>JANPWX010000247.1:3517143-4004852 GCA_024734555.1 Trochalopteron elliotii
AGGGGAAGGGGAAGGGGAAGGGGAAGGGGAAGGGGAATCACTTGCTTTTCAACAGTTTACACTGAACTAATAAAACCTGAGGGTCTGAGTTTGGTTGAGTACCAAAAAAGGGATTGTGTGACTTTTTCTTTCTCCAAAGCATGCAAAACAAAATGCCCAGCTTTTAAGATGAATTTCCCTCATTTTACCATCATGATAAACAGACTTCAGAGTCCAGTGTGCAGATTAGATGGGGATGTCCTCAATTTCTTTCTCTACGTGGGAACATCTTGTCATATGTTGTTTTCTTCTTAGCTGTCATACTTCCGGATTTCATGCAACCACCTGAGCTACTTAGGGAATTTTAATTTCCAAGACCCGGGCAGCCTGCCTACCTTTTCACACACTTAATAAAATCAGACAGAAAGAATTACAGACTTAAAAGGGGAAAGAGAAAAAAGTGCTTATGGAAAAAGTAACATAAGGTTGTTATTCTAAGGAGGGTTCACATTTGTTTTCAATATAAAACTTGAATATAGCATGGAAAATTGAAATAGGATTTTTTTGAGGGCTGCACTTACAAAAAAAATAAGAGAAAGTGTGATTCAGGATTGTAGGGAATACCTGGCATACAACAATTTAAAGATTAATAATTTCAAAGCAATTACTCTCTACGTGGGAGCAAGCAGTTCTCTACTTGGTTGAATTTTCTTGGGGTAAAATAACTGTATCTGCATTGTTTACCCATTTACCTTTTTTTTAATTATAGGTGGAGGTTTTTTCCATCCCCATATAACAGGTAATGCCACTTCTATTTTATAAACCGCTTGGTTTTAAATGTTATCCAGAGTGCTGAAGAAATCAGTAATGACAGGAGATAAATGGAATATATGACTTTTTTAGCTTAGGAAAAAAGAACTCTGTGAAATGAGTCTTACAAAGAATTTGGAATTGTATTTGTTTATTTCCACTTAGATTTGCATGAGTAAGGTACAACAGCTCACAGATTTAACTATATGCTAGATGCAAAGTAGAAACCAACCCCATCCCTCTCAGAAATTATGATATGACAACTTTCATTAGTTCAGTACTTAACATGCAATGACTTTTGCTTTCTCCTGTTCTTCTCGCCCTCTGTGGTGCACTGCACACTAAAATAGTCAATCCCTTGCTCATTAGCTTGATGCTGCATCCCTGCAATTTGCAAACTACTTTCCCCTACTCTCAAGCTTTGGCATTTGTTTCTCAAGGCTTCCATGGAAATACTTCAATTATTTTCAATACCTGTGATGAATAATATAAGCAAGTGTCTAAGTCTTCAATTACATGACTGAGAAATTAGACATAAAGATCAGGATTCTTTTAGCAATCATTATAGCTACACAGCAACCCAGATGCCTTATGTCCGAGGAAGCCAGCTCCAAATATCATGGAACAAGTAGAAACATACGCTGTTTAACTGCATGTCACAAATTTAAAAATTATCTTTTAACATCTTGTTTTATTTTGTTCTCAAAAAACCTGCTTCTACTTAAATTCAGCTTCACACTATTTTCTAGTGACATAAATTTGGGCTTTTTTGGATGTTCTTGAAGAAGATGCATTCAGTTCTACTGAAAAGACAAGTCTTCAGTACAGAGGGAATTGCTTCTGTTGCTACTGGAAACTCCTATATTCTTCAGTTCTTGCTCAAAAGACTTTCATATCTGGATCTGTGGTAGAGAATAACAAGTTTTTATTAGACACACACACACATATATATACAAACTTGTCAGAAATATCAAAGATGAAGCATCAAAACACTGTCAGTGAACTGATGCACTGAAGATGACCATTTCAGGACTCTTACCAATTTACAAAACTGTTTGGAAAGCCTGGTCCTCTACAGCCTTGGTAATTTGGCTACTTGTGGAACTTAAATCCAATAGAATAAAGGCTTACATGGAGATAAAATGAACAGTATTTCTGATTAAATGTGCTTTCACCAAGATACTGATCATTAAAACTTGTCCACTTTTTTCAACCTATACTATATTATCCACCAAAAAACCCACAACCAAACAAACCCTTTTTCTTGCAGATGTTAACTCTCTTCCCCTTAAGCCATTACACTGTAATGACACCATGAAGGTAGAAATAAAAACACATAATAAGTCCCCATTAATTTAAAGTACTCAATACCATCAATAATAATGAAAGAAAGTCCAGATCATTTTATATTTGAGCCTGTCAGAGCAAGATTTCCCTGTATCACAAAGTAGAACTGGAAATATGCTTGCATAAGAATTAGCAAAATCATGACAGATTAGTAAGCCACTTTTACTTAATATTTTAAATTTATCCTCTTTTTCTGTTTCAGAACTAGCTAATAGCATAAAACAAATACATTTCCTACTTAAACGTTTTAATATTAAATTATGAGCATAACAGTTTGCAAGCAATTTATGTAACTGCTTTTGAATAGATGCTTTTTTGTTTAAATATTTTCATTTTTATATCTACTGTGTGGATTTCTCTGTCCATTTCTCATCTGAATAAGTATATTTGCTGTCTTTAGTCCTCTATGTATTGTTTTTACCAAGATGATATTCACCATTTCTCCCACTCTTTAATCAGGCACAGGTGGTTTTTATATGTCACATAATATGCTGGTGAACTAACCTAAACTTGCAGATTTAATAACCTTTACACCTCTCTCTCTATATTTATATAAAAGAATCAGAGAAAGTGTATTCTTGCTGAAAGATAGTTGAAAAATACTTGAAAAAACACTTGCAGTTTTAAATTACTAGCAGAAATGTGTCTCTAATCATGTCCATGTGATCAGGGTGGCATCATTTCAGGGATCTTTGCAGAACGCTCTATTATGCTGCATAGCAATAATTATCCATTGACCCATGATAGAACCATGGAAAACTTCTTTGGATCCTGTATTGAACAGAAATATTGAGTTTCTAGGTACCTACCTGCTCTATCTTAGCTTATATAAAACTTGTTTGACTTTTCATAGGGGTACCTCCCTTGTTAGTCAAGTTGGCAGAATTTATCTTTAAATCAGTGGTGGTCAATGAAATAAAACTTCATACTGTGGCATTAAAGTAAATGGTAACTTTTTCTATATACATAGTGTTGGAGCGCGTGTCTCTTTGGTCAGCCCGGTGTTTGGCTAGACCTCCCGGCAGCTCCGACACGCCACAACAGGACCGATTTGTGGGTCTTGGCTCAGCAGCCCCTGGACTTTCGCTGTCACGGCCGTGATGTAAATGAAAGAGGGGACTCTCGGAGGTTTGGGGGGAACAGAGATTTATTGGAGTCACAGGGGAACCCCCTACCTCCTGCCCGATGCCTCAGGAGAGACCTCGGACAAAGGCTGCAGGGGGGTTTTGTCCAGGACAGGTTCAAGGGGTGGGTACAAACTACAGACCAATAAAACAAACCAAAGTACCAAATGCCAACTGAATTACCTAACTACTAACAAATCAAGGTAATTTGGGGAGGGGTCTCAGGGGAATCTGCCAACTGCTGTCCAAATCTCCTTGAAAGTTCTAGACCTTGGAGATAGGGACTCAATGATGGACAGGGGAAGAAGGAGAGGATGGACAGGGAGCATCATGGGGAAAGGACCAATAGGAAACAGTCTCTGGGTAAAGACCAGAGAGGCATAGAAACTCTTATGAACTTCTGATAAGAGAAAACTCCAAGACAAGGGGCCCTTATGGGGTAACTAGAATTATACTAACTTGTAACAAAACCTTTTTTAAAACATGGAAGTCTTGCAAACCCACAACATAGTAGACATAGAACCATGCTAATCATAACATAATTTTTTTCACATTAGCAAGAGCTTAAAAGCATGAGATTTATTATTTGATTTAAGTAGGCAATTCTTAAAACAAAACAAAAATAATATTTATGTCATCTCTTTCAGACTGAATTTAAACTTCAATCAGGAATTTCTGTCCATTTTTCTCATTCAAGAGGAAAGTTGGCCAGAAACTCTGGGACAATGAGAGGTCCTTGAGAATAAGCCAGTGATTTATGGTGACCAGAACTATTCTTAAGCATTTTAATAGTGGCTCATCCAAGGGGGAAAAAGATGGGGGTAGTAGTCTATAGTGGGTACTTCAATTCACATCTGGCCTACTTGACACTACTAAAGGTAGGTTATCATTGTTTAGAAGGTTGGCCAAACCCTCTCCAAACAATTGAAGTACTATTAGTGGGATATGATGTTATGAGTCAGAAATCATCTGCTCTTTGAAGAGGTGGAACCTTTTCCTCTTTTTTTGTGTTGTTTTTTTTTTTTTTTAATCTTTTTTTTAAGCAATTGTAAAGGTGGATGACATGCTTATGGCACCAATATTGCGATGAGAGAATCCAGCTGGAAAATGTTGCAAAAAGATTGCAAAAACAGCAGTTTGAAACATAATCTCAAACATTTAGATAAATAAATAAATAAAATAGACAGCTGATGGCAGCATCTCAAAGCCTTGGCAGAAGAATAATGAAATGGTCAGCTGAGGAGATATGTGGGTATCAGTTACATAAATCTTTGTATTGTATCCCTCCCTACATCTGGTTTAATTAGAATCCTCCTCCTTTATTTCACTTCTACACTGCTATTTAGCATGGATTTTGGTGCCTGTGCACATGACCCAAAGGATCATTGCACCAAGAGTGGGATTAAGCAAACAAGAGGAAAGGTTTTGCTGTACTGCTTAGTATGATTGTTGCTAGCTGTTTTCTAAACACATTGAAGGAGGATGCAGTAGTAACATCTCCTGTAGTGCTGTCTTCTAGATGTTCTGATGGTAAAATGACTATGCAAATTAGGCTTTTCCAAAAATTATAGCTCCTTCTAAACATCAGTCCCACCTAATAGAGCTGATATTGATATTGTACATTTAAATTACAACATTGACAGCTTAATAAATTTACCTCCAAACTGTGTGCAAAACAGAACTCACCCATGACTGCAGTGCAGATATAATGCCTACAATCATAATATCAGAGGTACAACTGTTACTGACTGATCTGCCAAAGAAATTCCATTGGTAGTTGTCTGTGGTGACAGCCTGTCACATTTGGTCTAGGACATCACTCTATACAGACTAGTCACAACAGAGTTAAATATAATTGGTTGGTTACACATATAAATTATAAAATAAAATGTCAAAATAAATCAAATCCCACTAAAATTATCTGTTTCACAATGGTTTTGTTCCATAGCTGCAACACAGATCTCCACAAACAATTAAAGGAAACTCCAGGAAGCCTGTGCACTGATCCCTTAAGCAAAGCATTTTCAGGAAACAATCTAGCACAAAAATTTCCCTATGAGTCTCTGTCCCTTCAAATGATGCCACCACTGAATGCATGCCAAGTTGTTAGTGAAACTGTGTGTAGAAGGCTCAGTGTACACTGAAAACCTGTGAATTATGTCAGGCAATCTGGTTCTGGTTGGGCTTTTGTCCAGAAAGGATATCTGGTTTGATTCCCTCTATCAGAACACAATAGACTGGAAAATAGTTTATGGAAAGTCAGCGTAATTGGGTGTTTCAACTTAAAATTCACAGCTGTGCAGCTCTTATGCATGAACAGAAAATCCTATGAGTGTGTAAAAACCTTGGACCAGAGTTGTCAGGAGTATATTGCCTTATCATTTCTTCAGGGGATGGCAATGTAGAATGTCTCTGAAGTCTGAGGTGGTCTAGGTGGTGCTTTCCAAATATGTCTTCCATTTTCAGTTGAAAACTTAAAATCAAAACACTTTGGTAAACCCTGTTCTCTTATCCAAATCAAGAAATTTGATCTGTTTTCAGTTGAAAACTTAGGAGTTTTGAATATTTGGTTCCAAAGATTCTCTTTGAACTGGATAAAATACATTCTGTAGAAAATGTTAACATTTCTTAGAACAGTAAACAAAGTTGATTATGTTTCATACACTGAGATAGCTCTGGCAGATACTTTCAAACACACCAGAAGGACTTTAGCCCTCTAATGAAACTGTATCTATTCTTGTGGATTGTGCAAACTGGACCGGGTTGTCAGAAGGCTGTTGAGATGCAGAGTAATCTTCAAGCACAGGTTCTTAAATATGTTGTAAAATAAAAATGCTACATACTAAAGATATATGTGTTAGTAATTTAGAGAGTATGCACTGTTAGGAAGAAAAAAAAGTGACTGTTGGGGTTTTTTACCATATTTTTTTTTTTTACTTTTGAGACAAAGATACTTCCAGCATACTGCAATCATCATCTTCACCTCTGACCTTCAAGATATAATTCCTCCTACAGCAGTTCTAAACCCATAGCTCTGACTGCTGAGGCACTGAGTTGTAAGCAACGGCATTTAGAGCTGTTCTCAGTCTCCCTGAATGTTGCTGGGCTATAGACCAGGGAAGCATTTTTCCGTACATTTTCCTCATTCTGCTAGTCCTATTTACTCTGCTAGGTTCTAGCTGTGTCTGCATTTATTTAAATGCCACTCCTAAAATACCAGTACACACAGCATGANTATATTTGTAAGAAAATGAGAATATTTTTGACTGATAAATCTGTGGAAATGCACTCCTACTATTCCAGACAGCCATGGTGTGGGGATTCTGTCCAAGACACCATTTCATAGGTATGCATTAGAGGTTTGTGCTCTGTATCCTATATAGTAGCTATGAAATGCAGCTCCTGCTTTGAACTTAGACAAAAGCAGCATGGAGAACATTTATAATATGTAGCACATGTTAACTTGTATATCCAGTATATTTTTCTGGACTGGAGTGTGGTACTATTATCTTTCTCCCCTTTGCATCTTTTTTTCTGAACTCCCTTGTTGCAGCATTCATAGGAAATCAGTTAATGAGTGGGTATCTTAAAAAAAAAAAATCACTGTATGGGGCAATGTTTAATTTAAATAGCAGCTATACTTCTGCAGGTACACTCCATTCTGAAACAAAAAAACGTGTCAAATAATGAACCCCAAAGTGACAACTAGTCTAGGAAACATATTTTCTATATTACTACCTTGTGAAGTCTTTTTTTAAATTAATAAATAACCAAATAATGTATTTTGTGTGTCTGTATGTGTATAAAAATATATATTTTTAATATATCTGCCTATCAAAGTTCTCATACATGTTCCTTGCTGTGTAATAGACACTATAAAATCCCGCCTCTCCTTGGAGAGAGAGTTAAATGCATGGCGAGTGTGCAGAGACTGGCAGTGTTCTATGGAATCTGGCAAACGTAGGTGTAATAACAATAGATGTGCCAACATCCATATGTCAACATCCAAAGTTTTTGGCCAGACATTAAATCTTTTATAAGCTGGAGATAGTTACTACTCTTTAAAAAAACCCTCAACGACTATTAACAGATGTATTGTATTTATACACGTTTATTTATTTTGTGTTATAGATTTGAATGGCATTATTTGTAAATTAATAGTAAAAAGAAGATATATTAAATATTGAAAAAGAGACAGAAAAGACAGAGAAAATATCTCTTACATGAAGTGATCTTCCTATGAAATAAAATACAGCTGTTTGTATTCACATCATAGCTACACTCCCTCTTCCACAATAGTCTGTAGAGCCAGTGACATCATTGTCTTATTACAGGCACTGATCCTGGGCTGAAGTTTGTCATCCTGTCAACAGCAAGTGTGACCATTTGTGTGGCAAGGACATGTTAGGACACCTGGGACACATTTGTATATACAGCCTTTTCCTGCTGTCTGCCTGCCGGCTGCCTAAACTTAATCCCACTCACATTCCTCTCTAAAGACCACAGTGGGAGAAGGACAAGAGAAAGAAGAGGAAGGACATGGGGGTGGGGATAAGAGGGAAAAGTGTTGATAAGGGATTACAATGACTGGAATGTATAAATTGGATGTGGGGGACAGGAGAAACTGTTTAAGAGGAGTTAAGACATGATGTATGGGACAATCCTGATTTCATCTATGATTGTCTATGTTATTTTATTTTTTAATAATTTAAGAAATATAAAATATTATCTATACTTTATCTCTATGTCGCTGTCTCTTTGTATATGCATGTATGTGTCTAAATTTACATAGAGCAGAAAAGAGTTTAAATTGTTTCCAGAATAGGCCATGTATAAATGTACTTATAAGTCTATAAATTGTGCTCAAATGCTTGAGGAAAGTAAGGATAGTAACCACCATTCCCCGTTTTCAATAATTTGTCCATATGCAGTCTACATTTCTCTCCTTGTCTGTATGGAAAAGCTGTAACATAATATTTGACTTTCAGTTTTCAAGAACTGTCAGAAGCTTAGACTGATCTCTTTTTAAAAACATCTTCAGCAGTACTGTCCCTTCAAAACCATGCAGTGCATTATCAGCTTCAAGATTCATGATACAAGTTCAACATTACTAGTTCTTTCAGATTCATAGTCTTCCTATAAGTTGCTCAATTTAAACTGACCCTTTAACCTGTGCATTCTAACACAACTAATGCAGGAAAACAATATGCTGTGTGTTAGAGCGGGATGTCACAAATCAGTCTATGTCAATCTACCCTGATAGTAAAGAGGGCAGAGAAGGAAATTAAGACTTTGCATAAGAGTGTGATGAGCTTTGGAATAAATAACCTATTGATGTTTAGAAATGGAGAGCATTAGAGCAAAATGTGCAGTAATTATTTTTATTTATGAATAAGCTACTCATGTAAAATCTACACCCTGTGGAGTAACTGTAGGTGCCTAATTGACTGCTTGTAAGCAAACCATTACAACTCTATTACTCCATCAGCTGCAGGGAGGACAGAGTGGAAAAAAAACAACTTCTATGTAAAGTTTTCACACCCCTGCCTTGTGGTGAACTCCTCAGCTGGTTTTCACATTCTAAATCCAGAGCATGTTTCTTCTCACAAACTCCCTATCTATGTAGTGCTGGCATACACAGCATGCTCTGCTATGGCAATTGTGCCAGATAATTAGAAACAAATTTAGCCCTGGTGTAAGCATGAATACAGTTTCCAACAAAACTGCTGCCTTTATTAAGAAGAATGTCACAGTAAGAAAGAAGTTCTGTGACACTTATATGTGTGAATGTGTCATCATACAACATCAACAGATCTCCAGCTCCTCTTGTTTATCTTTTTCTCTCTCTAGACCTAACTTAAGAGTGATGACTGGAACAGAAGGTGGAAAAAACTGAAAAAAAAAATAGGGTGGGAGTGATTAAACATAATATTTAAAGGTATATTTTTCTTGGCAATGAATATTTTGTGGACAGAAAATCATATACATACTAATTTTTAAGAAATATGGGAACAAGACCAAAGCAAAAATCATCTTGGAAGAGTCACTCTATTCATTGACATCAAAATTTAGACTGCTTCCTTCAGTTTTCCTCGGCTTAGCTACAGTTTCCTAGTTTTAAGCTACAGAAATGGATATATGTAGTACAAGAGAAAACAAAATATGGTTCACTCCCACCTTCTATTCTTATGGATATCTAAAAATATCTCTAAACAAGACTCAATATAAAGATTGCTGATAGTCTGTGCAGGAAGTGCAATGCCCTGTATGGAATGTCCCCCTGTGACCCAAGCAGTATTCCAGGGACCCAGAAGATCACAGTGGAGATGCTCAGGAAATGCAGTGACAGCTGGCTTTTCTGAAAACTTTTTGAAATTTCCTTCTTCTGTTTGGATAAGATATACCAAGAAAAAGGCCAGTTGGAACTCAAAAATGCAGAAATAAAAGTGAGTATGAATATGTATTTATTCACATGCATATAAATTCCTCTTTATATATAACTTTTTAACAGTTAAAAACTGTCTTAAAAACTCCAGGAAAATTTGGGACTGGCTTCACTTCAAGATTGAGATAGTTTAAACAAGTTCTTGTTTCATCAAAAGGAGTCCATCTACACCACTGTCTCTGTAGATTGATAGATTATTGTCCACAAGCTACAAATTTGACCTGAAATCAGTAGAGGCACAAAAAAGAACCTTACCAGAAATAGGGTCGGGGTTGATTCTTGTGCTTATGATGTGTCTAAAACAGGGAACAGGGAGGACAGATCTGATAGCTGATAGTCATCAGCCTTTTATTTTCTCCATGTATCTGCATAGTTAGTATTCAACACCATTATGATGGAGGCAGAAAATCACAATTACTGCTTTTAGGAACTCATTAACAGGATAACTCAATTGCTTGCAATCACATATTCTTGCCCTTATTTGTCTCAACATCTGCTGTATTCTGTCTGCTGGACATCATGCCTGTGAACTGAGGGACCTGAGGATTGAGGTCTTTGAGATCTGTATACTTGAGAGTTCTGCATGACAAACCACTCAAGTCATTCTAATTGTATTTAATGAAATTGCATGTCTTCAGCTTAATCTTAAAAAGTATGTAAAGAAAAAATAAAATAAGAAACGGGAAAAAAAATGACTGAGATTTTATGAGTTGAATGAGGAGATTCAGTTTTTAGAGAAACAATTAGACTGAGACAGTGAAGAGAATAAGTTGTTTCCTTTGCTGGCGAGAAGGTTTACAAGTACATCTGTATCTTTTTTACTACCTCACTATCCATCTAGTTAGCATTTCAGGATTTACCCTTTGTACTTACAGCTTTTTTAAAAGTTATAAAGATATTCATAAGAGCCTCTGTAAGACCATTCTAAAGCCATGGGGAAAGTCAGAAATGTTTTTATACTTTTTCCATACACTCTTTTCTCTCTTATGGGCTTCCTTCTTATCAATATATTTTTGTGAGATAGATCAGAAAAATAGAATTATACCACTTATCCATTTAGATGGTGACAAATATTAAGAGAAAGATGTACAACATCTGAAAGAAAAACAAAAAAAAAGCCACAAAGAAAACAAAGAAGCAAACAAGAAACTCACAAGTTGTACAGAAACATCTCAAAATTGAATAGGCAGAACTTTTGGAGTTCAGGGACTAAAATATTATGGTGGTTATTTCCTTAAATTTTCTTGCAATTTGGGGTAAAATCTAAGCTGATTTAAAACTTTTATCATGTTCCAGAAGATGGAGTAAAAAAAATTTTCTCAAATCAGACTTTTTATTGCTTTTCTGCTACACCTCATTGTTACACGATGCTAGTTAGATGCTTAAAAAGGAAAATTACCAAAACTCTTATGCAGGGACAATGTCCAAACAATCCAAGGTAAAATCCAAAACAGCACTTAGGCACCTACCATACATTCAAACTGTAATTTAAACATATCCAGAAGGGTGATCTAAAAAACTGCTATGTACTCACTTACATGTCTAAGGCATCTAAGTTTTCTAGCTTGGTGTGTCTCTGCATACATCAAAATATGTCACCTTCTCAGCTGAAGGCAGTGCACATCCTGCACACCCCGTCCATCTGGGATGCAGAGCAGCGTGTTGTGCTCGGTTCGCCGAGGGGCCCGGCTCGGTGGGTGTGCCTCGAGCTCCCTTCACACACAGTGACAGCAGCAGTGGCAGCACATTGCAGAGCTCCCACAGCCACTTCCATTCAAAAATAGGTCAGGAGAAGGCGGAAAGTACTTGCATAGCAAGACTGTTATGCAAAACCTCTTCAGTAATATCACCTCCTCCTCCTCCTCCCTCTTCTCGCTGGCTATCTTCTGAAAGAGATGCAGGAGAGAGCTGTCTGCTGACACTTCATATGACTTACTTATAGAACCACAGGCAAAGCATTTGCGAATCTTAGTTCCACAGAACCTAATTTGGTCTATGGATAAGTACCTAAATTCAGAAGAAACAAAATTTTAGATGCTTCCCTCCCTGACATTTTCAAATGTGTAGATTAGACATCCACCATCAAATGTATTGGCTGATATGAATTATGTTTGAGGATTGTACTGGAAAGTTTAAATGTCCCATGTTACACTATGAATTTCACTCCTCAGGCTTGCATCTAATTTTGAAGCACTGAGTCAGTGAGCAGTCCTCCAGCACTTAAGATTTGAACCCTTAACCACATTTTTGAAAGTTCAAGATAGAGTGCATTGAACCTTGCCCTGTGGATCAGGGTGTACATGGTGCCTTTCTCATCTGAATACCTAAAAGGCAGTTAGATCCTAGTGTTGTCAAATGGTCACCAAATAATTTGAAAAATCTAGAAACTGCTTTTCCATAGTTTTTTCAAAAACTTCTGGTCAGAAATTAAAGGATATCTGTAGTCCTAGAAAGAGCTCTATTTAGCAGATGAAATGTAGAAATAAAGAATCAGTCCTCATCTGTTCTAAACTCTCTGAGAATTCTGTTCCTCTGTCAGCTTCATCATGAATAGAAAAGTCATAGCACAGTGTGTTTTGTCCATTTCATTCACAAAGATAACAATGAGCTTGACATCTCTGAGAAAGATTTCTCTTTGCAAAGCTATCAGCACATGAAGTAAAGGATGAAGTGATAAAGCAACACTCATTTTATTTGTACAGATAGCTTAGGAAGTAACAGTTACATATAACAAGAAAAAATGAAATCTGTAGTTAATATAATTTTCCTGATTTCTAAGTCAAAGCTAGCTTTCTCTCACTTCCTTATAACCCTACAGGCTTGCACTCATCTTGCAATTTTTATTATAATCTAACTTGGACTGTCACAGTCATGCAGATGTCCAGATCTGTGCTCTTTGGAATACTGTTTTTGAAATGTAGACAGTCGCAGTATTGTGACGTTTTTGGAATGGGCTGGATTAATTTAATTTCATCCATGAAATTTAGATTCTCCCAACCTTCTCTCTCAGATTTTCCCTGTGAATTATCTGTCAATAAGTACCAAGCCAGAATTACTGGGCTATGAAGACTAATCCTACCCAGCTCCCTTTCAAAATATTATGTGCTATTTTCCCATTTTAAGTCCTCTTCATAAATAAGATAGTCACATTTTATGAATCAAAACTCTTGAAAAAGATTGGTTCACAGCGTCTATATGTCAGTTTTGTTGCCCTGCGTTAAGGATGATGGAACAGTGAGATGAGACAACTACCCATATGGTCACTGAGTGAGTGAGAAGTTAAATCCAACACAAAATTTCCTTTAATGACCCCCCACTAAAGTTTCCTGCTTTTAATGCTGTCCTGCATTTCCAAGATCAATTCTTGTAATATTCAAGGGGACAGACTTAACAACTTTATTTCTAATGAAAAGCCCATATGGTCAGTAGGTATTAACTTATACAAAAATATTTGTCAAGGTCCATGCTAAAGGTTCATTGACACTGACAAAGATTCAAAAAGCTTACTGATTTGTGGGTTTGGTTTGTTGGATTCTTTTTACTGTTAGATTTGTTTCTGCCCCTAAAGACATTGAGCAGGACTCTGTGGAGCTTTTTTTTAAAGTATTTTGTGTGGATAAGCGCATATCATGTAAGTGCTGATAAATGAGGCCAGGTATATTTTAATCACCTTCAACGTGGAAGGTATTTGTGTACCACTCTTACACACAGTCAGTCACTGTGTATCTTGGCAAAGCAAGATCCATTTCTGAGGAAAGAGAACTATTTCCATCCTTAATAAGTCATTCCAAGTTTCCTGTGATGTTATAAATAATCGGGCAAGCAGCCGGTTTTATTCTCCCTAATTTGATATGGCAGACTTGGAGAGCAGAAAAGTTCAGCCTCAACATAAGCTCTAGAGTTGGACTTTGACCAAAATTCCCCCCTTCCCTCCCATAATGAGATAAAGTTTATCATAAAACATGCTTACCAAGGCAGCTAAGACAGGGCTCAGGCTTCACATCTATTTCCTAGGAGCCCTCAGTCAGTCCTGCGTGCTGCATGCATGAGGTCACAGCGTGCTGGGCTTGCTTGGGGGAGCTGGCAGCTAGGCTGACAGTCTTAGCTAATACACTTGTCATTTGGGAAAATAAAAAAGTGCTTGCAAAACACAGCTTAAATTAGATTGTGAGTAATTGGAAAAGGAAATATAAAGTCACACTGTTTTATATGCGTGTCGGGAAGGCAGTGAGGTGATGCATTGAGTACCTGGGTTACTGGCAAAGGTCAAGCACTCTCATGACAGACATCTTTTACAAATTTTGAGGAGTTACCACAATCATCACAGAACTTTTGAGGACTGCACAATATAAAGACACAAGAACATAAGAAAGCTTATTTTTATGTGCAAAAGAAGGTCAGTTGAAAGGACATATTCCTTCGTAATTAAAAGAGTGACAAGAGGAATTTATGATTATATTAGAACCTGAGAAATTTTTTTTTTAAGTCTGCCTCTGCAAATGATGCTTGGCAACATTTTGGGAAAGTCATTCAAGCTGTTTCTAATTGTCATTCAATTGCAAAAGAAGTTAAGTAAATAACTCTATCTACATTGCAGAAATTCAGGAAGATTAATTAGATAATGTTACTGAAATCGCTTATAGGCACTCTGTAATAGTAATGTAAGCCAAAGCACTTCACTGATGTCCATTACTTTCAAATATGAGGGAAAGGGATTTTTTTGTTGTTTTTTAAAAGCTTCGGGTCATATTTACAGATCAACTTCATTTCCAAAATGCAATCCAGATGTATTGTGATGGATTTCAAAATAAAATTATAGCTTTAAGGTAAAACATGCTAATAGGAAAATTAACTTGTTCTGATGAGTCATAACATAAAGCAATTTCCCTTTTAAAACAAAGCTAAAACCTTACTTTGGTCCCTTAACCCAGATGGTATTCCTTCAGAAGAGGTAGCTTGGATCCAACTTAGATCTTTTATGCTTCCTAAGACACTCTGCATTCTTAAAAAAAAAAAAAAAAAACTATATGGGAATTAAGGATATTTTTCTAAAGAGATCTACTCCCATTTGTAAATCCTCTATTGGAAAATTAAGAAAATGTTAGCTGAGTTTCATTTCCCTATCATTTATACGACTTCTTAAGAAACAGTACCCAGGTAGCTAATCTGCTTCCTCTTTCTTATCTCTGTCTTTCCATTCTGCAAAAGCAAAAGAAGTCTCCCAAAGACTGAAAAGGTCTTCCTGGATAGTGATGTAATTTTCTCAAGTAGAGCGAACACTGGAAAGACAGAGAGAGTCTGAACAGTTTGTTTGGATAGTGAGGCAACCCTGTTGCCCTGTTGCCAACTGGAGCAGAATACTTCTGCAGCGGCAGGTCTGAGCAACATAACCTGGCTGCTTTCTGGAATGTGTAGACCTGAATCTGATTTCAACAAAGGTTGCTTCACACCACTCAGGTGGTGGAAATGAGTCTTAAAGTGAGTATAAATCATATTTATACCTACTACAAGGCTTCTTTATATGGCTAAGTCAGTGGAAAGTTGCTTTGGTGTAAATGCACTTTAGGCCCTCATACTTGTAATTTGGCATAAAAATGGAAAGAAAAGAGAAAGAAAACCCTTTCAATGCCCCAAGGTTGGATAACAGCCATACTGTAACATAAGCTAAGATTTGGAAGGTGTCTCAAGAAACAGGTCTCCAGCTACCATTCACTTTTCAAGGGGGCTGAGTGACTCACTTCCTGAGACTTTTTTGAAACCCTATCCAGGCCGATTATTCTGTCTGCATATAACTAGATTGTTTTCCAATGACTGACTAGTCTGACAGACCCACTACCATAGTCTAATTTGGGTCAAGCAATAGATCTCTTTGTTATCAGCATTGGAAGACTTTACCTAGCAGTACATGTGTTTAAGTTATAGCTGACAAAGGTATTGTTTTTGCCTATGGCGTCACTGTCGTGCCACCTCAGAGGAGCTAATCAGAATAAGGTTTGGCCTGTGCTCAAACACTTAAATTGCAGGTTCCCAAACAAAACACCAGGTGTTAGTCATCCTATAGGTCTCATTACTCTGAGTCAACAGTGAACCATTGCCCCAGAATTTCAAAACCAGCCTGCAGCAGAATTACTCTGTGACCAACGGTTGACTGCAGAGTCAAGCATTTTTGATCCAGACTTACCTTTGTTGTTTTCCTGAAATGCCAGCAGCACTCATAAAAGTTGGATCCCATTCTATAAAGTACATGCCCATGCTTTCATTCTAAGTAGACTGAGGAGTCAGAAGAAGGCAGATCAAAAAGAAAATCACAACAAAGACTTAGTGTGACTAGTTAAGAATCAAGCACAACATCAGCTAAACTAACTTCAGGGAGCTAAACCACATTCAGTGGAGAGACACAGGTACTTGCAGAAGACAGTCCCTTTCTTCCCTGATATTACAGAAACAAAAGGAATTACTCATCCCTGGAAGTTAAATTTTTCTGTCCTTTGAAAAAAGAGATGTCTTTAAAAATGAATTTTTGTTAAACAACTCCAGCCTCTCTCTCTCCAGCCTTAGAGTTTTAAGTGCAATATCATCAAATTTATACATAATCTTAACTTTGAGAAAACTTAATCATTTAGCAGCTGATATTATGGTCTATACCTTTAAGAATGTTACTCATTCATGATCTAGTCAACACATTGTGAAATTCATATATAGAGAGATGCAGGCATGTACACATGCATGGATATGTGTTGTATATTCAAGCAATATCTGAAACTGTCACCAACACATAACAGCCAAAGGTTCTCTCTGAAAAGCAGAAAGCCAAAAGCACAAGGTGATTAACAGCAATGGATTTTATTGATTTTATTAGAAAACAAGTCCTCAAACAACTGTTCTTTGTTTCATGGAAGCAAAAATCCCAGGACACTCAGCATCTAAGTATTTTCCAACTTATGATGTGAGAAGCAAGGTCACTGAATGTACTGGATTTCTTACCCTTCAGTAAGTGATATTAGAAAATATCTCTAGCCTCGACCACCTCAACCGCTGCCAGAATTTTGCAATACTAAATGTCAAATTCTTGGTATGGACAGGTTGATGTGAAACATCTAAACTGCAATTCACCCACTTGGTTTGTAATCCTTGTTTTGAAACCAATCCACGATACTACTAAATTACAGATATTTTCCACATGTACTGTATACTGTTAACTATCTATATCTTTACTAAGCTATTATGGTATTGATTTGGATTTAGGACAGACTTTGCAATTACAAATCTCTAATATATAAGAGGCCCAATATAGATATACAGGAAAAAACTTTTGGACTGTAAGATGCAAATCTTCTTACTTGCCTGTAACCACCTATGCTTTAAAGTACAGTTGTAAGCTGCCTGTACTGGGTCTCTGTACTGGAAAAGAGAGACAGACTCCTGAAGAAGATGATTAATTAGCCAGGACCTTAAGAAAGAGGAGAAAGAATCTGGAGGTGTCTAAATTTATTCAGTGACTATAAATGGAGTCTTGGTAAATAGCTTACACCTTTAGATGGCTAAATTTAGGAACGATTACTCTCACTCCTACTGACTGTACATAATTCCTCTCTAAATATCAGTCAAGTCAAGAATAAAGATTTTGTGCCTTAAAATGGAACACAAGACAAAAGCCTACAGTAGAAGTTGATTTTGTATATGTAGAATTATAGAATTATTACAAAATTATAGAATAGTTTGGGTTGGAACAGTTGCTCAGAGCCCTGTCCAAATTGACCTCAAATTGTTCTGGCAATGAAGCATTTGCCACTTTTCTGGGCTCTCTCTCTCCTCCCATATTGCATGTATTGTAAATTGCATATATTTGCAAGGTTAAGGAGTGTGTACCAGGAGTGTTCTTTCCACTCATACTAAAGGTATATCAGAAGGTTAGTTTGTCCTCCATTTTCTTCTGTGTGAATGCTTTTTAAATTAAACAAATATTTTAGGGCAAGCTGTTGTTTTCTGGAGGTTCCCAATCTAAAGTATTTTAATATATCCAAATGTCTTCTTTGTAATGGCTCCAGAAAATATATTGAGTAAAATTAAGATTCAAACACATAACCTTGACTTAACTGTCAAATCAGTGTTTCAGACAGCAATAAGTGATTGGAATGTTATGATTTTTTTGTTGGCAATATGTTTCTATAAAGAAAGAAATGTCCCAATACAAAACTTATTACTTTGAAGTTAACTGATCATCTGGCTCTTTATTCTGTTAAAATGTAAATTACTGGCTGCTCCAAACTAGAATCTTGATTTTATTATTGTGGCCATATACTACCACAGCATTGACAATGCACTACAAAGGGAATCTAACCAGTTATTCCTACCCTTCACTGCCTTGCCAGTAATAAGTGCTAGTAAATTTGGCAACTAGAAGCAGGACTCCATCTGAAACAGGGACTAGGATGTATCTCAGTGGTTTTTAATCTGCTAGATGAGTAGTCTGAACTCCTGAACTCCCCTGATTTGTACTCAGAGATACAAATAAAATCCATAAACCCACAGATGAATTGCACCTCTGCTCTGATAAAGCCCAACTCTGTAGGATTCTCTGCTGTTCTTGTAATATTTTTTCTTTAAAGCCATCACACCATTTAAAAAACAAACAAACAAGCAAAACAACTAAAAGCCAAGCAAATAAATAAACAAAAATGTCTATCCAAAGGAGTGGACTTAATTACAGTACTTAGAGTAGGAATTTTACCCATAGTTTTTTAAAGTTAGAGGCCAAGGCCTGTGATTTGAGACCAAGCTCCACTGTTCTCTGTTAAGAACACAAACCAGAAGACACTTTTAAAAGTCCCCAGACACAAAGTAGACAGCACGGCACTGCTAACCAACAGCCAGGCACGTGGCTCCAGCCGGCAGGTCTAATGAATGAGATTAGTGCCTGCTTTAGGAATTAAAATTTCAAGTAAAAAAATAGTGTTTCATTTTCTCAGCAACCTCAGTCTAATTATTAACAGCAGGTTCAGTTGGCAAATTTCAGTATATGTCCTCCTTTCATTTGTAGAGTGAAAGACTTCAGCCTCTTATTTATTTTCTTTTTCCTCTAATGCTCTTGTAGTTCTATGCCAGCTGGTTCTAGTACTTTCTTTTTTCCCCTCTTTTATAAGGTTTCATTTTCCAGTAAAAGAAATATATAATGTATGAATTTCTGTAAAAGCTCACACTTTCACTTTTGTTTATCCCCATTGTTAGCAATCCAAAGCAGCCACATGTTCACAGCATGTTCTGTCTGGCAGGAACACCCGTTGCTTAATTTCCTACTACCACCCTCACAATCCTGGCAGGCCCCGGTCAGTCAGACGCATTTGTTTTCCCTAATTGCCTGATGGCATTTTCAGAAATCCTTTTCATTGAGAAATGAGTGATCACAGGAGACTTCTGCAGACATAAGAAAGACTGATAGTCAGTAGGCTGAAGAAGGTCAAAGAGTGTTGTTTGCTAGAATGTAATGAGCTTAAAGATGTCTTATTGTTATTAACTGTTATTTAAACATCATATTAATCTAATACATTTTCCCCATCAATTCTCAAAGACAGTGTTGCACTTCAGAGTGAGATCTGCAGCTTAAAGGACATTGAACTGTCAGTAGCTTCAGGGATCACTGACTTAATAAGTCCACACACTCATTATTTGGAAGTTATGACTGCTAAGAGATGGAAAATAGAACACCTTTCAGAATTCAATAATTCCAATAATGCAATAAAGCATTACATACTAGAAACTTATTGCAGAAAATGTCTCCAGGGAAAAGTAATTTCAGAGAACCAAAGAACTGTTCATCTTGGAAAAGGAATTTAACATCCTCTAGTCCAGCTGCTCACCCAGAAACTCCAAGTCCCCAAACTAATGCCCCAAGTGTCATATCTACATGTCTGTTAAATACCTCCAGGGATGGTGACTCAACATCCCTGGGAAGCCTATTCCAGTGCATGATCATCCCCTCTTTGTTGAAACAACTTTTCCTAATATCTAATTTACACCTCCCCTTGTGCCACTTGAGATAATTTGCTCTTGTCCAATCATTTACTTGAGAGAAGAGGCTAGTATTCACTCCCAGGGATGGTACACCACCCTGCTGGACGGCCTGTTCCAATATCTGCTCACCCTTTCTGTGAAGAACTTCTTTCTCTGTGAAGAGCTTCTCCCTAGTGGCCAAACTGAACCTTCCCTGGTACAGCTTGAGGCCATTTTCTCTTGTCCAGTTGCTGGTTGCCTGGGAGAAGAGGCCAGCCCCCACCTGGGTACAATCTCCTTTCAGGCAGTTGTAGAGAGCAAAACTATTCCCCCTGAGCTTCCTTTCCCCCAGGCTGAACAGTCCCAGCTCCCTCAGCTGCTCCTCACAGGACTTGTGCTCCAGACCCTTCCTCATATCCATTGCCCTTCTCTGGATACAGCCCAGCACCTCAATGTCCTTCTTTTAGTGAAGGGCCCAAAACTGAACACAGGATTTGAGGGGTGGCCTCACCAGGGCTGAGCACAGCAAGCTATTTCCTCTCATTTTATATCATCCCTCCTAAATTTCAGTGGGAATCTACATGTCAGAAGGGATTCAACTAGTATTACCACAGAGGTAATTATCAGTCCTTTTTCTAGAAATAATCTCTTTGTTGTCACCATGCAGTTTAATGACTAAACACCTTCAAGTGGGACAGTTGGAGAGGTTAAACAGTTCATAGGACTGGTTAGGAGTCTGAAAACCCTCTAGTGCTGTAGATTCGGTTTTATTTTGGTACACAGATTCATTTTAATACAAGGTTTTATTTGTCTGTTGCAGAATTATTTCATAAGAGAAAATTTGCACAGTGTAGAGATTTTTTTTTTTTTTTAATGGGGACACAATAGAAAAGAGAACTGAACCCATCCTTTCCAGTGTGGGTTTGTTAACTGTTTTTATCCTGTCTTGAACAAAGCCATATCCACTTGGAAAAATACACTACTTTAAGAATGCCAAACGTGAATTAATTGATATTGCAAGACCGACCATAATGTTTTTCCTGTTGTTCATTTGCCAGTGGATATATAAACTGTGCATAAACTTTTTCCTATTTTTCCTTGGAGCCCTTGCCCTTTGTGCTTAGATGAGTAAAACAGAATCAAAGCTGAACTGATTCTTCAGGAGAGAAAGAATGATTCTTTCCATCAGCTTTGGTATATTGTATTATTTCCTTTTTTATCTTGGAATAGGTAAAATAGTATATTTTGCAAAGTGTAGGGCAGATAGTTCATATCAAAATATATGTGTTGCTTATAAAAGCTTTCTCAATTAATTACATTTTTCTAAAATTATTTGTGTTTCACAACAAAATTAATAAAAACTCACACTCAATTATTGTACATGGGTACAGGCAAACAGTGACTTAGAAGCATGGTGAGATTAAACATATGGAAATTGATTCTATCTACTTCTACTACAAGTTGCTAACTTTTGTTTATATCTAAAATCTTAATTTCTTCACTTCAATCTTTATCATGACATTATTATGGCATTATTTTTCTCTCTGATCTAACCTACACTATGTGATTCTCAGCTTCCACCAGCTTACACTATTCCCTCCCACATCATAATTTTATGTCACCTACTGCAAACTTTATGACAATTACCCAAAATAGCTACACAATATTGTAGAATAAAAAATAGAGAGACACGGGAATGTGTTATACGTTGGGGTTGGTTTAGACTTGAAATTACTTCACATTTTTCTCTTCACAAATATTGACACAGTCATGCAGAAACAGAGTCAAGACTTTAACAGTGAGCAAGTGCAGCCTAACACTGATGGCAAGTTTTTACAGACAGTCATGCCTTTCAAAGAGAGGGGTGTCTAACTTGAGCTATAGCACTTTCACTGCAATCCCTATGTTGCTAATAAAATCATGTGTGGTGTCTATGCTGCATTATGATGTGCCTGCCCACCTGCCCTGCCCATCAAATGTGACAAAAACAGAAAAAAGTCTATTAATTCTACGTGTGATATGGAGGAACATGGAGGACTTCTCTGAGTATGATGGTTCATACTTAGTAATTTTTCAGCCATTGGTTATTTGGAATTGTATTAGAAAATTATATAGACTTTTGGTTCCAGCCAGAGCTCAAGATACAAATCTCCTTAAAAATCTATTGATCTCCTTGCTCAGACTCACATACCATACAAAAATCAATTATTAAAGTGAATAAGAAAAACCAAAACAAAAAAAAACAATTATGAAAGCAGTTTTTGAATTAAAGCAGATCACATTTTGAGCCATTTCTGTATACTCTTTAGGTCCAAATCCCTATACTCTTTTCAATGCATTTGAATTTAATTTATTTGGTATTTTAATATTTTAGAGATATGGTTTGTGACTAGGTGGGATTAGGGGTGTTGTTTAAAACTGCTTGGGTTTTTTTAATGGAAACTTCATATTTTCTTGATTCTGCTAGGATGTCAAGAGACTCTAAGGTCTGGACACCTATAAATTAGAATTTGTTGAGATTATGATGGTCACTAAAAATATTGTGTTAAGCCTCTGGTCATGGCTGTAATATAACGTTTGAGTAGAAAGGAAATCAATCTTTTATACTGTCATCATTTGCAATATAGCAGACATGAACAAACCTTTTCATGTACAGGAAGAAAAATAATATTTTGCACTGGAACAAATTTTCCAGTCTGGTTATGTCAAAGCATATCATTATCACAGGATAAATAATTTAGAGAAGGTATTCAAGTCTTGATCAGGAGTAGAATCTAAAGTCAAATTTTTGTTTAATCCCCCAAAAGGAATTGTGAGTAGTATTTAAAATGGAAGGGTTTATGGCATTTATTTAATGTTTTATTTGTCTCTTACTCTCTCTGTTGTTTTATAGTAAACAAATGTCCCCTTTTTCCACCTGGAAGAAAACCAAGAGGAAACCCTGGAAATTAAAGAAAACTATAAAGAATATAATTGTGAATAATAACAAGAAAGTGCTTTGTGGAAGGAGTGTTTTGTCAATGAATAAAAAAAATTGTCTGAGTTTTCTCATTAAGTTTACCTAACATATGTAATTATTATGATTGGTAACACATGGTATTCACAAATCAATTCAGTCTTGAAAATGTGTTTCTACAGTGGGTGGCTATTTTTCGTGCATGTGTGAAGGATTTTATTCTTAACTGTATTCAAAAGTCTGTCAACAATACAGCTGGGCTTTCCTTATTGTTCTCAGGAACCATAACTCCAGCTCATACAATATTGTATTGCTCCAGTGATTTTACCAGAGCTGTGCCAAATTACTCCAGCTGGGTGCTGGGACCCTCTTCGTGAAAGGAAAGCATTGTCATTACAAATCTGTAGTCTCAGCACTGAGGAAGATTTCATAATCATTTTGGTTTTTATATTAAGAGCTACAGACATCATTACAAAGACATTTGTAATACCTAGAATACCTAGGAAAGGTATTCTGTAATTAATCTGATAATTTAACATGTAGCAATTGTTCTAGAATGATTAGTGGTGCATAGTTTATTATTAAGAAATAAGAATGCTCTATTGATTTAACTCAGTACATTTACAGGACAGATGCCAAAAACTTTGTCCATGTTCAACATGCTTGAATCACTGCAATTCATATCTGAATTTACCCAAGACAAATTGAGTTTTCTATTTTTAGAGTAGGAATACAAATTTATCACCGGAAAAAAAAAGCTGTATATTTGAAAATTGAAATGGCAGTCATTTATCTAGTGCAAATTATCTAGCTCAAGTTATATTCATGTTTGCTTGCCATGCACTCTTTGAAGCACAGAATGAACAGGAACACAATTTTTTTCAATCTTTATGTCAGGGACCAGTGCTTTTACTGCTGGGATTTTATATAAAGAAAAGAAAAAAACCCCGACATTATTATAAAATAAGTAAATAAAAGTCACTCATGTATTTGTAAAAACCCTCATGATTATATGTAGGATATGTCTGAATACTCCTAGCAGTCTTGGCCCTCTGTATTTAGGCAGGAGAATGAGTCAGGTGCAGTTGCAATACAGTTGCTGCAAGCTGAGCTGGAGTGAGCTACCTCTGTGAAATTTATCTCAGACACAATTTTATTCCATAACATGTATGAATCTTATTCCTGTACTTTAATTGGAAGTTAGGCTTCCTCCTGCTTATTGCAGAGTTGGAGTATAAATATTCAAGTCTAGGAGGAATACACAATACTAAGAAAATCCAGCTCACTACCTTTTTAAAGCAGGATGTACAAGTAAGTAGACCCTCTTACTTTTCTTCTTTTCAATCTGCAATCTCTAACAGTCTGCTTTCCTCTTCACCAGTTTATTGCAGGTGTCTTGACTTTTAGCCTTTCATTCCTCTCAACTACTTTATAAGAAAAATAGAGTGTATGTTCACACCCAATTCCCACTGATGTCTGTCTTTGCTCATTGTGTTAACATAGATATGGCTGGCAGCAGTCAGGCTGAGATGCATCTTGTAAACATGTGCATACTCCCATCAGCTCAGAAAATATAACCAGGAAAAAAAATCCATTTAATTAAAGTACAAATAAAAATAAATGGACATTTTAAAGCTGAACTGTAAAAGTGTAGAGCCTTCACCTTTTTCTCTTCCACTTTTTTTGAATTGGGGATTGCTGAGACAGGCAGAAGAAAGGAAGTTTGCCAAAAAATATTTTAATAGCATATAAAACTGTATAAAAGGACTGGTAGTTAATCAAGAGCCATTGTCTGAAACAGTCAGCATATCCTTCAGCCTACATACATCCTTTTGTGCAGATAATACTTCAGGAACATGGGGAACCCTACCTGTCAAGCTAACCTGACACAATTTTAGTTCCTACAGGCTTTCCTCTCAGAAAAATGATTGTAGGATCATTAATCCTAAATGATAGGATGATTCAGGTCTGAAAAGACTTCAGCATGCCTCAAGTCCAACTGTGGCTCAGAGCAGGGTCAGCTTTAAGGATAGAGCAAGTTGCCAAGGCTTTGTCCGGTCAGGTCTTGAAAACTTCTGAGGAAAGAGGTCAGTCAACCTCCCTGGGTAACCTGCTCCAGAGCCTGACAGTCCTCTTGGTGAAACAGATTTGCCTTTAATGTTAAGGGAACTGAATCCATTGGATATTAAAGCGCAGAGCATTTCTTCTCAAGAATTTCTAAACACACACATGCACAACCACAGACACAAAACCACAGAAAATCACACAAAGTGTACATATGGCCACCTGTAACACTAGCACAAGCATACACACACAGAAACTCACCCAGCGTCAGACAATTATGAGAAGACAGGATAAATTTTGGGAATGATGCAGAGGGCTTGGCCAGTCAAGGATACTCAGCAGCAGTCACCTGAGATGTGGTCCTCCCTCCTGCCATTTTCATTTACCCCCTCTTTCTTCCTGATCCTCCTTAATCTATTCATTTTCCTGCTCTTGGCCCTTCCTGGAAACACCCAATATGTTTTTCATAATTACACAAGCCCTCTTAAATGTTCCATAAGATAATTTTTTTTGTCAATTCACATGAGAACTATGATTGTCTTGTTTCCCCTCGTTTTACTAGTTATAAAGTGTTATGTGAACCTCCTCAAACCTTTCAATAGTTTCATCAGTAGCTTGAGAGCACTGGATCTTTCTGGTTTTGCTGTTATCTACTGTTCCTGAGAAGATGTGACTGGATGTTTTGTGTATTACCTCGTCTGTCTCTACTCCCAAACTGAATGCCCTTATATTCCACATATCTTTACATTTCTATCCAGGCACAAGCTTTCCTGTTTCAATTTATGCTGTGTTGTACCTTCCTGTCTCACATCACTGTATGTCTCCACTTTATGATATATATTTCTCATAGACACTGGGATTTGCTTTTGAGTCCTCCCAAATAGAGTTTCTCCTCCAGGCTGAGTCATGGACCTTCAGTCTCTTCTCACAGGGCAGTTCCTCTGGTCATCTTGATGGCCTCTGATCCATTTCCTGAAGTTTATCAATGACTTCCTCATGTCTGGGATACCCAAAAATGTTCACAGTATTTTCAGCATGGTCTGACAAGTGCTGATAACAAAGGGAATAATCCCTTTGCTCAATCAACTGACAGTGCTTCTGGCCAAGGATGTTGCTGGACCTCTTTGCTGCCAGGGTGCACTGCTGGCTCACACTCACACACTGTCTATCAAGAGACCTACATACCATTTTTAGCCAAGCTTCTACCTCACACAAGGCTCAGGTCATATCATTGTTCTTCTTTTATATAGCCAGGATTTTGCCTTTGACCTTGCTTAACTTCATAAGGTTCCTCTCAGCTGTTTTCTTGATTGTTGTAGGTCTCCCTGGATGGCAGTCTTTCATTTACACTTTATCAACTGGTTCCCCAGTCATGGTTTCATAATGTTAAAATTGGGATCTAATAGATGGAGCAGATAAAAAAGGACAGGAGAGTATCGTGGGGCTTTTTTAGAACATTGTTTTTTTGGAACCACTATATCATCCTCTTCCTGTCTAGATTGTAAGAAGGAAATACATGGTGAGGTTAGGTGACGAGACAGTGGTTCCTGAGGTGCATTGTTCTTTCACTGCCTGGGATAAGAATTTCTGTGATGTTTGAAAAAAATTAAACCAAATCAATACAAAACAAAAACATACTCCCAGAAAAAAATAAATAAACAGACAAACAATTGAGTAAATTAGTCTAGGAATGCAGTTCCCTAACCAGTTCCCTAACCATGTTCACTGAATGAATCCCCTTCTGGTTTTTATCTACTTTAAGTGTTCGGAAGGTTATTTTTCTGGAGGGTTTCTTTAAAAAACGTGGCCCAAAACCTGGCAATCAATGTTACTACACCATATTAGTTTTCTAAGAATGTAATGATTGGGAAATCAATGACATATCATATTTCATTATGTTGAGAATATCTATTAAATCTTTTATTGCAAGGTAACAGCAGGAAGGAAGTGTATATCAGACAGTAGAGAAAACTCTAGGGGCAGCAATCACTAAATTTTAAGAATTGTTAAATATCTATACAGAAGCAAATGTGATTTAGATGTTCTCAAACAGTAATTTTGATCTTTGGTCCTCAGATGGACAAAACTCGCTGTGCTTTCAGGAGAAACTTGAAGATATAACACTTAGAACATTTTGTTTTTATGAAAAAATGAAATAGAAAACATGCTTAAAAGTACTGTGTGTGCTGGCATGGAAACCAGAGTGATTAATCACAAAAATGTGAGGATGAGACAGCACAAGTGCCAACTTCTCCTAAAATATACCATCCAAATATAAGGCAAAAATTATACCCAAAAAAAAAAAAAGAAAGCCACCAAAAAAACCCCCACCCAAACTGAATATGCAATAAAAATGCAATAAAAATGCCTCCAGAGAGGTTACTATATATGAAAAAATGGAGATATAGTATCTTTGAGTAATTCTACCTCTTGGGATCCTCATAATAGTCATATTGACTCATTTTATCTGGGTTGATGTTTTAGGGAAATTACCCAAGTGATCCTTGAAGACAATGTTTTTCTCTAACTAATAATTTTGGCTGGATGAAAGACAAATCATAAAGGGGATGTCCATGGAGTATTGCTGCTAACTCTCTGAGAGATAAAAGGCTTTGTGAGTGAGTATTTAGTAAGGATTCCTCTTGGCTTTCTACTGATGCTGGATAATCCCTTGGTTATCTTAAAGTAATCTTGGGAATTTGATGTTTAAGGAATTTGACAGGTATGTTGAAGGCCAAATTTCCTTCTTCCCATGCAGCTGATAGACAATATAAAAGGCAAACAGTGCCTGGGTTAAAGAGCACATGGACTACTTTTGTCTACATCCCAGAGATAAGAATGTGGCTTGGCTCTGTGTGCTGTATAACCCAGCACTGTGCCAGGAGGACTCTTTCAGTGTACAAACCTTTCCACCAAAAGTGTCCTCTTCCACACTTTCCTAGTAAATGCCAGGGCTGGTATAATGCATGGCTTAATGGATTAATTGTCTAAAATAACTTCTACAGACTTCATGAGCTGTTAGTCTAGGCTGAAGGGCTCATCTCTGGCTTTCTCTTGGCCTAAACTTCATTCCTATTCCTTTCCTTTTGGTGAATCCAATTTGATTGTGATACTGTCATGTATTTCAAGTTTAATTAGATTCAAAATCCAAGTGTTTCAAGTGAGGAAGTGCAATAAATGCTGAATTCAGGGAGAATGATGGCATTACTTATGGCAGTGTTGGATGATAATTCTATACTAAAATATTTACTCAACTCTGCGTGAATTCAACATGAATGTTTAATGGAATTTTGTTATAGTCTGCCTGATTTTTTACTAATATAAGGTTTTTTAGGGTTTGGACTTTTGGTTGGTTGGTTTGGATTTTCTTTTTTTTTAAGTCTAAATAGCCAGTGACTGCAGATTTAATCTAGGAGCTTTTTATAGATATGCGGCCTGTAATCTTTTCTTTTTCTTAGTAAGGATGAAGATGAATGTCAATTCATTAAGTTTTGATAATAATCATGTGAAATTACATCTCAATCTTCAGATATTAGATGAATTCAGGAGTTTCAGTCAGACATCTCCTGTGATCAAGCAGCAGACCCTACAGGAAACAGGAGAAAAAAAAAAAATGGAGCTGTCTTAAAAAGAAATGTCATAATTTATTTCTTTATTTTTAGTGTCTTGATGTGCAATCAGCACTAAATTACTCTGTTTCTCAGATTCTCTATCTGTAAAACTGAAGTCTCCCTAAATACCTTTATCTGTGTGTAAAGGTTTATTGATTTATTTAAAAAAATAGCTCTTTGAAGCATTTACACTCTATAGATACTGTGCATTTCTTCTGGGGATTTTTTTTCTTTATGTTGTGGTTTGGGTTGGGTTTTGTTGGTTTTAGTTTTGCAAAGAACATGCTTGCCTTTGCAGCTATGGGCCAGGATTATCTGTGTCATGTAGAAACTGCATGTGCTTTCCTTTTGACATCCTGTATCAGCACAGCAAATTGTTTCATTAAGTGCCACTTGTTCAGTAAGTGCAACAAAATTAAAACTGAAGGAGATGAATCATATATGAGGGCAGGGATCAAGGAGCTGTTTATTTTACAAATGTCTCTAAGAGGCATATTTCTTCTTTAAATCAAGGAAATATTTTACTCATATCAATGGAAGCATCAGTATCATAAAAGGGCATCTGTACTTTTCAAGGCTTTGTGTGTATAATTCATTTTCAAAGAAATTTCATCACTTCTTCATGCATTACTTCTGCATTAAAATATTTCTTAAGTGTCAGTGATTTGTACCTCTAATTGTCAAGGGTATGATTCCAAATTTTAAATTATTTTAGAGGCAAAAAGATAGAAAGAAGGGTCAAGGAACTGCTTATCTGCAGTTCAAGAAAACTTGGTAGGACTGTTTTAAATTATCCGGCAAGGCTTGTAATCTAAGCAAGAGTCTGCAAGTCAAATTTGAAAAGGTGTTAAATAAAATACTAAGTGCTATCTCTTTCATGTATCTATTTGAATTCACAGAATATTTAGTATGATCATCATTCTGTGAATTCATAGGTACATTATACAGGAAATCTGTAAGAGTGCATTCATAATGACTCTAAATGGCCACGTCTGTGTATTTATAGACCATGCCTACCTACCTTGGTTGATGTAGTAAAGTGAGTCAAGGTAATGACTACTGAATCGTAATCAGCTGCTTTGGAAATCATTCTGGCCACTTCAACATACCTCATAATGTATGACTACATTAGAAGTTAAATTTGCATTAGATACATGTTATGGCTGAAGAAGATGGAAGAAAGATCTTTTTTGTTAAGTTTTACACCTTCTTTTGGCCTGCAACATCAGTGGCCACTTGTCTTTCAAGTTAATGATTTCTTTGGTTTCTCTTACCCTAAGTTTTTTCTACATTAGTGCAGGTAGGAATTAATTTCTGAATATATCAAATGGTCAAAATTCCTTGAAAGTTTTAGGGAATGTTTATTATTTTGTTCTTTACTTTTTAAAAGAGTACAGTAGGCACTTCTTTAATACTGTTCACTGTGTTTGAAATTATAGAAAGCTCCCATAAATGTTCCCCTCATAGCAAGGTTCTTCCTCTGGATGCATTTTATCTAGGTGCTTGGAGTGATGACTCAATGGTAGAGCAAGTGCTTTTCATACAAATCTCACAGAGCTGATGGCTCACTGAATTGTCCATTGTGGTGGATCTCCTTGGAGGGTATCACAGAATGATTGTGATAGTAAGGAACATCTTGCTGTAGCTGTCATCCAAGCTCTTTTTCAAAGAGGGAAGAACAGGGAAGTAGATTTGCCTTTAGAGATAGATCATGGTCCATACACACCTTAACATGCCTTCCAAAGGAAATCATGGCACATGGATCCACACTCAGGTCTCACAAATGCACAGATGGCTTGTGGGCATACAGGCATTAAGAGGGTAAGGACATTGTTCAACACAATGGCTTGTGACATAAATTAATATTTTATGCTGTTACTGAGCCACTGTTTCACATTACTCACAAGAATATGATATATGGTAAAATGCACTGATTAATTCTCAAAGTGTGTGCTTGGCATTGTCAGAGTGAAGAAATATAAAGGAGAGCTTGTCACTAGCTTTAGAGAATTTATTACACAAAAGTTAAAAAGCATATAAAATCCATTCCTAATTTCTAAATGAGAAAAAAAAAGTGAAGACTGGATGAGAGTATCTAGGAGGATGTTTAGTGCAGCCCGTTCTAAAATATGACATTTCTTTCATTTCACTGTCCCTGTACTACTAGGAGTTTAATATTTGTGTGCAGCTCCAATGAACAAAAATTATTGCGATTAGCCACAATGGTAACTCGGATCAATAAAAGAAAATGCCAGAAAAACTGAGCTGAGTATGTTGATAATTCTGCCTGTAATGGTTTGGCAATAACAATGCCTACCTGAAACTTACAACCAGGAAAAAGATCTTTGGGGTATATCTCTACTAAAGACCTACTGGCTTTAAGCAGGGTAAAAATATCTAAGAAAATAAAGTTTCTTTTAAGGAAATATAATTTCTTTCCTAATCCTTTATCCTCCCCTCCCACTAACCCAGGATGGAACCAGATTTAAGCACAGTTTTAGAAAGGCGTAATTTCAGAATAATGCCAACAGAAACACTGTAGTTTTGGGGAAGGCAGAAAATTATGTCTGCAAAACATCTTGATTCCAAGCAGATGACAGTAATAAAAGAAAAGTGAAATGAAAAATATCCTAAGGCAGAGGTAAGAAGGTGTTACCAAGTTCAAAGTGTTTTTAAAAGTATTTCACTACAGCTACATTTCAGAGGGCTATCAGACCATAACCTGAAAGGCTGGGAGATCTGTAGAAGCGATTCACCACAGCTGCTCTTTGGTTTTTTTGCATCTGGAAGTGAAGACCTCTGTTAAAATAAAAATATTTAATTTTTTTTTTTAAAGGAACATTAATGAGGAAGATCCAGCACCTCAGGAAAACAGTCTGAACAGGAAGGAAAAAAGGGAAAATAGGGAATCTGTTATACTACTCAGGCAGCTGAACAGGCTGCTGAACTCTGGCCCAATGATGGTGAATGTCAGAAGTCTGCCACACACATTTCCTGTGCATTGTTTCATGAATCCCAAATAGCTGCTGTGCCACTGAAGTCAGGAAAAGCCTCACCCAGCTCATTGTTTTGGACAAGATGACAAAAAATATTAATGATGCAAAATTAGAATTTTTCATGCCAGGGCCACCAGTCTGTCCCATGGACTTTGACATAGCCAGGAATTTATGCTGATTATTGATTTACTTCTTACAACTTTAACCTTTGAGATGCCAGAAAAAATGTTATGTTATATCTACTATGTTATACTATACTATTTATTGCAATGTATTTTAATGTAATAGAACAAACAAAATTAAGGACAGTAAAGAGATTTGATGATAAAACCCAGAAAAACTGAAGGGTAATTTAATTTTTTGGGCAGGAATCTTTCAAAGAAAATTGAACATTCACCTTGAAAATCTAGTGTCACTAGAGAGTTTTAAATTATATTAATTTGGGTTTTTTCCTCAATATGATTATGTCAACATTTTATTAAATTTTAAGGATTACAGTTTGTAGAATTTTTCCTGAAAAAACAACTTAGCTCTTACTCAAGACTTGATTCACCTGTTGAATTCACAAAAACATTCCCACTGATCTTAAAAGAAGTGCATTAAATAATGCCCTATTTGAATGAAGTGACTAAAGAGCTTAGTGGGATCTTTCCTCTAGGCTTATTTTTGAGCAAATTAAAATCTCTGATGTATGATCCCTTGTTTCTACAGAACAGCAGAATATCTGAGGTTGGAAGACACTTCTGGAGATCATTTAGTCTTATCATCCTGCTTAATGACAGTTTATCAAAGTAGATTTAAAAGAACAATAACTTTCCCCTTAATGGAAATTTTGTCAGTAGAAAATGTTCTTTTAACAGAGTATCTATAGATGGATTCTTTAAAAACTGAGGCCACCTACAGATTTTAACTGTAAAAATACAATACCTATCTCTTTACTAACATGTAATTTTCTCAGGCATTCCCTAGGAAAAAATCACTATTTAAATTTATTTATTTTTATAAATACATGTAACCTTCTCTCCTCCAAGAAAAAAATGTATAGTTATCAATTACAACTAATGAGCATGTTTCTCTGAAGTTGTGAGAAACATAAAATATTAAATTACTCTGTAAATAGATACCTGTTTGTAATGCCTTAGTAACAGACATTGCAAAAAGCTTGTCACACTGCATGAAACAATTTCTTGGCCAGAGAAAAAGTCATCCAAAGTTTTTCTTTCCTTTATTCATCAAGTCTGAGACTTCAGTCATTATGACGTTTGCATTATTCTTTCCATTTGGCAGACTGTCAGGAAGGAGTCAATACTATTAATAGCAAACATACAACAAAAGTTCAAAAGAGAACAATTTTTTTAATAAACTGAGACTGTTCTGTTTATAATTGTTTCAAAACCTTTCAGAAGGAGAATTCTCACTACTGCAGTATGGGATATGAAATCTTTAAAGTCAATGTGGAAATCACCATCGGAATGAGAAAATGAAGAAAAGGGGTGCTGAAGATACTGAAAATACTGAAAATAGTGAACACCACGTCAGCAAATTTATCAAAGTATATAGTATCACATTTTATAAACAGGCACAGAAATTTAAAAGACTCCAGCATTTGTACATGCTTACTGCTGTAAAACATTAGAATTTATGCTTTGTAACACTGCAGTATGAAAAGAAAATAATAGCCAGTAAAAGATGCTCAGAAGACAAAATTGAAAGGATCAACTTTTTCTGATTTTTTGGCACTTAAAAGAAGGAGCAAAACTATGAGTAACATATATCTGCAGCTCCTCTGGAGAATTTACTCAAATATTAAATTCAATGAGCAGTCAAATTTACATTTTGGGAGTCTTTGGATTAATAGCATATCTTTACCCCTGTCAGAACCCGCCAGTCCAAACAGGAACCAAACTAAAGACTTCATAACCATCTCTCTTTCAAGACTTTAAGCATGTCCTAGTGGATCAGGCTCCACAAAATATTTAAATTCTCTCCTGAATTAACTTTGATTTTTTTTTTTTTTTTTTACAAATTTGTCTTCAAAAAGGAGTGACTTGGATTTGCCTTACAGATGGAAGCAAAGCAATCATCCTGAAAGAAATCACAGAGGAATTACCTAGAAACTACAACCCTGTGGATGGGTTAGATATCTTTATGATTTAGTTTATGCATGAGGTCAGCCAAAATAATCATTCTGGTCCTTTTGATATTAATAGCTATGTTCTACTTCCTCTCCTTTGCTCTGGTAGTACTTTCAAATGAATTTGAAGCCTGATCCTAGAATCCCCATTTCTGAATGTTTTATAGTTACCCACCTGGAAAAGAGTGAGACTGCCTTCTAGGTGGGAAGCTCTACATGGCAGGTTTGTTTTAGCAGTGCAGATCATTTGTACATCGGGAAAGTGCTAGCTCAGTAGATCTTTGAACGATATGTAGAAATAAGTGCAAGTGCTACAAATGTTTACTTTCATGAGCTTCTGATATCATGCTCTGCATTATGCTTACTCTCTGGAATTGCTGTTCAGTCCTTTAAAAACCTTGTGGGTTTATAATCTTTAATTTTTATTTCTTAGTTTTATTCTGATCTCTCTTCATGGCATGGGAAGGCATTGCAGCAGGACCTTTTCATTCAGTCTCCTGCACCAGAACTGTATTGATTTGGAGAAAGGGACTACATTTTTTTCCTCCTCTAGTAACATGGGGAATTTCCCCAGATTTGAAATTCTGTGCAGTTGGGCATATAATTTAATCCTATGCCACCAACTTCAGTAGAAACTGTGACCTCTAGAATATCTAGGACCACAGCGAGTTCTTTACACCATGCTGTTAGAGTAAAGAGATTTTTCAAATGAAAGGGAGGCAAGGCCACAAACATTACTTAACATTCACAGTGGGAAAAGTAAGAGTAGGAATTTGATTTACATACAATAGAGCTTCAGTTAAAGTCTCAGTTCTTGCAAAGTTGAAAATCAGTGCTGTCATTGGGCCTGTAAATTCCTAATGACTGAAAGTGCCAGAAACATCAGACAATATTGTTATTTCATTATAGAAGTTTGTGCTTTAGGCATATCCAGCTGGACTATGGTCATTTAGAATTCACATCTTTCTGTTAAAAACTAGCATAGGACTCCACTGCATACCTGGCATCATTCTATTTTATTTATTTTGAATAATGGAATGGCTGACTCGACTTTAAAAACAATTGTGGATTTTCTCAGGTTGATTCTTTCCTTTTAACTCTCCTGTCTTTCTCTTCTCCAGTACCACAAGCCCTGCAATTACCAAACCGGACCTTCGACACATGTTTTAAAAACAAGAGTAGGGATTTCCTCTAAGGAAGATGACAGCAGCTACATGTAAATCAGCCTGCCAGATGCAGGGCCATTCAGGCAGTACTTGAGCAGGCAGCTTTCCCTCCAAGGCAGAGAGATATCATCTCAGCAATGTGACTCAATAACAAAAGGACATGGCAAATGCAATAACTCCAAATATAATCTACCAGCAGTCTAAAACCTTTTAATAGTTGGAAGCTGCTCCTTATCCTCGGGAAGCTTTTTTTGTTTTTCTAGTTGGCAAAATCTGTTGATAAGGCATTCAGTCTCGCTATCACAATTTCAAGCTAACCAAAAAACTTGCAATAAAAGAGAATGTTAAAATATTTCATTGGGCTTATTTGACTGTGTGTGACTGTGAATAGTGCATCATGATGTGTGTCCTTTTATTTCCATCCCCCGAAGGGAGAACAGGCAAGTATTCCATTCAGATAGATAACTGATTAATGCTCACAGCTCTCGGCATTCACTGGCTTCAGGAGTTGTTTATTGAAAATATGTAGCTAAGTCTCAAAGCCAACAACATTCCCCCAGGGTGCCCATTAAGCAGAAAGGCAGCACAGTTGTAAACAATCTACTTTGTAAAGTCAAAGAATTTGATAGAAAAGACATCTAAATAATATTTAGTAAATATTTAATATTTTGCAATGTGTAGCTTGGAGGAAGAGAGAAAAAAATGGGAAGACAAAAATTTAAAAAGAGTTATTCAAGAGAAAAATATCTCTCTAATCATAATCTAAAAATATCTCTCTAATAGTAATCTAATAATGTTTTTTTCTCTAAATGCATACATCATAAAATCCCCATCAGTGCCAGTGGATGAGAATGGGTTCCATAGGTAAACAGGGAGAAATAGAGCCCAGTAACAACAGGAAAAAGAGAGGAAAATGCGTATTGGGAAGGTACTGTGAAAGGGCTTCCCAAGGAGTGATTAAACTGTGCTGAATCCAGTAGAACTAATAAAGTCAGGACAAGAAGAACGTGATGCCTCTGTGCAAAATCAAAAGCACATACGGGCATCCACAGTGGCTCTGTGCCGTATGGCCCTGGCTGCTGTGCACATACAGAGGCTACAGGAGAGATTCTGTACCAACAGGCCCCCGGGGCCTCTCCCAAACACCTCCCTAGAAGGTCCTGGCACATTTCAGCCAGCCCTACTCCTTTAGTGGAGCGCCCAAACGGCATCACCCCTTGGGGCTGATCTCCCTGCTATTTTTGCATTCTGGTAGCTGGGAAGGAATATGAGATGACAATGAACTCTGTGAGTACATAAGTGTGCTGTGCTGTTGTCTGTTAAAAGCAACAGCTTGAGTCTATTATTAATAACAGCTTAATGCACAAAAGGTGTCCTAAGAAATATTGGTTGTAATCTGTGCCTCTCTTCTTTTCCAGTTCCCGGTTAGACAGAGGAATTTACATGCTAAGAGAAATAGAGTGAGGAGGAAATGCAGCATCATTGTATCACGTATAGGTGCTACATGGTCCAATAAAAAATTGTGGGTCTTTAAAAATTAAGCAAGAAAATAAGTTTTGTGAAGCAAGCATGGATAGACAACCATGCTTTATTTGTAAGAACAGTAGGTTCTCTGAAACTGGTATATTTGTTTCATATTTTGTATAGTTGCAACAATATACCTAAACATCTTTCTCCTTCACCCTTTGCACAACATTCTCTTAAAAAATTACAGAGCAGACAGCTTGTCTTTCCAAGTGCTTGCAAAATATTTATCTCTACACTGTAAAATAAGGCTGGCTATTAAATTAAATTAAATAAATAGTGATGACAACTGATTGAAACAGATGAAAATAGAAAGTTATAAACAGGAATGTGTGAGCATCTAGCCTCAATTTTGCATCACCCTGAAGCATTAAAATTGAATTTTATAGAATCACTTTTCTCTTTTTTATTTTAGAATCACTGATAGTTTTGTCACTCTTGTCATATGTAGAAATCATCAATGTATGCTAAATGTTAATTAAGGAAAACAATTTGTTTGACCAACCATAACTTTAGAAACATCTCTTTCTAAGAGTAATAATTAAATCATAGAGACATAACTTTGTTTTCTCTCTATTTGTTTTTATGTGCCTCAGCAAACAACTCTGATTTGCTGAAATATACCAAGGCAAAACTTTCATTTTATTAAAAGTACAATTGATTTTTTTTTATTGCTGTTGTTCCATATTATGTTGCTTCTAAGCTTAAATATAATGAATTACATTCACAAAAAATCTGACATTTTTAAATTTTTAACAATATATTAGCAAACTTTCAACATCCATAGTACTAATTGTTTTAATTATTAGAACTGATAAAAATTAACACAAATCCACTGACCTTAAGTTTGCATAATTGTTTGCTAAAATGCACATAAATCTTCTTTTTAACTCTTTTACTTTTTCATTTTTTCATAATGTACAGTCTGAAGAGCTTTATTTCATCAAATCAAAAAAGAATAACTAAACCCTCCAAACAAACCAAACAGTGAAAACAGCAACATCAAAAAATCTTAGCAGCAGAAAAAACTGGAAATTGTCTGTATATTAATTGTCAAGTTTATTAAAACTTCTGAGAGAAAATGAGTTTATTTTAAATCTTGTATTGAAATCCAAAATCAGAGTAGTTTCTCATAGCTTCAAATTTCATTGCAAATCCCTGACATCTCAAAATGTAAAGTAATGCATATTAAAAATTAACACTTGTTTTTAGGGCTCTATTAAACATTAATGTTGTATCTGAAATTTAGATACAGTTCTTAGAGTGTACATATTTAACCTCTGACAAGATTTTCATTCTGACAATGTCAATTGAAACAGCCTGTACTGAATTATTTTGAGGAAAATATCTCCAGTCACCCACTGTTGATGGTGATGTCAGGCAGTACTACAAATTGACTGAAAGAAGAACAGGAAATTTTGTGTCCCAAAGGTGTGCCAAATGTGGTCTAGACCTGGTCTCATACCAGAATTTTCATCCTGAACATGAGACTATGTTTCTGTATTCATGAGGTAAAGATCTCAGTACTGAGGGATAATCTCAAGGTCTCTTTACTAATCCAAAGAGCCAAGGCAGGGGTGCAGACATTGGCATGTATGTCCTGCTGGTTTTTCACGCGTTCTTCTGCATGGTTATATTTCACGTGACCTTGGACAATCCCAGGAAATGCCTGAACACCAGGAACTGTTTTCACAGGAAGTGCAGGTGAGGCAAGCGTGTCCAGGAGGCTGTAATCTGTGACATACGCTTTCTGGAAGTGACATAAACCAAGACCTGGAACATTTAATCTGCCACCATGGATATAGCCTATGTGATACTAATTTGGTCCAGAATATCAGGGCATTCCTAGCAAATTACCAAGAGCAAGTTGAATAGAGTTTATACCAGATGTCTGATTTTATAACAGTTTTCTAACAGCTCGGAGAGGACATACAATACCTAATCCCATACAGGCTGTAAGTGAAAATGTCCTTTAAAAATGTTTGAAATGCAATCAACAAAGCCAGTTTTTACCAGTTAATATTATCTTACATGGAAAGATCACTCTTTATCCAGTAATAAATGTCGTAAACTGAGGGAACTGTTTTGTTTTGTTTTGTAAACTCATAGCTTAAAGACTTTTTTCCAAGTGAATATTTTGTGTGCATAAATTCTATGGGTTTTTTTTCTCTGCCAGTCTTATTTCCAGGCTTTGTCCTACAGTCCAAAGAATTTTCCAGCAGGAAAGACAAATGACCTGTGGAAATTATAATGTATTTCAACTTGTACAGTTAAAAAAAAAAATGGCGCAAACCAGGATACTAGGAATATTTTTATAAATGAAATTTTCTACACATAAAGATTTATTCTTAGTTCATCAGTATTCAGAAAACCAATTCATGTCTAATATAGACAGATTTATATTTTCTCATTCCAATTTACCCTCAAATAAATAACCATGTATTAATCTAGAGGCCTTGAGGAGAGGCTCCCCACCACTTCAAACTATAGCCACTGTCTATTTTAGTCTCTAAATATATATTTTATTATAACATTCTCATAATAAACTAAAAAATAAATAATTATTTCCGCTGAGAAAAGCCAACACTATTAAGCATTAAAAGTAATGCTCCTCTTCACCTATGTCTTAAAAATATGTGATCTTTCCTCAAACTTGGAAGGACACTCAGGGTTAAAGCAGAATGTTTCTTCAGGAAGCAAGTGGGTTTCATCTAGCCAGTTTTTCAAGCAAATTTCTAAATAGCCCATTCATATCCTACTTTGAAGGTAGCAATATGTTAAACAGCATTGGGAAACTTCACATCTTTTGAGTTATTCTTGTTTCATGAATTCATGTGTCTCAAGGGTATGACTAATAGCCAAACATGCAAAGAATTGTTTAGGTGACTATGGCTGATAACTTTATGTTTAGAAGTTGGCAATGCTTCTCTTCAATCTACTGATAGATATGCTGAAGTGTCAAAGAGAAAGCATATGCCAGATTCAGTGTCATAATTATTATTTCAAACTATAATTACTCAGCTTTCAATATGTCTTCATACAAGACAAAATATATCTTATCTTGTTAGATTAAAATCCACACTGCAACAAATATTATTAAGCTAGATGTAATATTTTTTACATGAAATTAAATTCATCACAGAAGACATAAGGTACATGAAGTTATTAGAAGTCTTTATACAGGAAGAAGTTACCACAGAACCCTTATTGTAAGGTGTTGTAAAGATGAGAAGTACTTGCCAGTACATTTGAACCTGTGAATGACAGGTAGACAAATTCATGTGCCAATTTCTATAATAATGTGTTTGCTTTTTCTACTGCTTCTCATTTAGGGCAATGACCATCCTAGACCTCTGGTGCTTGCTGACAAAAGTGTCAGTGTTCCCAGAAAAGGTGCAGTTGCCTTAGATGGTGATAAGATTTTAAGATATGTACTATAACAGATCAGAATGGAGAAAAAGTGTGCATAATTTCTAGTGTGTTTGTTCATGAGAATGGTTTGTGCTCTTAGTTAAGGTAGGAATATATTTACCAGAAGTATAAATCTCTTTTGTTAATCTCTGCACTCAGTGTAGTCAATGTAATATTAGTGAAAGACTTAGTCACTTGGACTACTTTATTTCTTTTGGATTAACTTCATTCAATTCAATAGTTACTTATCACTGCTTATTTTCCCCACTCAATTTTTCAGTATGTTAGTCGTTAACTGTCTCTGAAAAAAAAATCTTGCAAATTTGTACAATTGTATATGACACCTGTCCTGACTGTGTTTCCAGTTTAAGGTTCATAGCATCATAGTAATAAGAAATCATAGAAACATAAATGCACATGTCATGGTTTAGCCCCAGCTGGCAGACAAGCACCACACAGCTGCTTGCTCGTTCCCTCACCAGCAGAACTGGGGAGAGAATCAGAAGGATAAAAGCTGGAAAACTCATGGGGTGAGATAAAGACCATTTAATAGGGAAAGCAAAAGCTGCACAGCATAGCAAAAGCTACACACACAAGAAAAACAAAGCCCTGCTTCCCAGATGTTCAGCCACCTCCAGGAGAGGAGAGCCCCATCTCACCTGGTGGTGACTTGGGAAGAGAAATAGTTTCACTCCAAAGGTGCAACCCCTTCCTCCTTCTTCCCCCCACTTTCTATACTGAGCATGATGCTACATGGTCTGGAATATCCCTTTGGTCAGTTTGGGTCACCTGTCCTGCCTGTGTCTCCTCCCAGCCTCTTGTGCACCCCCAACTTCCTCACCAGTTTAGCAGCACAGAAAGCAGAAAAAGCCTTGGCTCTGCGTAAGCCCTGCCCTGCAATAATAAAACACATCTCTCTATTATCAACACCGTGTTCATCACAAATCCTAAACACAACCCCATACCAGCTGCTGTAAAGAAAATCAACTAAACTCCAGCCAAAGCCAACACAATACACCATCCCCTGAAATGTACAGAGATCTGTTCTTGAAACTTGTTATTTGAACTGGGAAAAGAAAAAGGATTAAATGGGCTGATAGCCATTAAAACTTGAGTGCATTTTAATAGTTTATTTTGCAGTCAGATTTGGTAAAAACAAATAGATTTGACTATAGGGATGGGCAAAACTAGCTACTAAGATAAAATAAAACACAGAGCCACTGAAAACCAAAATAAATATTAAGAGTTACTCATAACAAATCTAAAGAGTTACTCAATGGAGAAACTTTGCTATTGTTCTGCTTCATAGATGCATTTCATATTTGGCATGCTGTAGAGACGCGAATTTCAGGGTTTTGAATTTGTATTTGTATTAGGTCTGTACTTGGTCTGTCCCTTTCACCCCCCTACCCCTGGTGATCCCTGTGGTTCCTCCTGATGTGACCCCTCCCCCTTCCCTTCCCCATTGGGTCAGTGTTTCCCCGCTCAGGGCTGCCCTGGGAAAAAGGAGACACAGGCCCAGCCTCTTGCTCTCTCTCCACTCTCTCTCCATGCTCTTCCCCCGTGCTGAGAAGGGGCTCTGGCAAAGCCCCTTCCACATGGCTGCACTGAATAAACATCCGTATTAACCTGAGAGAGCACGCTTCCTTCTTGCAAGCCTGAACCACGCACAGCTAGATGAGCTGAAGGACCCACATGAACTGTTTCTGGGGTCTGGGGGTTCACTGCTAGCCAGCAATAGCACCCCACCACGAAAGAAACATCTACAGCATGCAACTTTGTTTTCACCTTGCTTTTTGGAAATGTAAAAACTGCCATTTAAGAGAAAAAAAATAAAAGAAAAATAAAGAGAATTTTTAAGACTGTTTATTCAAAAGCTGAGAGAAAACAAAAAGGATGGATCTGTTGTCTCTTCAGTATTCTTACTGATATTTCCTTGAATTTATATGTCAAGAAAATAAATAATTTATCATTTAATTGCTGCCTCAAAGAGAAATAACACAATGAAAATCATTTTTCTGTTTAGCGTGTTTTCAAGTTCCTTCTTCCCTCTACTTCTTCCCCTTTTAAGCATCTAATTACTGTCTTGTTCAATGTGAGTTGCATTGTTATTGTGATTCCACAATATTGTTATTTTATTTTTAAAAATGTGTGAAAGCACATGAGGGGCAAAAGGATAGTATCTGTGAACATGTCATTCCAGTTGATAACCTTTCAAGGGGAAAGCTGAATGTGGGGTAAGTATTTTTTTCCATTTTACCTCTGGATGCTTGCACTAATAGTTGACAGAACTGCACTCAGTTATTTTTCCTTGTAAAAACCTGTAAACTGAGTCTGGATTATGCTCTTTTGGCTAATATTTACTCCCTGCCTCACCCCCATTTGAAGCACTGGTAGCTCATCTGTCTGCTGCAAGCAGACCTTTGTGCAGTTTATATGTATAGATTTTTGCTAGGGTTTTAGAATTTAAACAGAGGGTGAGATGTTATGTTACTGAGGCTTTGATAGTGAGAAGAATGTTAGCTGTGTTTCCAAGGAATTCTGGACAGAAAAAATAAATCAGTGTCATAATCAATATTCTTGATTGAAGCCTGACTACACCTTTGGCCTTCTGTCATACTCTGCTCCTTTGCTTATCTCATGTAAAACCCTCCTGTCACAGCAGGGCTATATTGAAGAAGCACTAAAGACACTCTTTAGGAATGTGTACACTTTGCTGCAGCAACAGGCTAACTGGAGGCTGATTCTCCCCAGCCACAACAAAAGCAATGGATAGAAGAAAGAGATAAGTAGAGGTGAGGAGGAGATAACTGGGTCCAAGGATCTAAGGAAGTCTCAGTCCCTTAAACTAGCTGAAGTAATTTGTTTCTGGACGAAGAAATCTGTCACTGCTTCTGAGTCAGACAGAAATGAAATCTGTAACTGCTTCTGAGTTAGGCAGAAATTCCATCAGTATCTGAAGGGGAATCCAGCCTGTTTCATCTCTGAGGTGGAGATTTGCCTTCCCTGTAATTTTGCCACTCTAGGTTGCTGTCTGCTTTGTCAGTGATAATACTGACCTTGAATCTAAGCTTACACCTCTTGAGGCACCTCTTGTAGACAGAACTCAGTCCTATTCTTCTGTTGCAGATACAGTAACATGTAGCTGCTCTCAGGATTTTTGATGACTTCCCACTTGTAGGCACAACCAAGGATTGCATTAATGGCAATGACATGAAAGACCCTGAGGGGAGTGGCAAGAGTTACAAGGACATTTTTATATTTTCGTTCACTCATAACTTAAACCAAGCTCATTAAACAATCCTTGGGTTTTGAAATAACTTTGTTGCAAACTCTTTCCTCAGGTATTTTACATTCATTTTAGTAGCTATTAGAACAGTAATTTTAAAGCTTCTTCTTTTCTGTTTCATTTAATATTCATTGGTTTTGTTGGGGTTTTTTTTTAATCGCTTTCCATCAAAGAAGTTTAATTGCTTTTTATGCTAATCAGGTTGGACCAAAGGAGAAGAACCAGGTGAAAAAAGAAAGCAAAAAGCTTTCTTAATTTCTTACAATAAAATAAAAGAAGCACAGGAAGGTAGATATCCTAATAAATAGTCTATGAAAAATAACAACAATTCTATTGCAAACCTACATGACAACAAGGTTCTGATGGCTTAATTTCTTGACAAAAAATGTTGTACTTAAGTCTCTAATTCAGAGAGACACACTGTAGGTGTGTCTGTCAATAAGTGTGTGTGTATCAGTTCTCTTACAACTTAATTGTTTCTGGCCAGGAATTCCTCAGAATTCACTACTACTGAAAATAAGAATGTTCTAATTCCCTCAGGTCAGGCAACTGTCCCTTGGGAAGAATAGCACTGAGTTCTAAAAAGCAGGAAAACAGTCAATATAATAAAAGCCACAATTGATTTTCAGAGATTTCAAATAGAAAAGCTGTGTCTGCACATACTCTATACCTGGAATGATAAGTGAACAAATCTAGAGTTATCTGAAGATTTTGTCAATGTCTTGATGCATGTTTGCATACCACCACAAAACTTTCCTATCAACTCTCCACCAAGTCTTTCATTGCCAAAAGAAATAGTGAAAATTTGTACAACTATATTTTCATAATTAATGGAACTTAATTCCCTATAAAGATAAAATATCTTGAAATTTTCCATGTGATGATTGATATTATGGTCTATAATACAGAACTTGGCATCTAAGTAAAAGGTGATATCAAATTAAGAAAAGTATGTAAAGCACAGTAGAAAACAAAATGGATGGAAACTGGTACTCATCTTCTTCCTCAGAAGATAAACAACAAAACTGAATAGGCCAATCAGCATTTGAGAATAAGAGAGTGGAACATTTTCTAGGAGGTGCACCATCTGAAAGCCACGATCAATACTAAATGCTAACATCTCCTGGGAAGAAAACTTGCAACTTTGTAGCCATATAAATATGAAATTTGGATAAATGAAAAAATATATAAAACTGTGCTAAGAAAACCAAATTAAACATCAGCTCCCCAACAACACTTCCAGGAAAACGAGCAAGAAATCTCTAAAACAAAAGACAAAAAATAGGTAAAAAGTTGCATGACAAGACACGAGAGGGAATATGTGAGTAATATAACTCACATATAATGTAACTCAGAAACAGAAATAGCTGCTGTGAAACCATACTAAAGCACTTTATCAACTCAACAAGATTCTAAGTGATGAATTTATATTAGCTAAAGGATATATTAGCAAAAAAATTAGAAAGACTCTAAAGGACATACACCATGGCACAGATTTGTGTACTTTTCTAAACTTACTCTTCATTTTCATATGAAGTCTTAAGTTCCTTGTTTTCACTTTCAAAGCTCTGTTCACAGCATAACCTCCTCTTGTTCCAGACTCTTAGTCTATAGAGTAAATTATCTGATATTTCCAGTCCTTCTCTCTTGTATACACAAGACAATTAAAAAAACACCCACCTTCGTCTCAGCCCCATCCTTTGCTCGAATATGGAGGAATTCTGTGCAGGTGCTGGGAAAAAATATTGTTCTTTTCCTCCTTATTGCCCAGGATGGGATCAAACTCTATCAACAATAATTTTTACAGACAGTAAACTACTTTTTATTAAACACCTTTGATACTATCTTATTAGAAAACATTTATGTAATCAGGAAAATTCCTTATTTACTTTACTACTTTGTGTCACAGACAGAGAATGTCCCATTCATTTTTCTTTAGACTTTTGTGTCCTTGAAGATTTTTTATTATTAACTGTTGTTGAAACAAATGAAAATATATTCTCAGTCTTTCAACAGGTGTCATGTTTGCTAAGTTTCTCAATTTTTGTTGTTTTTCTCTGTATTAGCTCAAGCCATTGCATATCATTCTTGTAATGCAGGGCCCAGAAGTGGACATGATAACAATGTTGAACATTTTAGGTTTTACTTCTACTTTTATTGTTCTGCAGCACTTTGTTTGTTTGTTTCTTTTTTTATCCCCTCCCTCTCCCTTCCCGAGTCCTCTGTGAAGTTTACCTGCTTCACAAGAGCATGGACTTTCTGATTCTTCTTCAACCCATAATCTAGTTCATAATGTAACTAACTTACGAGTTTCATTTGTTTTCTAGTTACCTATTCCTTGCAAAATATTGTGTATGAACCTAACTGTTTTTTTCTGCCATTTTCAAACTGTTTCAGTATATATAGACTGGATTCTAATTCCACTCTTTGTTGCTCTTACATTTGCTCACAGTTTCTTATCTGCAAAGGCAGTAAGAATATCCTCTAATTCATCATTTAATTCTTCATTGAAAATAGTGAATACATCTTGACCCAATGCTGACCTTGTAGCATCCTATATATAACCACTCTGGAATGAGTGAATAACTTTTTACTCATGCTTCTTTATTGTTGATTTGGCTAGAGCTAAATTATAGGCACCATATGGCTTATTAACAACAATAAACCAACATTGGATACATTTTTCTGAGAATAGAGACCAAAATAAGAGGTCAGAAAAACAAAGATGAAAATAGTACCCAATGGTCTGCTTAACAGGGTGGAAGTATGAAAATAAATGAGGAATCTAATAAAATTTCACAGTTCTAAATTCAAATGTTAAATTAGAAATAAAAAATCCAAATATATGAAGCAAGTGTATTCTCACACCCAGAATAACACGTATGCCAATAGGAATGTATAGAAAGAAATAAAATCAGAAAGTTGGAAAGCTGATACTAAGCAGATTAAGTAAAATCTATGTAAGAACATCAAGTCCTTTAACTTTCCTCCTCAAATAAATAAATTCAACCATATTGTATATTTCTGAATGCTACAAGTTTTCCAAAAGTATGGAGATAGGTATCTAAATGGCTGTGAAAATAGATACCTCCTAGAAAAGAGGTATTAAAAGATATAAATTAATAACAGCTGCTGAGATACATCAAAGGATTTTGCAATACTTCTCTTTACTGTTATCCAGCATAAGAGATTGAAATATTTTGACTGCGTGTTTAAAATAAAAGTGTGGAATCTATTATAGCAGGTGCAACTTTGGGCATCTGGAGGAAGAAATGTACCTGCCATTTTAAAGTCTTTGCTATAACTCAGTTTTGCATGTCTTAATAGCATATAGATATGTTATCTGTATAGAACTACAAACACACACAGAGGAATTTTGTTGGGAGCAGAAGAAACTTCCAAAAGAACAAAAGAAGAAACAAGCCTGAATTCTGCTCTTCCCAGCTGGGTCTTGCCGAGGGGCTGCCTTTGATCCTCCCATGAGCTTACAGCTCAGGAGAACAGTGAGCTCTTGTGTCTCACAAGGAAAGAAGGTGAAATTCCTCACTATAAGCACATGCCATCAGAGAAAGGTAGGACAGGTAGGATGTAGTAGTAGGATGCTAACAATTAAAGGGATGTTAAAATTGCTTGTCCTCCTCTTGCCAATAAATTTATGGCATTTTTTTGTTCTGGTTCAGCCTCTGTGTTGTCAGCTCCTTGAAATATACCCTACATATCGTATTAGAAGGTGGAACTGAACTAACTGCTGTGAACATTCTGGTTTAGCACTATACTGAAACATCTGTTTCTGTGGTTTACGTCTGCTTTGCCTAATAAGATCTCTTAATCATAGTATTTTGCTTTTTAAAGGTTTCTTATCAACAATAGGTTTTCATGCAGGAGTCACAGAACAATTTTGTCGCACATCCACAGCACCTGGTCAGATTACTCCAGGCAAGCTTTGCTCTTTGTAACTGTGTCTGGATTGCATTGCAACGGGCTTCACCATCCAGCTGGAATTAAATTAACTATTGAGGTAATAGCTGCATTATGACATTTCATGATTGGCAGCCCACTTCTACAACACAGCATTTTGAAGTGATTCAGCTTTACTAAAATGATTTTCCTCTTCATAAGAGTTTTCAGCATTATTTCCAATATCCCTTTTCTTAGTTAGAAGTCTCTGGGTCCTAAGACCTTGTATATTGAAGTTTGTTTTCATTTGCTATCTTGAAAGTAGGATTTGATTATGTTCTCCATATAATTTATACAATTTCCTGTGAACTAAGTGCACTTAATTTTACCTTTACCATAGTTTCCTGATGTTGTATATTATAAATTGAAACTGGCAAGTGTTCTATTTTTTTTTTTCATCTATTATGTCTTTTGTCTGGACTTTCTTATTTTAATTATGTGCACTTTCTCTGAGCACTGCTTTGAGCATTTTTCTGCACGTGTCAGCCATATTTGCTGTTTAAAGACATTTCTGTGGAGTTAGATCTGTTTCTTTACAATCCCCCTTGCAGGCTTTAATCACATGTCCCACAAATAAGCCTGTCTCTAGTTAACAAGTCTGATTCCAGTGTTGTGCGTGGATGCCAGAGTTCTCAGCTGCGTAATGTTAATATTGGTTTAGGATGTAAAAACATGTTATCATATTCCAGTTTCATTCATTAGTAGGCCATAATCCTCAGGCATCTTTATCTGCTGTTCCAGTGTTTTAGGCAGTATTCTTAGTCACAGCATCTCACTCAGTTACACTTTCTTTTCCATTCCCAATGAGCTTTTTAAGGAATTATTTTCATTTTCCTTTATCTTTATTTTTTAATGGTCACCTTTCCACACAGGATCAGTTTTAACTTTGCACTGACAGGTTTTTAGTTGGAAACATAGTAGTCATGGTTTATGTTTGTGCTGACCATTCTAATTTCTGTCATCCTTTGTGCGTGACTTGGCTCTCACAGGCATAAAACAAACATCCACTTTTCCCAGACCTATCCTGTTTTTTCAGGTGAATTATGGTTTCTCTATGAACATTTGCAGATGGGAACCTCCTACCGAGATATTGGACATTTAGAAATCCTGCTCTTATGGATGTCTGGCAAAAGCTACAATCTATGTACACTCTACTACTGCATGTCTATGCACAGTAAATTCAGTATTATTCAGGAATAAACAGAAGAAATGTGCCCTGTGTATTCTCTGTGTGCTTTCTGACATCTCCTGAAAGAAAAAATATTCTTCTCCTTCCCACCTCCTTTCAAGAGCTGGCAAAACTATTTCTCATATTCTCCTCAACTATTCTGCATATAGAGCAATTCCTATGTAATTTGGAAGTGTTGGTACTGAATAACTCTATGATGAAAACACACTTATGTCCTACAAAAAAAGTGTCCTTTATTAAGACAAGTATTTACAAAAGTATTACCCTGAAATTGTAATCAAAACTTTCTTTTGTTTTTCAGGCTTCTCAAAGTTCTTCCTTGTGCAAACTGGGATTTCTCAAAATTTCACTGTATGTTGTTACTTGAAAGTAATTCTTTGTTTTATTTGAATATGATTAAAACAGTTGTAAGTCAAACAGCTGTACTGTATAAGCCTGGCTTTATTAAAATACTTTTTAATCAGCCAGCTGCATTTGGTTATATGTGTGCTAATGGTGGTTTTCAGTAACCTTAAATCTGAGAAGAATTAGAGAAACTAAAAAGTAAAAACTTGCAGTTGGCTGAGATCTATAAAAGAAATTGCTTTCAAGGAAGTGTCAATCAAGTACTTAAAAACCCCTGATTCCTTAGGCACATCATCTCATTAAGTTTATTTGTAGGATGATGTTAGGTTTGAAGTGGCCCTAGTTATTTAAGGTATTCCTAGTGCCTCTGGCTCTATTCTGCCAGCTCTGTCATTTCACAGTGTGCCTCAGAACTCTAACACAAGATAATCAATGAAACTAAAGGTCTCTTAGGAACAAATGCCTAGACAAGAAAACAATCCCTTGTTTTGGCTTGCTGTTACAAACTGTTGTGCCCTACAACACAGCAAATCAGTCCCCCACTGAGTTAGAGGTTTTGTAAAATAAATTCCTCTATGATATGAATGTTATTTCAAGCAGAACATACAGACATATATGAAATTACAGACTTGAAGATAAGAAGCTCACTGGGAGGAAATACATGTCTCAGCTTAGCCTGATTTCAAGATAGCAGCTTGGATGTTCAGGATTAGATTTGAAGAGGAATTGTGCTCCAAACCTGAGACCTGCTTAAATGATTAGGTAGGAGGTAGGTATAAGCAAGTTTTGTTGAAGGTCAGTAGAATCAGTATTTATATTTTTTTCTTAAAACATCTGCAATGAACACTGAGGTTCACTTTAAAGAAAACATAAATTTCATCCAGATACAATAACACAATAATAAGGATGAAAAAGAAAAAAAAAACAAAAAACAAACAAAACCCAAACAAGCAAACAAACAAAAACAAAACAAAGTCCAAAACCATAATTTTATTGGAACAGTTGTTGTAAACTTTTGATGTTTGTTTTTATAAGATATTCATGCAAATACTAACAAAATTATTAGCACTGAAAATTTCCCAGGCATTTGTTTTGACGTACATTTATTTGCTGCATATGTTATGAAAGGATCTCATTACTTGATTTCAAATCATAATTTGAGCTCGGCCTATGGGTTGCTTATCTTTAAGTACAGCTGTGCTAGAGTAACATTTCCTTGCAATGAGAGATTACATTTATATAAAACCTTTCGTTTCTAATAAACCTTTTGTGCTTGAGAAACTGTGTGCACATATGAATCATTTCACAGAACTAGAACTATTTTCACCCAACACTGAAAGAAAATCAATATGGCAGGTGCTTCAACAGTATGGCACAATAATTTTGGAAAGGAAGAAGGAAGGAGAGTGCTAAAATAAAGCTTTACAAAGAAAGAATGTGACCAGCCATTCAAATTGGAACATAAAGATGGTTGACCTGTTTTTGGTTAAAGCTTTCCTTGTGAAGAAAGTCACATGAAATGACACCAAATAATTTTCATGAAAAGCACTCAAGCTGTATATTTTAAACTTTCCATCTAATCAGTCAAGTTGCTTCTTTTGGCACCTAAACCTAAAAGACGTAACATATATAGAGAGATAAAATTTATAAGCAGATAAAAACAAATGATTGTGAAGTACTCTGTCAGTTATTTGAAATGAGAAATTTGCCAACAGCATTTTAAGAAGAAATACGTCTCCTTAGGGTTTCTGTGTATAGATCTCACGGTCAAATACTATGTCATAATTTTTTGACGGCTTGATCAAAACAGATTGTTCTTGGCATTTTCTATATCTGAAGCAAAAAAACACCATATACAAGCCTTTCAGATTATACTGCTTTTCATCATGGTATTCAATAAAGATGCAGAATTTTCCTTTGAGCTGTCACAGGGACATTCCTGCTGCCAGAGTCTGATCTGCTGAACATGTGGATGCCAATGGCAGGGCTCCTACTGTCTCTCTGGCTCCAGGACAGCATCCCCTCAGGAACTCAGCAGTGTTTCTCTTTCATTAGCTGTGTGTTTGCTGCTGAGTGAATAAACATACATTGATCAGTCAATGGAGAATAACTCCTTTTCAAGCAATAATTCTCATGATACCCTTAAGACTGTACCAAGTTTTTATTATACTGATTTCACACAGAAACAACAGCTGAGACGTAAAAGTGAAATTAGGCTGCAAACAGAGCATTTGCCACTGAGAACAAAATCTAAGAGTACTGTTGAGTTACAATTCCCTGTTGTAGCTGGCAGGCAAATTTTTTATTAAAACTACTTAAACCTGAAATTACTTGATTTAAAAATTTTCAGGACAATTCTATCCCAGTGACAGCTGCTCAAATGTTACCTTGTTAAAGTCCATTAAAGCTAAACATCTTACAGAAGTCAATTTAAATAATCTTTCTTTTAAAGAATGCTATGACAGTGCATACCACAGCACAATCAATAATAAATATCTCTTTTGCTTAGGACATACAAATAATCTATAATAGGAGCTAGAAATACTACTTCTGCGAAGTAGGAAGGGAAGTAAGAATCTTGATATTATTTGGTTGAAGGAAAATATTTGCAGAATTTTTGTTTCTTTTCTCTAAGTCCTTAAGTCTTCTGTTAGTGGCAGAAGACCAACCAAAAAAAGGATGCCATTACTGGAATTTTCTGTCTTACTATGAAAAGCTACCTGGCTGAAAATAGACCAGGAAGAGATTATAACACTGCTCTGGTAAACTGAAGATGCCAATTGTTAATAGGTATGATCAAGAGAGATTATACAATAATAATAAAAATAGTTTGTACTTAACTCACGTTTTGACTCTACCTGAAAAAAAATGCGGTTTAAACTACAGGTCATGATACTAGTCTGAGGCATAAAGTAGAATGGAAACAGAAGGAAATATTTCTCTCGCAGGTTCTGAGATTGGTCTCTACTGAAGCAATTCACGTTTTCCAGCAAGACTTTCTAGAACTTCATCTCTAAGAAAAGAATGAAGTGAAATGGGAGAAAGTCCAGCTGACCTACATCATGCAGTAGATATGTGCCTTTCTTGAAGAATGGAGAATAAATGAATGTGTTGATTTTGATTTATCTAAAGAATGTGTGTAAATACCAGTAAACTAAGTCTCCTGGGACGTGATGTGTCAGTCATACGTAGTCTTTTTCAGTAACACTCTCTAAAAAAGTCACCAAGAAACATTATTTTATAAATCCAGTTGTGTTAAACTTTCTGCCCAGATTCAAGTGGCATAAGTAGAACTATGGGATTTACATAATCCCATTAATTTATAATGATTAAGCCACACTCTTGATTCTTTTAAAAATTGTAAGCAACTGAAATGTCTAGGACATTTACAGAAAAACAATGGTTTGTTAGGTATAAGGCAGAGAGGTGCAGTGGAAATTATTTCATGGTGTGACACCAGTGCACTTCAGTTCTGACATTGGTGTTTCAGGTATGTGCCACTGAAGGCCTCACCAAATGTCACAAAAACATCAGACATTTATACTTAAATCTCTGCAAATGAAATGAACAGGATAAAATCATACTTAAGGAGGTACTGCATGATGATAAGTAATATTTAGTAGCATTTAGTCTTGCACCTTGCTTTTCTTTTTAAAATCCATGCAAAAATTTAACTCAGAATTTCATGGGTTTTTTTTAAGATTTAAATGTATATTAAAATCACACATAACAAAGAGGTCTTCTGCTAGAATTTGTCAAATCTTCCTGGAACTAAATTCTCTGCTATCTACCCAGCCAGTTCACAGTACTCTGGACTAAGACATTATCCCTGATTATTATCCAAGCTCCAAAAAAAGAAATGTTACATGAACAGTAGCAGCATCTCCCAGTGAAATGGGAAGAGCAAGGCCTGCCAAAAAGCTTATGGTTGAATTGCCTCTTTCCAGTGGTATTATAAAATATGGACAGATACCATTCTGTGTGAAAAAACAGATGCTACTTCCTTTCCGAGTGCCCTCATACCCAGACACTTAACTATATTGTGTGGTAAGAGAGACTGAAAAATTGCCTGAAATCAGGGCTGTCCTGGTCACATGCTGAAGGAGATTTTCCTATTTCACAATTTCACCACTTCTGAAGCAAATTGAAGCAGTGATGGCATAGAATAGCAATCATCAAGTTGATGAAGGACTTAACAAAAAAATCTTGACCAAACAAAACTTCAGGTCACTCTAGGCAGTTAATCAATCTGACTCCTAATAAAAATTCTTTTCAGTATTTGTTCAACTCTCTTCACAGCCCATCTGCCATCATGACCAGTGTACATTTATTCACTTAGGTTTTCGCTCATCAAGATGCTCACAGGAACAGTGATCCATTGCCACTGAAATCAATGGAAAAACTCTCACTGATTTCCATTTGATAAGGCCCAATCCCCACACTTGAAGTTTTACACTGTTTTCTCACACATCAAATGTTAAACACTTGCACGTGGGAGCAGCTGCATTGAAATTAACTATATTAAGTCAACATGGGAATGCGGACATCTCAGAGATCTCTTAAAAAAGTAACAGAACAGAAGGAACATGATGCAATTTATAAGATACAATCATAACTTGGAAATATGGAAATATCAGAGTACAAAATACAGGTTTTGCACTCCCTGAAAACTTTTAATCATTGGAAGAGTTAAAAAAATAAATAATAAAAAATAAATAAATGCCTTTTCCAAACCAAAAAAATATGCCTCTGTTTAGGTTCATGATGAGAAAGAAAAGAAAATGAACTTGTCAAATAAATTAAATGCTGTGAATCACTTGCTTGGATCTGTTTATTAAAGCAAGGCTTTTATAAAACTCATTGTTCTGTATGAAAAAAATGCTTTTTCTGTTTCTTCCCAGCTGCATGAAGGTCTTCCATTCAAAACTTCACTTTATTCTTCTGATTAATTACACATGCCTTTGTAGCTCTAACTTTAAAATGTTATTCAAAAAGAACAATACTTTTGAATCAATATCAATCACATTGTTTTATTTTTTCAGGGGAAAAAAGGGTGTTCAAAGGAAATTAATCTTATGTTGACACTGACTTGTTTCCCTATAGAATGTACTTCTGGCATTTGGAAAATTCTGTAGTATTGCTCAGCCTGTCTATAATAAATTTTCAAAATAAATTCTGGTGGTTTTTTTGACTGTTTTGTTTCAAGAACGGTGGAGGGCAGAATAGTGTCCTCATAATCACAGGACTGATAATGTAAGTTTGCTGTTCTTTGTCTCTGGCACACCATTCTTGGTTACCCAAATTGCTCTCAGCATTACAAAACTGTATGTGGTGGAGTTTCTAAATGATAAAGAGTGGTAAACACTGGCCCTGATGTTTCTGATTCATGTTGCCCTTTCCATATTGCTGCTAAAAACAAGATGTTTCAATGTTTCCTTGTTGAGATTTCCTCCTTTATAAACCTCTACATTGCTTATTCTGAAAATGTGATGTTCGTTATCACGTTACTTTTGCAAAGACTATAGAATCAATAAAGTGAAAATTGCGTTTTTATTTTCCCTTTTCCAAAATAGTTCCTACCCATTGGACAGGGCAAAAGCAAGACAAACTTATTTTACTCAATATGTCCACATATTGGTAGTATTTATAAATTGACACCATATTTACTGCAATCTATTAAAATTATATGGCAAATTCAGTGGACTGGGTTTTAGAACACTGCAGCTCTTAAAAATGGGGGGTTGGGAAGTGCTGCAAGAAGTAAATTTCAAAGTAAATATAATCAGCTTTACAAAAAATCAGAGAATCAATTATGTTGGAAAAGACCTCTGAGATCCTTGGGTCCAACTTATGAGAAAACATTACCATTTCAAGTAGGACATAGCACTAAGTGACACATCCAGTCCTTCCTTAAACACTCCCAGGGGTGGCACACACTCACCTGCTGGGCAGCCTGTTCCAATAATATACTCACCCTTTTTGTGAAGAGCTTCTTCCTAATGGCCAACCTGAACCTTCCCTGGTACAGCTTGAGGCCATTTCCTCTTGTCCTGCCATTTGTTGCCTGGGAGAAGAGGCCAACCCCCACCTGGCTACAACCTCCTTTCAGACAGAGTGATAAGGTCCCCTCTGAGCCTCCTTTTCTCCCTCAGCTGCTCCTCACAGGACATGTACTCCAGACCCTTCACTGCTGGTGAAATCTTAAGTCTTGAAAAGCTGAAACAATTTTCCCAGTATAAACTGCAAAATCTTTGCTCTTCATCTTGGAATCTGTCAACTTACAAAGTTATACTTTTCAGCCAAGAATTCCACAGGTGAGCATGCTGCTCCCAATTTTAGGTTTTTTTTTCTTTTTTTTATTTCCATTATTAAATGCTATTTTCTATTTTAAAAAATTGTTGACAAGAAAAGCAATATGTCTCAAAGCAAAGCTTATTAAATGTCAAAAAAATTCTATACATCACAGTATGGGAGGATTTTTTTAACTTTTGAACTCCTGATTCTTCAAAGCATTGCTCCCCAGAATCTATCAAAACAATGTGTACTATTGTTGTGGAGCGGATCTTATTCTTGATGCAGTGTATTTGATATCTTTTTGAAAGAAGAAAGTCAATTTTGTTTTACAGAAATCTTTGAAGCTCATTCTAATGAGAAGTACCTCTTCTATTATTTTACTGGTTTTATTCACTGCACTGATTTATTTTTTTTAATGGCTAAAACTATTCCAAGAAAGCAGTCTTCGCAGTTGGCTGATTAGCACTTCATCTGTTCCTGCTGTTTACTCTTTCCATGAAGTCACACTCCTGTGTTAAAGTTAAAAGCACTGAACTTGTCCCCATAGCCATTGGTCCTTATGCAGTAAAGCCACACACCACAGACATCAGATGCAATTAGACTGTAAATCAAATACTCAGGGGAAACGCCAGAAGTGGAATCATCATCTCTTCAGTACTGTCAATAAAACAAGCAGGGGGGAAGCCAGAAGTGGAACCATTATGTCTTCAGGCTCAACAATACAAGTCTTAATAGCTTAAGTCAAAAACTAGCATGAACAAGATTTTTACTTGCTTCCATGATCTTATTGTTGCATCTATACCAATATTAATATCAATATTAAAGTTGCTATTAATAGTAACAACAACATCATACAAATTCAGGTAAATTCCTGTATATCTTGAAGACTCCTTATTCACTGCTGATAGCAGGTGTCACCAATCTTATTTCTCTTTTTCTTCTGGAGATTTTTGTGTTCAACACAGAGCCAGCAACACAACAACAGTCTGACTGACACAGAGCCTGAGTCTTATATTGGCTCCTCATCACCAGTGAGTTAGAAACTGTTACAGACAGCTCGTGGGAGAAAAAATGTAGCTTCACATATTTCCTTCTCTGTCAAATACACCAGCACTATAAAGTAAATTTATACAAATTTATACAATAACTTAGGATTTAATTTTTTTATGGCTAACCCATTACAGAAAAAAAGCAAGAACATTTAGTTTATCTTATACATATTCTGTACTGTCAAGGGGACTAACTTCTGCCTGTAACACACCAAAATACCAGTATTTGGCTTTAATAAGTCCATTTATTTGCTCATATTTTTATGATCATTGAAAGACTCTGGAAACTGAGCTTTGTGCTCACTAGATTCTCATGACTGTATTCATCACATTTTGATACCACCATTTTTTCATATTCATTGTTAGTATTTTAACCATAGCCATGAAATATCTTTGCAAGAGTTTATCTCATATCAATCTGATGGATCTCAGGTTTTGGCAAAATTGATTTATTTTCTCTGAACCATTCTCAATTACAAAAAACCCTCTTCATTTGCTGTTAATTGCATGGTGGTCATAACTGGATTACAACTTATTTATCCATCTTACCATATAGTTTTGTTTTTTCAGATGTGCAAATTTTTTTACATGAAATTTATTTCATTAAGTTATTTTTCAGCCTATGTTTTTTTTTCCTTTCTTCAAATTTGAGTCATGCTCAGTGTGTTTTGTCTGATAAAATTGCAAATATGAACCCAAGAACTTTCTGTGCTGACATGCTTGAATTTTCCTGTGAGATATCTGAAAGTCAAGAACAACCAAATATGGGTTGAAGAAAGAGTATCTTTCAAAAGAATTTTGAATATGAATGGGATATTTGATTTTAAATATTGACTCAGTTGAACAAGAGCATTGAGAATCTTGACCAAAACATCTCTCTTTAAAGATCGTTCTAAGTGTTCTGGTTTTCCATACTTTTTCTTGTGTCACTTTCTTTTGTTACTTCAAAAGATAAAGATTTCATTTCTTTTACATTCTGCAGGCAGCTGACTTTATTTTCACCATAGGCCAATGAAAATTTTCCTAAGTCTATCCTTCTTCCCCTTTAACACTAGCCTAAAATAGACACTATTGGAGGATGATCTGAGATTGAGACAGACCTTTTCTTTCAGCTCTATTGTGTGTCTCTTGACAGCCTTTTCATCTGTAGATATGCCTCCTCAAAGCACTATCTGTGGTGTCTTGTGGTACAATGGGAGGACCTGACATGAGAAAAGCCAGTACTTGAGTTAAATTGCACAAAAAAAGTTCTCTATTTTCTTATGTACTTGTATAGTTAGATACATAGAAGTTACTATGCTTCCTGTTGAACTAGATGTAGTCAACAAGATTGTCATGATCTAGTCTACAATCACAGATTCAGTTCCCCGAAATGTCAAGGACACTTCTTCAGGTTTAGAAACACCAATTTCTTTCTGCCCTTCATGCAGTTTTTAATAAAATGTACTTATTTTGTGTCCTTATGTTCAGTGCAGTACTTTTCAAGGCTCAGTAATAAAAGTTTTTAATCATCTTGTGATTGATTTAATGGGAACATTTACTCATAGTAGTACACATGGTTCAAAAATCAGAGATAACTTACAGACATCTGCTATGTTTGGTATCTGAGATATATTCCATCTATAGCTGACAGAAAAAGTCCTCATACAACACAGAGCTAGGGACTCACAGCCAGCTTCAAAGTTATTCAGTTGACCACAGTGCTCATTTATACATGCAATTATTTTGTCCCATTTTACTTACTTAATTTTAACTGCAATATTAATATATCTCCACATCTTGACTTTACTACTTACAAAATGTCAAGAATTACAGAATTCTTAAATTGTCTAAGCAATGTGTGCATCTCAGCAACCAATGCTATAAATGAACCTTCTGCACTGAACTCACTTTCCATGCTCCACACAGGTTTTTTGTAAGAAATTCAAACTACTTCTGGCTTGGATCCAGAATATTGGAAAGATTTTCTGCATTCATGGGAACAATACTAAGGCCAACAGTTCTGTTATTATGCACAATGAAACTCTTCACCGGAAAGATGTATTTTGGTAAAGAGAAAGCATTGTTTTCTCCTGGATACATTGAAGACTATGTATTGGATCTTCATTGTTGTGTGTAAAATAGGAACTAAGATATTTCACAGAAAGCATTGCATTTCAAATAAATGCAACGATGAGTTTTGACTTTGTAAAAACACCAGGACTGAAGACCCTGCTCCTCCACCCCTCACCTCACACATTGTTAGGAACAAAATGGTTCAGAAATAATTTTTACCTGAGGGATTAAATTCTAGCATTATTTTGTCTATTAGTATAAATTCCGATTCAAAGGTATGTTCAGTGTTTATTTCTAATATGTTCAGAATGCCTATCAGTTTCAGAAAGATTCGAAAGATAAATGAACTAGAAAGAATGGGAATAAATTCTTGGCTCTGCATTGGGAAACAGTCACTGTTATAAAGATGGAAAATGCTTGATGGAGACAGAAGGGATAGTGAAGCTAAACCACCAGCTTTATACAAAAGAAAAAAATCCCCACACATGTGATTTATATATTTGCATCACACCAACCATAGTTTGAGTTTAGGGAAACCTTCCACTGTTCATCTTGACAGTCCAAATCAAAAGGAATTAGCATGTTATGCTGGGATGCCAGGCCAGTGATTCACATTTTTATAAGAATAATAAAAAAGAAAAATTAAGTACGGAGCAAAAAATTGTTTGAAGAAATTAGAAGAAAGGCTCATAGGAGAATTTTCTCATTATCTTGTGAGGTAAAGAATAAGAATGAAGCTTGGTTCTAAACAATTAATATAAAGTAGAAGATGAGACATGCAATAAGAATTACAGGAAAGTACTACCTTAAATATATCTTTGGCCTTGCCAGATATAAGATTTTAAAAATTTAGTGATCATGTACTCCATTTGAGTGCATAGTTACAATTACATGTGCGGATAGGGTAATTGAATTTGTTAATGAAAATTATCCATTTGCAAATACAATTATTTAATCAGTGTACACAATTCCAAATAAAAATTGTCCTTCACAGGTTTTAAAAATCACTATCTGTATTCTCCAAATTGGAAGTAGTGATAGGATTTTAGTTTGCTACTCCACACTGATCAGCAGCTTTGTAATCCACAGTCTTTAATCAGACAATCATACTGTTCCACAACAGTATCTAGCTGTGAAGAATAAGATTATAAACCATCTCTTCACCTTGTAAGCTAAGTGCAGAGAAAGCTGTTTCTGCACTTTTGTCAGTTTACTATTCCTTAATGGAATGTTAATCACACCTACAGTCATGATCTCTTAAAATTCTCCTAAATGTCTGTTTGATTTTGACCAGGTTAAGCTCTGGAAATTCTTTGGTACAATTCAGTTCAGCAGGCATTTTCCATTCACCAACATCACAGTATCTTGAACAGCAGGCAGACACACCAGCCATCCTTCAAAATAGTTAAATAGCTCATCAGTCTGTTCTGGCTGCCTTTTTTTTTTTTTTTTTTTCCATCTAGCTGATCATGTGATACCAGCCAAAAGTCTGGACAATTCATTGTTCCAAACAGTTCCAAGGAACATAGAATTAGCAGAACTATGAACGTGTCAGATAATGATACTAGGTGAGATTGCAGAATTTCAGTATCACATTTTCTATTACAAACAATATGAATCACTTAGTAAAATACAGAGATCCTAAAGCATTTTTCCAAAGTAGTAAAATTCATAAAATAATGCAATATAGGTCAGAAGCTTTCACTGTAATCATGTGTGGCTTTCCACATAATGCATTCCTGAAGATTTTAACTAGCCATTCTTATTGATTCCTGATGAAGTAGCAGAGAAAAAAATTACTTCTTTCCCATTATTCAGTAATTCAGTGGCACACCTGCAAATGCAGTTCAAACTCTGGACTTCCAGCACTGCACTTAGTCCTAGAACAAATTCTTATATGATAGTATATCTGAGAAAGAGGAGGAATTGCACAAAATATTTTGATACTAAGCTTTATTTGAAGAGATTTGTAGCTGTATGCTAATTTCAGTGTTAAAAAAATAATTTAAAAACCCCAAAACAATTTTAAAAACCCCCAACAAACCCAATTCACACAAAACCAAAATGAAGAAGCAAGTGAAAAGAAAAAGAATGGACAGCTAAGAAGAGCTGTGATAAGATCTCATGATTATTCCTCTGGGTGGGAAGATATTTGAATACTAGAAGAAATGCAAAAAAGTGAAATTTCAATTTTTGGAGATACTCAAAACCCAACAGTGCATGATTCTGAGCAGTCTGCTGTAGCTGATACTGCTTTGAGCAGGGGTTGGACTGGATGATCTGCACAAGGCTCCTCCCATCTCAGCTATTCTGTGATTCTGCTACAAATGTCTGGGCACTGAAGGCTCTGTGCAACAGATTTGGTGGGTTTCAGAGCCATCAGAAAAAAACACTGTGAATACAGTGCAGATTAGTAATTTAATGAAATCTCCTAAAATTAATTCATATTTTCTCCCAAGTTTGTTAATCATGACACTAAGAGGCAAATAAGATGACCAAAGTGCACAAAATATTCCACTTTAGTAACAGATATTTGGTTTCCCGCCCTTTATGAAAACCCAGCATTCTACTCTATTTTTAGACTTCTTGCCATTGTTCCTCTGCTGCTACATCCTGATATGCAGCATGTTCATTTTCATCATTGTTGACTAAGGCTCTGTTGCCACTATTTCGTGAAAACAACAACTTAGCCTAAGCTAATTAATAGCACTAATCATAAACAACCATCACATACAAGCATTTATGTTATCATCTATACCTAGATTCTTAGCTCAATAGCCAGATGGTTCAAAATGTATTTAATTTCTATATATGCTAAAGGCAGGGAAAAGTCATACAGACCCAGGACAGGAAGATTCTGTTTTTCTCTTTTAGATTCTCTTTTTGTATCTGTCACAGCATTTCTTATGTTTCCTATAAAGCGGTAGTAATCTAAGAATGTTAATATTTATCTATTTCACAAAGAAACTGGATAACTTAGGTTTGTAATGCGTGCGGAAGTCTTTAATGTAATAGGAAGACATATTGATTTTGAGTCACAGTAGAAAAACACATAAGAATATTTTATTATTAAGGTTGTTATTTCTCACTACTTGCAAATTTAGTTTGAATTCTGCTGACAGTTGTTCTTCCCCCTGTTCTCAGAAAAGAAACCAGGGAAGACTCAGTTCAGACAACTGATGGATATTCTGCCATCATACACTATGTCAAGGATGACAGCCTGCCCTCAGGCTTTGGTACTGTATCAGTTTATTCTCCTGAGGGAGTAACTTCACACTCACTTCTCACCTCTCTGGAGTGTGTGCTATCTCATTGTGATAAAGCACAGAGCATCAAAAATACAAGGTCTTATGCTATCCTGATAAGAATTTATTTTAAATTTGTAGTTGAACTTTCACTGGATTCATTAGAAAGTGGTTAAGGACAAAAGAAGACTTCTATTCAAACAGCTCTGCCTGTAGGAGTTGAAAGTGACCTAAGTGTATTGCATCACCCCAGTATTTAAATTTGTGTTTAATTGAGAAAATTTTCTTTAAACTATTACTTAAATGATGCAGAGAATGGGTGACAAGATGGATATCACATATTCCTGGCGAACATTCTGTTCATTACATGGTTCTCCAAAGACCTTTAAGCCCAAAGCAATGCTTTGAAACTCTCCCACTTTCCAAAGGCACTGTGAGATGACTGAGAGTATGCTAAAATTTTCCCCATTTTCATGAGGTGTTGCTGTTTATGTTGCAAAAACTTACACTTTCTAATTTCATATCATGTAGAGGATTAGGTTTGCAGGCTGATATAAGGCTTCGAGTTCATTTCAGTTCTTACTCTCTGAAAACGTATTCTTAATGTGTAATTTTCTTCAAGTCATATCTCTGTAACACCACATACAATCTCTTTTCAGTGACAAAACATCTTCAGATTTTTTTTGTCAGTTACAAACTGTAGTTTGTGTTAAAACAATCAAGAATCATGATCTGATTTTGTTGATAATCTGAAGTTATGTAACACATACTACCTATACCAGGGAAAATTTAGAGACCTTGAGTCCTAATGGATTCTATTTTTCCTGGAAAATGCCTCAAACCGAATTAATTCAATAAAAGGGGACTAAAAAACATTGTCTATACAGCAACGCATCAATTGTTTTTGCCAATGGCTACCTGCAGTGTCCCAATTATCATAAATAGCAAACATCTCAAATCTTAGAAGACATGACAGCAGTCCAGGTGCAAGTTTCATTGCCAAATCACTGTTCAAATTGATAAACTACTTTAGGAGAGGATAGTAATTATCTTTAGAAACACTGCAACATGGGAGAAGCTTGATTTAATTTAATCTCTAGCACTGTAATTTAAGTCACGATGCATGCTTTAATTATTCAAAGCAAAATGTTCTTCTCAGAGGACTTTTATTAGGGATTCGTTCTTTGAGAAAATCTAATCATGTATGGATTTTCTTGCCACAGTAACTGTAAATACCAGGTAGAATATGAAAATATGAACTGAATATTTTAACTGATTCTGTTTAGTTAATTATTAAATCCAACTGTGTTAGCAGTGTATGACTGATAGAATAGTAAATAAATTATTTACAGTGAATTATACATTAAGTTTACAAATTCATATAATTATATTATTACAGTTTCTGCAACTACATTTGGCCCAATTCCTAATATTACTCTATTATTCCTTCTCATCCAAATTACAAAATTTCAAATTAATATAGAACTCTTATTTCTGATACAGGCTCAATAACTTACCCTTACCACGTGAAGAGTCACACTGCATAAATTGTTCATGTCAAGTAATTAGTACAAAACTACCCTTGCAAGACTATTACTAAAAGCATGATTTTTGAAGTAATTCCTAAAACTTGGCAAGATAAGTAGACTAACAACAGCACTAGATTACTGATCATTACAGTGCTTCACATTTACATAACACTTCTAAATATTTCATAATATATACATTACTAAATTAAACCTCAAATGCTTCCAAGAGACAAAGGAATAAATTACACTTACCTTGGAACTTTGATCAAGGCTCAAGTATATGACTGGGATTCCTGCCCCCACCACTTTAAACATCAGCTTTATTCAGTGATTAAACATTTCTTGCCTTAGAACACAAACTAGTAGCACTGCTAGAACAAAACTGAAAAGATACAAATAAACAGCCAGAGATTCTGGAAGATTTTGTTTAGCATCTCTTAGTGGGACTGCTGTTAATTTTAGGTCATCCTAGTCCTGGTAAACAAATTCTTCTGTCCTAACCCATCACATCCCCAATATAAAATATAGAAAAATAACCAGTCCTAAAGAAGATTCCTTGCTTCAAATCCAGTCAGTTGTGATTATTATAAAATCACTTTGCTGCTTTGAGGTTTCTTTGCTGTTGATTTTTAGTGAGTAACTAGAGTGGTTTCCATAACATAAAATATATTGCCATCATTGTTAATAAGGACCCTTAAGTCCCGCCCTGTTACATGAAGACAGTCTCAAGGTCTGACAAAATAAATCAACTCAGAGCATAATCTAAACTGTTGATCTGTGTGTACATCTGCAGCTTAAAATGCATGCATAGCTGTTTCTTACTGTAATAGGCCAGTTTCATGTACTTTTGGAAGAAATGAGTCCTCTTTATGTGCTTTTCCTCATTTGTTGAAAGAAGCTATCTTTACGACTAAATTTTATTCTATTCCCAGCCCCTCCAGACCGAATGGGATACAAAAATTTGGAATGGAGTATTTTAGTACCAAAGGTTTTTCACATGTGGTGAATGTGTGGTGAATATATGGTGAATTTAATTACTAATTTCTTATAAAAACCAATGGAAGCCTCAGCTGTTCAGAATGTCTGGGTTTTAACAAGGTCTAATACATGTTTAACGTGTATTTACATGTATAAAGGTATCCTGAAAAGTTTAGTGTACTGATCAATGCATGCAGAGTGTCTTTGGTGCTTGCTATTCAATCTCTCTGCAGTCACTGAAAGTGATTTTTCTTTCTCACAGCAGTCAGTTAAGACAATGCTTAAAAGTCATTACAAGATCCTGTCCTTTTGACTTGTTTGCCTTTGGATTTCACAAACAAAATTAGACCCTTTACATATTGACATATAGGCTGATAATACCCAAGGAAAACAATGCGTACTCTAAGCATTCATTGCAAATACACTACATCTGAATCACTGGCAAATTGATGTCCTTGTATGTTGTTGGGTCCCAGTGCTGGAATGACACTGGCTCTTACGTCTTGTGAGACATAAGGACTAAGCTTTTAGCTACTGGCTGAATAGGAAAGGATTCAATATCTCCACCTGTAAGGCTGAAATAGCTGGGGCTTGAGGGTTAGCTCAGGTGGCCAGGGTTACTATCATATTCAGTATTATCTTCCATCTTTCAAAGTCTCCTGTGGTTCACATGTGTGAAGCATTCTGGTACACAGTGCTACCAGAAAAAGGGTTCTGCATTCACAGGGGGATCAGAAATGCCCTCTGTTTCTACAAAATGTGACAGTCTCTGGGGATGAAAGGCATTTCCTAAGTATCCTCTTCAGCTCTATTTCTGAGTGCTGGATAAAGAGGGGACATTTTGATATTCCTCCTAGCACTTTTGTGCAATCAAGTCCTCCTTCAATGCTTATTCTATAGTCACCTTCTAACAAGTGGAGATGCATAATCAGACCTCATAAATGAGGCATGCCACTACATCATCTATAATGAAATGTATGCTTTCTTATAGCAAAGCATCTGGCTTCTGTATTTTAGTATCAATCCAGCCACTGCATATTTAGCCCTTGATGATGAACATTCCTGTTAAATTGCATTTCTTTTAATTCTGTGGCAAATGATTACTGAAATGAACTCAATACATCTACAAATCATTTCAATAGATGACTACAAAAGGCATAGAATGTTATGTTAGCTAGAGGAAGTGCCATCAACTATGAGAGACTGCTGTGTAAAATTTATTTAGTGTATGCATGACGATCACATCAGCCAGGATATTACAAAACTGAAATCAATTACTAATTATGATACACAAGATTCAAAAATTAAAAGCAATTTGAACAGCACAGAGGAGGATAAAACAAGCTCATAAACAAGAAGCTTTCCTAAAAATAGTCTAATGTGAATGATGGTGTGGTTTTTATTGTCCCCTCCTCCAAATATTTCATTTTTTTATTCATGAAGGACATTAAAACTCACAAAATAATGAATGGGAGTAGAGAGGTCAGGATACAAAGAGTGAATTAAAATTCCTGAAGACAATTAGCCAAATGTTTTGTTCTAAAGCTGTCATCTAGAAACTTGAATCATTGCTAAAAGCATAGTTCCTTTTTTTTTTTTCTCAGCTTCTCTCTCCAGATAGGAAGTAGAAGCAATGTGTAATCAGATACTCAAGTGGTCTATTTCTGTGTCTGTCACGAGCAGAAGATTAGGTTTTAACATTTTGTAAAACCATATCTCACTTTGGGTACAAGTCACACTAGTAGAGGATGATATCACCAGCTCTGATTATTTCAGTATAAGAATTTGTGACACACTGAATCTGTAAATTGTTTGGGAACAGGGTTATAAAGAAAAATACCTCAGATGAACCCATCCTTAATTCCATACTAATTGTATAATGCTGTTGACATTAACACTTACATGTTATGGGTTCTGTCACCTCCAAAGAACAGGTAGAAACGAATCTGATCTGTGCTACCTGTAGTGCAAGTGATCAGCATATGACATGCTGTTGAAATGAAATAAGAATTCAATGCCTTGCCAGAATACATGACTGGAAAGTCCATCACAGTAAAACTGTGCCACATTAAATGTAAAGTTGGACAGTCTGTGGGCAAGCTGAACTCCAGAACTGAGCTTACGTCTCCTGCTGAACAAGAGCAATACACGACTTCATGAAGTATTATGTAGAGTCATCTCACAGAAAAATTAAGTAAGATGAACAGAGCCAGATGTACACGGTGTTATCTCTTAGCATTTCTGTTCCTTAGAAACATGTTGCTCAAATACATAAACTTTTTGATAGACAAGTACTGTAATGTGTCAGATGACTGAGATGATAAGTACATGTAATTTTAGCATTTTTTCCCCAAAAACAGTGATCTTCAGTCCTGTCTCTTTTTCTCTGAAGTATTGAGTATGCATTATATTTATGATTTTCTTCTTTGCAGTTTTCTTCTTTCTTAATTTTGCAGCTCAATGTCTTATTCTCACTGTTTCTGTCTGGTCAGAATATTTCTAAATTATTCTCTAACATTGCATCTACTGTATTCACCTCCCCCAAATTCTCCTTGTATTTATGAAATTAGTTTTCTCTGCTTATACAATAAAGTTCTTCAGATTTATAACCCCAAGTACAGTGAAACAAGTACAGGGAAGTAAAGAAAATAAGCAATCTGAATTTGTGGATCAATGACTCTGTATGTCAACAGTTTTACAATCCATCATAATCTGCCAGTCATATGCTCTCTGTGCATGAAGTGTGTAAAGAATATAGAGTTAAAGAGTTTTCTCGTAAGCCTAAAAGGATCATAAGGAAATTTTATTCATGGTTACAATCATTTTAAACTCATCTCCTAGCAGAAAAAAAAAACCAAACCAAAACAAAACAAAAAAAAAACAAACAAACCAACAAAAAAAACCCTCAAAAAAACAAAACGAAACAAAAAAACCCCACAAGGATTAACATGCTCAGTGAAATTTAAAATGTTGATCTCTTTACCTATGATGTGTATTAAAACCTTTGGGTTTGTGTAGAAATAGTTTGAGAATCTATAGACAGCCAACTCCTTCATCTGATCTCACAAAATACTCACATTGGCCTGGATGTCAGTACCTTCATAACCTCCCTGAACTGAACCAGCAGAGCATCTCTGGCTGCGCTCTAAGTATATGCAGGACAGCAAAGGATTTAACACCTCTAATTTGCAGGCAAAGCAGGAGCTGTTAAAGGTGATGCAAGGTCAGAACAAATCTAAGCTCTTTAGAAGGTGAGATTTTATTTTGAATAAATAAATAATGCTGTTTATTCTCCCTGTGAATTTTACTTTTAGTGTGATGACACTTGGTTGATTTCAAGCTATTTGGACTTAACACCGAAGTCCTGACTACTGTATACACTTTTAAGATATAACAGAAGGGGAAAGATAAAATGAGGAGTTCTGTAAAGAATTTCTCATGAGGAAGGTGATATTCTATCAGAATCTTACAGCTGTAATACATTTTTTACAACCTTTTAAATTTAAAAAAAATCAAAGATTTTAAACTCAAATGATATACATTTTTAGTTTCCCTCTACATGGATTTTTTTCAGTTTATAAAACTATCTGAAATACTTCAATCTCAAAGCACAAGACCATTTTAAAAGGTTTAATTATGTAACAAATTGAAGTGATATTTCCACATACTATCCATTTTTTTCTCCTGCAAAAACCCACTTTTACATATATATTTTGAATGTATAAGATTAAAAACTAATCAGAAATTTTACCTAACATACAAGCTTACTTGTAAAGGACAGTAAAAAAAAAAAAGCACATACCAAACCTGTAGAATAAAGTTATTTCCAGTCTTTCTATTGCCCAGAGGAAATAAAAACATTGTATTTTGCTGAATCTGTCCAGTTTATGTGTGTGGAACCTGGTTGTCAATATCTCCTGACAATTTGGCAATAACGTAAAGTGGTCATAAAGAAATCAAATACTTGCTGAAAATCCTCAGTAAGTGGACTCACACATCCTTTCAGTGAGTTGCTGTGGGATATACACTCTGACAGTTCTCTTTCATCAGGAATTATTTATCCATATTCAGAGAAGGCATACAAAAACAAGGGTATTGTCCTGTTTTCCAAGCTTGAACTTGCCTCTGTCATCTCTCTTTGTCCAGCTGACCTGAAAACATGTCTTAAAATCCATATCTTATTCCCTTCTACTTCACTGTTAACTCATAAACCAAAACAAAACCAAAACAAAACCAAAACAAACCACCAAAACAACCCAGAGGTGAGATATTGGTTTTGCATCTTTTTGCTTCATCTTTAGGGTAACTGAAACACATAAAAGCTGAATGTTTATGTTCAACAATTGAAGAAAATGGAATGTNAACTGAAACACATAAAAGCTGAATGTTTATGTTCAACAATTGAAGAAAATGGAATGTATGTGTATTTATTTTACAAGAATGCTCACATTTAAGTTCCAGCTTCCCAAATCAAGTATTATTTAATTTTATCCCAGACAGAGAATATTGCAGAAGGAATTACAGCTATGAGGGAAAATGTTAGAGTAAGAGACAACAAATAAATTATGAAAAGAGAGGAGTTGTATAGACAGTATAACAATAGATTTCAGTTTTCTCTCAGATACAAAACAGCTTCTAGAAATAATACTGAAATAAGCATTTCTCTGATAGCAATAATAGCAGAAAGGCATCCTCTCCTGACCAGTAGGTCATGTGCAGAGGGTATTCTGGTTACTGCTTTACCAAGAACATTTGCCCACAATTTTAAATACCCTCAAGTAAGATGATTTTTCATTCACACTCGCATCCATATTCCATGTTACATGCATTTGGTCTAGACTTTAAAAAATGTTCTCAGAATTTGAGCTTCATTGACTTAGATATTCAATCAAAACAAACATATCAGGAATCAATATTTTCATAGAATCTGGTTTAATGTTAATAAAACAGTGCCATTGTATTGCACACATATATCAATGTATGTAACTAAATTGTTTTGTCCTTTTGTCCTTCTCATCGCGCTTCTTTTCTTTAATAATTTAAATCAGTAGAGACACACATATGCTGTGGTAAGCCTCACCTAGGGATGGTGCTTTGACAGATAGTAGATAAGAATTCAGATCCTGTAGAGGTTTAGGGCAAATCTGGGAGGAAACCTCCTAAGGGGCACTCCCTCCCCTCCCCCCAACCGGTTTGAAAAAAAGAAACCTGCTCCGAGAGAAGTGGAAAGAGCCCTGTTTATTAAACAGGCAAAGCACTCCCTGGCACAATAAATTCAACAATACCCGATGATAGGACCTTCGTGCTGCTCTGGAGAGATGACAGATTTAGGAAAGAAGTCCGTCATGTAGGTGATTGCTCTGTCTCAGTTCCTCTGGTGCTGGGGAGCGTTGCTGCGCAGATCTTGGTGGGTTCCAGATGCAAACCCCCACGGCGCTCCCCTGGCTCCTCAGTCCAGAGAGATTTTTAACAGTTCCAAGGAAAGGTGAAAAAAGGAAAAAGAAAAACAGGAAAGGAAAAAAAAATTAAAAAAACAAACAGGAGGACAAGGGAAAAGAAAGCAAAGCTTCCCCCCCCTGCTAGCTACACACTAGTTAACTAACTACTGAAAAACAACTCTCCATGTGTGTTGAATTCGACTCTCAAGGCCAGCCGGCGGAGGACAGTTTCTGAAAACAAACTGCGCGCCTCTCCCCTCCCCCAGCTCCCAGACCCAACAGACGACTGGGGATACAAACATCATGTCACCCCAGGACAGATCCTTATTCACTTCCTCCTGTTTTTCCAGGTGCTATTCTTACACTATTTCAGATTCATATAGCAGATTCTAGTACTAAAAAATATAAAAAACAGTTTCTGCATGATGACTGTTGCAACCTTTAACCAAGAGGTTACAGAGAAACAAAGTTATGGAGATCTAATGGAGTGTCTTTTTGTCCAAACAAAATAACATAGTATAATTGCAGCTGAAGATTTGGCTATATCTTAGGTCTTCCAGTTAGAGGTTTAGAAAAAATAAAACCAAAAAATCTCCACTAAATATTTTTCTTTCTCTTTTTTTCCAAATTTAGGATTTTAGTGGAATTGAAATATAATGCAAATTAGGTTTGCAATGCTGGGGGGCACACAGACAACAGACACTCTCAAGGTCCAATAAAGATGCAGAAGATACAATTCCAAGTGCGCAGGACAAAGTCATAATTTACTATTAATTCCATTGTTCATGCTACTTCTAAAATGAAAATTTAAAATAGCTGTAAAATGATTTCTTGAGAGTGCAAGGCAAAAGATTTCACAAGGATGAAAGAACACTAGAAAACAAACAGTAAAGAAACTGACATCTTCTGTGGACCTTTATTGAACTCTTTGTGGATGTCAAGGTAAAAATTTGATATTTTCCAAGTCAGTATCTTTGGTCATATAGTGTTCAAGTTCCTTCCTCTTGTTCCTTACTTTTATTCCATTTGTCTGCAAAGCAGTAATTCACTGGTTTAGATGTGAGAAAATTCCAGATCTCCCTCAAACTTGATTAAATGTAATAAATGGTTCACCACAGTGCATTTGCTTAATGCACTTATGCACAGTCAATTGTTTTCACTTACAATGCAACATTATAAGATTAAACTTAGCGAGGAAAATATGCTCTGCCTGCTCTTTGGATGAAGTGTCTAACAGTGTCTTTGGTAAGTTTTACACTATGTATCTGTCCTGTCATAATTTACAGAGAATTGAGTCAGAAACAAAGCAAGAAAAAATTCAGCAATTTTTTCTGATAGCTTTAGCTCTTGAATGAATTGTGTGTACGTGCATCCTATCATGTAGGTAAGGAATGCCAGCATTATTTCCAATAAATCTGTAAAACCACATTTGTAATTCTAATATGACGACTCAGAAAATTGACGAACATGGAGACTTTTAGGTAATCTGGCTCAAATTTCACTTTGACTAGTGGGAAGTCCAAGTCATCGCTGCCCAGTGTCAGTTTTCCAGCCCATTGGTGAACCATAATGGTCTGTTCAGTCACAGGTGCATGTGGGGCTCATGGCCTTCCATCAGCCATTTATTTCATATAAAGTGGGAAATAAAAACATCCACTGCAAAAGATAAGATGCAAGCATGTGGTGAGTTAGTGCTTACTTCTCAGGATTTCTGTAGGCTGCTACAAAGTTATACCAATAGTGAATAAATTTTCTCTTAGTTTAGAATAAAGAGAGCAGGAAAAGCCACATCCGGGTTCATCTTTCCAGTATTTCTCCCTCCTATTAAATGTCTTACAGCATACGCCTTTTTAAAAAATTAATTCAACCAGTATTATTAAGTAGTGTCTGTAAGTGGATTAGAAAAAAATACCACTCACGTTGTATGCATATTATAATGTCACATTTGAAAAAAAAAAAGAAAGAATGGGTACTAACATGTTCACATGCCATGCTTGAATTTCGGTAAGCAAATGTACAGTTGAATGTCATTAACATCAAGGAGTTACATGGCCACAAAATGTATGCATTTTTTTGGCAATTCATTAGCAAAAACTAATGCAGATGTGATTAATTTAACGAGCATAATCATTGTGTACAGATGCAGGTTTTGCAAATTTGACCTGCAGTCAGTGGCACATCAGATATGATGAGTTGTAAGTCTAGGGGAAAGGAAGGTTGCTCTTTCAAATAGCTCAAGGGCACATAATACACCATGAAATTGAAAATGTTGACACAAAATAATCAAATTAATCAACAAAATCTCCTAAATTTCTGTGGGACAAACACCCATTGATGGAATATTCCTGGCTTTGCCTTTAACTAAATGAAAATTGCTAATCCAATTGTATATTAGCTATAATCAGCAGAGGCCAATGAAAAGGCAAAGCAAGACAGAAGTTTAACCAACTGACCCAAAGCATGTTCCCATGTGTCATTGTGTGCCTTTTGTTAATCTGAGCTGTGTGTCCAGATCAGTTTACCTACAAGGGTGAATGTAATAAAACTTAAAGTGGTATCTTAGCGAAGTTATGCATCTATAAAGAGTTCTGACAGAAATTCCATGAAAGTCCACCAAGAAACAGTAGGAATAACAAGACAATCAGAAAAGAAGTATTTGGATTTTATTTTGAAAGGAAATGCTAATCAGCAAACCTTCTAGGTATGAAACACTAGGATGAAAATACGAAAAAAAAAACCCCACCAATTTTAAAAGCCTTGTGTTATTTGATTTCTACTGCACTGTAATGCGATCTATTGTCCAAAAACATCTCTCATTGTAAGGTACTTCAGTGATAAATCTCAGCGGTATGTCTAAATAAGCTAAATTCAATCGTGAAATGCAAATATTTGTAGCTGTCATATGCCAGAAATATTTCAGGAACTCTCAGCTTTCTGAAAAATAGGTGATGAATTATTCCCTGTTCCATGCAAAGGAGACTGCTTTGTGATTTATTCTTAGTGCTTCAGGCCAGAAAAAGATGAAACCAATCCAAATTTAAAATTAAGACAATTTTTATTGTAAAAAAACTATTAGAAATTTTTAATGGAAAATACAAAATACATTTTTATATTCCAAAAGAGTTTTCTAAAGACTAATGAAAACTTCAGAGGATGTAATGTGTAGATAGAAGCTTCTATTTGCAAAATGAGTTGAAAAATAAAGAATTGTTTGACCATTCTTGTTATTAAATAATTAATTTTTTTCTTTTTGTGATGTTTTAACATTGGAGAATTAATTCAGCATGTTTCAATTCATAAAAATTCAGAAAGCAATTCGGAAAACAAATACATCAGCTTTATAAATGACAGTTTGACTAATTTGCACCTGGGGATAATTTTTTCTGTAAAAAAAACTTAAAAAGATATTTTTATCTTGTTCCTGTCACTCTTTCAAGAGTTTTGTAATCTGAGTGGTTATTAATGTCTCTCATTAATCTTGGATGAATTAGGGAGCCAGGATCTTTGAGGCTCAAGTCAATTATGTATAAATAGAGTCCATTATTTACAGCACCATTATGTCCCCAGCTCATTTATTACATAAATCTTCTCCTATCAACTAGAATTTTTCCATCCTTATTAGTTAACATTTCTGGGTAGATTTAAAAATTGTGACTGAAGTAAATCACATCCCACTAAGCCAAACTGGATAAGAGTCTAATTTATTTAATTTCTCATGCTTTTGACTGGTTTTGACTCTTTTTGACAAGAGCTGATTTTCAAAAGCATTAGAGGAAAAATTTCTGTATACTGTACTTTCTGCATGGCAAAAGTAGTTTCGAACGTATGTTTTTCCTCCTGGAAAAGAAGAGGTTGTGTCCTTGAGACTCTTATTAGCCTATTATATGATGTCATTGTGAATCTTAAAAGCAAAATTTTAAAGCAGAAGAGCCAGCCTAAATTTTTTTTGGATATTTTGTATAGTTACTCTGTTATTTTTGCCCCTACTTGAATTGCAAAAACACAGGACATTGGTCAAAACAGTATAATAGGCATTACAAAAGCTGCTTAGCAAATTGCCCTTATTTTAATTAATCAGCATAATAAAGACAATAATATGGAGCAATTATCTTGGTCAGTCTTTTATTTTCCCGTTTAGCAAAATTTTACGTTCTAATTTCTTAAATTTTTAGTTTTATCTCCCAATAGCTGCCACTGAAATTATCTGGTTTTATAACTATAAGAAGTTGCAGTATGGAAATCTGGAAAAGAAATTAGAAGCAGAGATATGTACATTCCAGATGCTGTTCATCTTGGGTAGGGAGCAACAAACAGCACACTCTTTCCTTTAGTCATTTGTAACCTTAAAATGGGTTTATCTAGCATCAGAAAAAACTGTATCAAGTCTAAGTGGGAAATCTGTTCTACATAGAAGATCCTCATGCCCCTCAGAGGGTTTGATAAATTTTACATATACCTTAGTATAGAGTATTAACTGATGAAAATGAAATATTATTGTAAGCGATAAAAGTAGTATTATTTATATTTACATTGTGTCTCTTCTTTGCTTTATGTATTTTTTGAACCCTTTTATGTTCAATGAAAAGCCTTCTTTTTACCCATCACAAGTCAGAGGCTTCTCTAGCCATATGCTCTTGCCACAATGAATGAGATGAAATTTCATTGCCTTTCCTTCTGTCTTCACTTCCTTGTCACAAGCTGCAAATGAAAATAGAGAGGATCTGCATTGTCTGTCTTCAAGCAGAGCTTGAGACACAGAAAATGAGAGAGAAATTATTACAAATACAGAGCAATCAGACACTTCTGGTGTCAGATCATCCCAGCGTTTCTAAACCCTTTCTCAGTTCTTGATTTGACCAGTCCTTAGAGCACTTACCAGTTGTGATATACGTTATGTCTTAAGAATTTAATCTAGCTTCTTCTGAAATGTTCTCCATCTTTGTAAATTTTGTATATTTATTGTTTTAATGGTACAGTGCCAACATTGTCTATCATTTATGAAAAACACAACTCAAGGATTCATTCATTGCGACTTTTGATGGGCAGCTCCTTGTGCGTAATACCAATCTTTGCTCTTTAAATAGAAAGAGTTAATTTTAGGGAAGAAGAGGAATTATATTACAGGGTCTGAAGGCTGTATTTAATTTATAGTGAATTGTTCATGCAGAGGAATGATTTTAAAATGAAATGAGAGATTCCAAACCTTTCAGCTGTTTAATAAACCATATAAATAGAAGAAATGGGTTGGGATTGAACATCTCAGCCCACCTGCCTACTTGCACATATGGCTGAAATACTCTTGGGTAATAGTGAATAAAATAACTTCTTTCCTATTCCTATAAACTGAGACACTCATGAACAGGAGTGATAGACAGGCCAATCAACCAGGCAAATGAGCACTGGTGGTGGGGTATTTCAGGGGACATGTCTTTGGTCCACTTCACAGTTCAAATGAAAAAAATTTTGAGAGATGGACCACAAAGATTAAAATTTCATATATATGAATTTCTATTCATTATTCTGAACATAATTTTGCATGGTTGTGTTCCAGGATTTATCCTATATTTGGTCTTGCATGAATGATAAAAAATAAAAGATACCCACAATAAATTTTATGAATTAAATATGAGACAGTTATCGCTGCAACACATATTCACACCTACTCCTCTCCCTGACCTCCAAAAGAAAAATTGTTTGTAAGATGACAGAACAGAGTTCGACCAGAACCATTTCAGTATTCAGGTTTTGTACCATGGGGTGAATGCCGCTATCAGGTAATCATAATAAATCTTGTTCATTAGTAAATAGCCTAATTGAGCCATAGACTCCTGAAGATGAAACTGTAGATTTAGGTCCCCAAACAGTAATTTGAAAGGAATTATTAATATATTTTCCTCCTTTTTGGGGCTGCTAAATCCTCTCCAAACATTTTTAACTTTTCATTTCACAATGTTCAGCTCACAGAATCAGATGCAATAGAGAAAAATTCCAAAATGTAACAGGAATTTTCTTTTGTTTTCCTATTTTTTTCCATTTTGCCCAGGATTTTTTACTCTAAACCTTTTCAAGGTACCTGGGAGTTTCAGCAACATATTGGTATTTAGAACTATCTTAGGTGACCACCTGCTGTGAAAGCTAAATATGAAAATTGCTATTAATGAAAATATTGTCATTGTATATTCAGTGTGTGAATTAACACATGCAGGTAGCCAAGGGCAACCATCAAACCACAGCTGAAATGCAAAGAGTGGGTTTATTTCATTACCTTGCTAACAACACCTCTGCCACCTGGCAGAGACACATGGGGACCCAGGTTCCGTTTGGCTCAGCTCATCCCAGCAATGGAGGAGGATCCAGGGGCTCACTGCCAGCCTCACTGTAACAAAATACTTTAGGCATGTCTGTGAATGTGTGTTATCTCTTCACAGGAGTTCTACTTCTCAAAACAGGAAGAAGATGAACAACACAAAGTATAAAAAATGTAGCTTGCACACACCAACAGTTTTAGCAGTCTCACCTGCAAGGCCATTTTGAGCAAAATTATTCCCTCTTCCTTGCTGAATCTCGTAGTTTTAACCCTTTTGTCCTTGATTTTTTTTTTTGTTAGCAGTATCATAAAATCATAGAATGGTTTTTGTTGGAAGGGACTTTAAAGATCATCTGGTTCCGACATCTCCCTGCTATGGGCAGGAATATCTTTCACTACACCAGGTTACTCACAGCTCCATCCAACCTGGCCTTCAACACTGCCAGGGATGGGGCATGATTTGCTTTATTCTTCTGTTCCAGATGCTGGCAGTGAGACAGGCTTCCCAAGCAGGTACATGCTTCAGGCATTCAGTGAATTCTGCCATCCTATTCAGTACATTTAATGTTTTCTGATTTCTTCCATTATGAAGCCAGGGATTTGATATTAAAAACAAATTTGAAAAATAAGTTGCTGAAATTATGTAAACTGCTGATCTGATAGATAATGGTCTGTATTTTTTCTACAGTCTTATTACAATAAATAAGAAAAATATCCCATTTCCAAAAAGAAAAAGTACTCTAATTTGTACATTCAGAATGTCCATGTTTTTATAATGGAGAGCAAATTTTGAAGGAAAAAAGCTTAAGTAAATATGAACTCTGAAGCCATTGGACCTTGCCTAACTTTTTGTGTGGGAGAAAAGCTATGTATGCTGTCTACCTGAATGTTGGCAAAGCCTTTGACACTACTTCCCACATCATTCTCCTGGAGAAACTGGCTGTTCGTGGCTTGGACAGGTGCACTCTTGGCTGGGTTAAAAACTGGCTGAAATGCTGATCCCAAAGAGTGGTGGTCAATGGAATTACATCTAGCTGATTGCCTGTCACAAGTGTTGTTTCCCCGGGCTCAGTAATGGGACCTGTTCTGTTTAATCTCTTTATTGATCATCTGGAGAAAGAGATCAGGTTTACCCTCAATCAGTTTGCAGATGACAGCAAGTTGAACGGGAGTGTTGATTTGCTGGAGGGCAGGAGGGCTCTGCAGTGGCCTCTGGAGAGGCTGGATAAATGGGCTGAGGACAATGGTGTCATGATGCGGTGTCAGTGTCACTTTGCCTCAGCCAGCCCTGGCACCACGGCAAGAAGGGGCACGGCTTGGTAGCTGAATGAACCTTGCCGATCCTGTGGGCTCTGGTTTGCCCGCAGAAATGAAGCAGGAAAGAAGGAGAGTCTTCTCAGGGTTCAAACACTGGCTTTATTCATCTGCTCAGGGTGCCTTGCCTCAGCAGAGACCCCTTGCAAGTAGGAGCCCCAAGCAGAAAAAGAGGCAGTGCACCTGAAAGTAATATCTTATATTCGGGGGAGGAACTTGGGGATGGGTTTAACTGACGACAAATCAGGGATCATGTGGGCATGGCTCTGCAGGTAAATGACACATATTACAACAAATCAATAACTTAGATGAGGAGACAGCCAGAGTCTCATCCAATCACTCAACGCCCTCCCTGGAACATTCTAAACTTTGGGGAGAGGCTTCAAAGTGATAGACAAGACCCAGGGGCTGTATAACTTTTGATTGACACATAATGAGGGTTGGGATAAAACCAAGAAGTGTTAAACATGGGTGACATGGGACAAACCATTACAACTTATAAAAAACAATATAAAACAAGCAACAAAAGCATACATAAAACTGATAAAACCAAAAACACACAACTACAGTGTCAGGTTCAACAAGGCCCTGTGCCAGGTCCTTCTCTTTGGTCACAACAACCCCAGGCAGTGCTGCAGGCTTGAGGAAGAGTGGCTGGAAAGCTGCTCAGCAGGAAAGGACCCAGGGGTGTTGGGCAACAGCAAGTGAACATAAGCCTGACCTGTATCAGCAATAGTGTGACCAGCAGGACCAGGGCAGTGATTGTCCCCCTGTACTTGGTACTGGTGAGGCCTCTGAACAATTTCCATGTTCAGTTCTGGGATCTTAACCAAGAAAAGGACATTGAGAGGTGGTGAACTGTGTCCAGAGAAGGGCAACAAAGGTCATGAAGGGCCTGGAGCACAAGTCTTATGAGGAGCAGCTGAGGGAGGTGGGAGTGTTCAGCCTGGAGAAAAAGAATCTCAGGGGAAACCTTACCTCTCTCTGCAACTACTGGGTCGCCGTGAGGTGGTGGTTGGTCTCTTCTCCAAACTAACAAGAGATATGAAAAGAGGTTGTGGTAGGAGAGGTTTAGATTGGATATTAGGAAAAATTTCTGAACAGAAATGGTACAGGAACAGGATGCACTAGTACAGGCTGCCCAAGGAAGTGGTTGAGTCATCATTTCTGCAGGTATTTAAAAGATGTGTAGATGTGGCATTTAGGAACATGGTTGGTTGGTAGACATGGCGCTGTGGGATTAACAGTTGAACTCAATGTTTTCAGAGATTTTTTCAACTTAAATGAATCTATGCCTCTTCCCTGTGAAGTTTTGATATAGTGCTGACTCTTCTGAAACTCACCTACTAGTTTTTCAAATGAAACAAAACCAATCTTCCTTATTTTCCATTATTAAAATAATTTTGCAAAAGTAAGATGAATTTCAATTACCTTCATTTTGTTTCTCTAACTTTTAATTAACAAATCCTGGACTTGTACAAAGAGCAAAGTAACTCCAGCAATAGTTGAATATCAAGAGTATAGCATTCTAATTATCTATTTTAAAAAAGACAGATGATATTTTAAACTTTAAAACCAAAATTAATTTTTATAACTATTAATATACTATATATATAAAACATTGTGGCTTGGGGAGACTTTTGTGTCTCTTCCATCCAGCTACATTAGGGACTTTGGAAAGGACAAACAGATGTGGTTTGGTTTGAAAGCCACAAACTTTGGAAGTTGTCACTGCTTGTTGGTGAAGCATATCCCTCTAAAAAACAAGGACGCTCTATACTGACCAGTGGCATGAGCATTACATTGTGGTGACCTACAAAAAGCATAAATTGTGGCCAGCTAACCTAACAGAAGTTCATGAGAATGTTTCAACTTCATTGTCTTTCTCTTCCTCTTCCACTTCTATTATGGATTATGCAAAACAGCATAAAAGATGAGTCCTTGCTGATACAGCAACTGTGTTCTTTCTATAATGTCTTCTGCCACCGAGTAAAAAAGGACAGGATCATTATAAAGATATCAAAACCACATAGCTGTCATTGGTTGTTTCAGCATTAGGATTCTTTTAAATCAAGAGAACAGAGTACTCCAAAAACTGGGAAAAGCTGACTCTGTGACTAAGTAGTTTAGTTATGTCATAAATTAGTATTGAGCCTAAAATAGACACAATCAAATCTTCCTAGAAATAAACACCTGATGTCAAAGTTAGGTGAGGTGAACTCATAATTGTTACTATCTCAGATATAATGCCACAAAAATGAGTTAGTGCCTCTGATCTTCCCAGGCTCAGCATAAAATATATGAACTATGGTAGTTACTTCCTTTTTTAAAAGCTCTAGTATCTTGACACCACATGGAAAAATCTTTAATAAAGACTTCAATCTACTGCGATTGTTATTTCTCCTTCCTGTGAAGGATGTGTATATTTCTAATTTTACCATTGGCAAAAAGGTTTGTAAATATAGAATCTATTCTAGAATGTCATATTCAGGTTCATCTCAACTTCACCATGTAAGAAACTGAAATACTCAGCAATTAAGCAGTTCACCACAACCTTCAAATGCCCTATCGAAAACCGAGACAATGAATATCTTAAATACAAATCCCATAGTAACCAGTGGAATGGGTGATTCAATAGCATTGTCCTGTCAGGGAAATGCACAAAAGACTCATGCTAACAATAATAATTACTTTATTCTCCACTGAAACCACTGGAGATTAGCAAATACATGAGAAAATGCTGTATAGTGACGGATAATCTCTTATGTTTGTCACACTACTTGCATGAGAAAGAAGCGTCTCATCCTGACTCACTTTGAATGCCCAGATAATGAGAAGTATACTAAGAATGTACTTTCCTGAAAAAATGCTTTCCTTGTAGGTTGTCATTTTATCATTTGTGCTTCAGCATAAGAGAGAGTGTTGTTCAGTATTATGGTTCATTGCAGTTTTTCCCTGGTTGTTTTGTTAGGTTTCTTTTTCTTCTAATCTTCTACCACAGAGCAATAATTTTAATCTTTGATATGTGACATTTCAAAATATGTAGCTCTTAAAAGATGTAGCTGCTCTTTTTGCTAAAATCTTTGAAAGGCATTGGGAACCAATTCTCTTAAACTGAAGAGAAAAAAAGTAATGAAAGCACGGTTTTGTTTAAAAGGTAAAAAAAATCCAATTTAAAACTGCCTTCTTGTTTTTTCTTTTTTACTTTTTTCTTCTCTTTTTTGCTAGCAACCAGTGTAGTGAGTGCTTATATTGCCTGGCTGTATGTTTTTCCTGTTATTCTGTCCACAGGAAGTTGAAATAAACTTCATAGAATAAAAAAAGACATTTAGAAAATCTAAGTGATGATTATCCAAGTTCTCAGTAAAAGTGAAGTGTAAACCCTTCATGAGACACAAAAGAAATTTTTAAAAAGGAGAGAGAAAAGTTTAAAAAAATGAATTTTTCTTAATAATACAGTGGTAATTTCCTCTGGAATATTTCTGAGGCAGGAATTTGAAACAGGATTATGTTGTAGTAGTATACATTACCTGTACATTATCTGAACTGTGTTTCCTGAGGGATGACTTGATGATCTTTATTTTAAATACCTGTATTTTTACCAAATCCCAACGACTTCAGTAAAATATCTACATAAGCCACTTGGAAGTATTTGCATGTAAACAAAACATAAAAAAGTGTTTTAAATATTTCCATCAAAAGTTCACAGCTGTCTAGGTAAAAATGGATGTAATCTCTGAATTGCTGAAATACATTTCAAGTAGATTTTCATCCTGCTTCATCATCATATCTTAGATTTGTTATTATCTGCCATAGGGGGAGCAGAACCACAACTCCCTCCTTTTCATTGCGTGCCATTCCAGTCTTGAGTTCTCCAAACTACTTGCCAGCAATATTTAATTCTATTTTTAGTTTAGTACAGGCAGTTAATACAATTATACTTTGAAGGATGTTAATTCTAATCAATTGTTGCTTTGGCACCTCTTAGGTATATCATAACAGTGAGGAAGAGTCCAGTTCAGGCTAAAATGTCACTGAAGTAGTTTTATACTTATTTTCAAAAACTCACATGATATTTTTTACTAAAATATTTAAATTAATAAATATAATATTTAAACCTAGTTGACAGAAAACACTCAGCACAACAAAGATGGTGTAGTGCAGAGGCAACCTTCAGGTAAGCAATATTCAGACAAAAAGCTATTAAGCAATTAGTGAAGATATGTACAGACTAGCTTAAGAAAAGATTTCTGAGGTCTTCAATATGTGTACAGCTTCTCACAGGTAAATCAGGGCCAAAATGTTGAAAAAAATTTTGTCTAAATAAAATTAATGTAATGTCTTACAGAAGCCGCTATTCTTAGAATGGTTCTCCATTCTTCAGGATTACATATGTAATTTTTAGCCATTCATAATTAACTGAATGAAGACTGTCCCTTTCATCAGGCTCCAGACTTCCAAAACGAAAGATGTTTTTCAAGATGTTCCGAATTTATTTTATAAAAACTTCCACTACACAGTGCAAGAACATTCTTTCCATTTAAAGCTATGACACTATACAAAATGCAGCACTGCATGAGAGATATCAAGCACCTCCATTTTAAATTAAGTTCAAAAAGACAGGAGGGCACTCATAAATTCAGTAGACCCAAGGAAATGTTCCAGAATAAAAGAAAAATTAATTTTCCAGCACATTTAGTTCCTGGGATATCACAATAGCTGTTCCTCTCATGGCACGATTCCTAGACAAATTATTCAGTGATTATTCTATTTCAGTTTCTCTATTGAATATTCAGCTTAATTGCTCAAAGAGAATTGCTTTGCTATTGAATATAGAAAAAAAAAAGAAAAGAGAATAATTTTTGGCTGAATCTATCTTGCTGCTCTGAAGCTGTAGGCTATAATTTTCAGTGTCCAGCTAAAAGAAAAAATATCTAGTTCCTGCCTTGATTGTAACCATGAAAGATTAAATGTATTTAAGAAATGGATATAGCATATATCAAATATGTATATTCTGTTTTCACTTGAAGTATGATTGACCACCCCATGCTCCACTGCCTTTGCTTGATCATCATGGCATGTCAAGACAAATTCAAAGCTAATCCAATTTAATTTATTCCTCAATTACAAGACCAGCCCGGGGACTAACACAAATCTGCTCAAAGAACTGTCTATTTTTAATCTGACTACCCTTTCTGCAACTGCTATGTTCTCTAGAACCACAGAAGTGCCAGCTTCTGGGCCAATGATTTCCAGAGCTGTAGGGCAAAGTCCATTGTCAAACCTCAAGCTTTATCATTTACTTTCCCTATCTGTTAAAAAAATAAATGGACATTCTATAGTTTCAGGTACTAGATGGGGAACACACTTTGGAAACAGTTTTTAGGGGTTAGAACTGTTGATAGAAAATTGCTTTCTTTTCAGCTGGTCAATGAAAGCCCTTCCAGAAGTAGAAATTCCACAGAAAGCAAGAGAACAGGAGATGAGACACTTATATATCAAACTGAAGGTGAAGAATATGAAAGGTAAGTAAAAAGTATTAACAGTGATGAAAATGTTACAGAACATATCAAACTAAAATGCAAAGTAGACAGCACATTAAAGAAATTTGAAAGTTTACATGATGCATAAACAAAATTACATTGTCCAATTCTACATTTCTGAACTGAGTATTTCTTCAACCGAATAACTTCTAATAAATCCATTAAAATATAAAACTTGTCACAGCTCTATAGAGGGATCCAGACAGGCTGGATACATGTGCTGAATCCAACCATATGAGGTTTAACAAGACCGAGTGCTATGTCCTGCATTTGGCCACAACAACCCCCAGTAGCGCTACAGGCTGGAGATGGTGTGGCTGGACAGTGCCCAGGCAGAAAGGGACCTGGGAGTAGTGGTGACAGCAGCTGATTGAACATGAGCCAGCAGTGTGCCCTGGTGGCCAAGAAGGCCAATGGCATCCTGGCCTGAATCAGCAATAGTGTGGCCAGCAGGAACAGGACAGTGATTGTCCCTCTGTATTCAGCACTGGCCAGTACCTAAATGTTTCTAAGGTAATTAAATTGCCTTTCTTAATGTGAGTAGTATTAAAGCTGTAGAGTTTCTGAATTATTTTCTCACTTATCACTGAGAAAAAAAATATACAAATATCCATTCAAGGCAGATTAGTTATTGACATTAACAGTTATTGACATTAACAATAAGTGACCTTTATCTTTGCCATCATTCTTGAATTAAAGGAAAACGATCTTTAAGAGATGCCAGTGTTAGAGAAAATATTTTTACCACAAAATTAAAATTAAACAAAAAAGCTTCTCTTTATTTTCAGAAGTCTATTGATTGAAGAGTAAAATGAGAAGACAGGACTGTGAAGATGGCACTATCTTGGTTTTTAACATACATGTGACAAACAGTGATATGTGTCAGCCAGATGCTGAAATCTACTCACAAACGACCAATTTGAAATGGATGTTTTTGTCAGCACTGTTCTGGATGAGTCAAACACAGACAGTGTCAACATTAGCTTCCTTACAGACAGTCCTTCTGAGGAAGAATGAGGGCTGTCTGGGATTTCCTAAAAACTGAGATGATTGTACAGAGTTACTCATGTGCAGCAAGTTTGTGATGCCTGGCAGCACCAGACATATCGTACACATGTATCACAGCTGGTCTGTGCTTGCACCATCAAACCAGTCTTCAAAACACACTAAATTTTTAAGGTATGTGATGTACCAGGGAGTCACACATGCACAAAGATATACCTGATACTTCCCCAGCTGTCAGGCATATTGCACAGGCACATGGCAACTATGCAGTGTAGGTTCATTAATCACTGCTTCCAAGACATAGTACACTCTCTACACATAGCACACTGTTAATCTACTCACAGTCAACAGGATTGTTCAGGATTTCCAGGGTCTGGAATGTGTATGGCAGACCTGCTGCTTGTTAACACATGACTGTTTTTTTTTGGATTTCCAAGCAATTGTGAACAATCTTCATGAGTTTCCAGAATTGCTACTTTAAATGGAAAAAGAAGTCATGACTAGCAACTAAAAGATGAGAAGAGCTCAGGGAATGATCTTTCCGAGGTCTGAATGAAAGATTAGCTGGATCAAATCAAATTGTCTTAATTTTTTGCTAAGTTCTCATTATTTAAAGGTGTTCAAATAAAAATCCACATAGATTTATATTTTTTTAGGCCAACTTACTTCTAGGTCTTTTCTTTATGAATTTTAATTAAATGTGATTAAAATATGGGGCTTCTGAATGTTTTAGACTATGAACTGCTGAAAAAGAGAATTAGACATTTTTAGTTATTGATGTGTTTAAGCCTGAAATAGCTACTTCAAATTTCAAATTGTGTCTCTCCAGGTACTTATAATGAATTCACAGGCCTGGTGAATTCTATCTAAGATCAATTCTTTCTAGAATTGACCAATCCAGCTACCATCTTTTAAGTAAAATAATATAGTCAAAACCTGTTTTATGGATGGCTCATGCAAATTAGATTATTTATTATTTTATAAAGCAAAGAGTTTGACATCTTCCAATAAAAATATTGGGCTTAAACTCTTCATAAGATGGTGGTCAGTAGACTCTGTGATATATATAATAGGTGTATTAGTGCTGCAAATACTCATTTTGTTGTATTTGAGAAAAACCATCCATTCTCCTTTAAGGAGATGAGAGGGGATGTGTTCTACTGGTTTTGTTTCATTTTTTGTGCCCTGCAGATTACTGTTTTTATGGCATGAAGATCATCATTAAACAATCTTATTATCTCTGAATTAATAAGCAATGGTGTAGAGCAGCAAATTTTCATACAGATGGTATATTAGCTTGTATCCACTATAATGGTAATCATTGGATGTATTTTGTATGAGCTTTGATGCTGCACTTCCAAATGCTGAACTACTTTTCCTCTCCTGTACTCAGTACCCTAGGGTTTCCTGCCGAAATTCCTCCAAGTTACCACAGATGGAGGCACAAGAAGAATGATGGGATGCCAGAATCATCCTCTGTCACCATCCTATCAAATGTACAACAGAACTCCCTTACAAGCAGCTCCCACTGGCTCTCTTACAGCATGAAATACTCTAGTACGTCATCAATGTGCATTAAAAAAAAAAAATGGTGGTGGCTATGTTGACTTTGAAATGTCCCTACAATGATTATAAAGAGAACCTTGGGTAAAATGATCACTTTTAGCTGTAGATCCCTGTGGACTAATGGATAGATAAGATTTTGGTTGGACAGTCCCATTCAGAGCACAGTGGTTAACAGCTCAGAGTCCCAATGGTTACCAGTGACAAGTGATGTCCATCAGGGGTCTGTATTGTCAGTGTTACTTAATATTTTCATTAATGAAATAAATTAAGGAATTGAGTGCACACTCAACAGATTTGCAGATGACACCAAGTTGTGTGGTGTGCTGACACACCTGAAGTACAGGATGCCATCCAGAGTCTCCTGGACAAGCTTGAGACGTTGGCCCTGAGAATCTCATGAGGTCTAGAAAGACCAAGTGCAAGGTGCTGCATCTAGATCAGCTACACCCAGTATCAACACAGGCTGAGAATGAACAGACCAAGAGCAGCCCTGCTGAGAAGGACTTGTTGGCGCTGGCAGATGAGAGGCTGAACATGACCCAGCATTGTGCACTCACAGCTCAGAAAGCTAAAGTTCAGCATCAAAGCCAAACCTGGCTTCCATCAAAAATACCCTGACCAGGAGGCAGTGATTCTTCCTCTCTCTCCCCCTTCTAGTGAGAGTGCTGCATCCAGCTCTGGAGGCCCCAGTATAAGAATGATGACCATGTGTTGGAGCAAATCCAGAGGAGGGCCACCAAGTTGATCAGAAGGTTGAAATGTCTCTCCTATGAGGAAAGACTGAGAGAATTGGAAAAGATAAGGCTTTGAGGTGATCTGTGACCTTCTGGTACCTGAAAGGAGCCTACAAGAAAGACGGAGAGAAATTTTTTACAAGAGCCTGTAGTGACAGGACAAGAGGGAATGCCTTCAAACTGAAGGAGAGTAGGTTTAGATTAGATCTATGAGAGAATTCTTTACTGTGAGGGTGGTGAAGCACTGGAACAGGTAACTCAGAGAAACGCTGATTGCCCCATCCCTGGCACTGTTCAAGGAGAGGTTGAATGGGGCTTTGAGCAACCTGGTCTAGAGGAAGGTGTCTCTGCCCCAGAGCAGGAGGATTGAAAATAGATGCTCTTTAAGGTGCCTTCCAACTCAACCCATTCTATGATTCTATGATCTTGTAGACACTAAGGATGAATTTCCCTATAGGTGAAATACATCACAGACTTAACATTTTTGATACAACACTACATAAACATTAATTAATGCAATAATTAGCAAATACATAGCTACAAGAATGTGTTAATACTTTTGTGTAATCAAAGCTTCAGAATTAAATGCACATGTTCAGTAAGAACAGCGTAAGAAACCTTGCAAAATCCTCAAAATTTTCTATAGCAAATAAACAATAACTAAGTAACTAAAGCTTCTGTATACATAAGCAATAATGACAAGTCTTACAGTTGAAAAGAACTGCTTGCCTTAGGAAAAAAACCCACAACATATGATGAAATCATCAGTCATCCAACATAATGAGCAGTTAGAACAGCTAGAAAAACACATAAAAACGAAATTAAATAATTTTTCTTTCTTAATCAATTTAATAAAAGGTACCATCTACCCCTGGGAAATAAGATATCTCAGTTGTTGTCCAAAGCTGAATTCTGAAAGTTAGTTTTGAACTACAGGTAGGATTATGATTCTTTCCCCTTTTCCTTTTTAATAAAGGAAGAAGATGCCAAAGACTTAGCAGAGACTTCTTACAAGTGAAGTCAGAACCAACTCACCCTACTCTAATTAGATTTGTAATTTTTTGTTTTTCAAATCTGTGCTGACCTTTTCTGAGACTCTCTAGCAAAAAACATCAGCATGATGTGTATCTTAACAAAGGATATGTTTGTGTTGGGTATCCTAAGAAAAAACAAAAGCTGATATTCAGTAACATAGTTTACAAGGGCACTTGGAGGAAATTTTTTATGATTTTTTGCCAGGGATCTATGAAGTTGAACTGACTTAAGGACAAACACCTCTTGCATCAACTAAAAGGTCTTTTTCTATGCTAAGGCATTTTAGCTTATGTAATAACTATATCAGCAGTAGTCTGTTTACAACAACAAGAATTCAAGCCTTAACAAATGTCTTTTCAAGCTTCTGAAGTGTTTTTATTTTTTGAAGTGTTTTTATTTTTATTTATTATTTTTAAGTTTTCCTATAATTAGTGATAATTTTGTACTGATAAAAATAGTCACATAAGATAAATAAAATATTTTTCACTGAATGGAATGGGGGTCATTAAACCTCCATTTGCAGTATTTCTTCTAGCAGGGTTTAGTGGTCTTCCCAAACTAGCCACTTCTGGAAAAAGTAGTTGTTTTGTGTATACATGCTGGTCTGCAAGAACACAGTCATGTCTGTCAAAACCCCAGAAAAAGTAAATGGACAGATTTTGTAATAATAGAAGGAGTGTATTAGGGGTCCTTCATGACAGGTGGGTGAGTGACTGGTTCTGCATGAATAAATAGTAAAGTCTTGCTGCAAAAAGAAAATTTATACAAGTTCTGCACATCACCAGTATGTATATGTACGTAGATATGAGTGTCAGACAGAGCATCTAAAGTGAAAATGGTTAATTTTCTCTATGAATTGAAGACATTCAATTTCCTGTTAATGGCAAATTTGCATTCAGCATGAATAATAGGTATTCTACTGTCAACAACAGGGGACAGTTTCAGTCTCATGCAAATACTCACTGATTGCATTGTGTCAATTAAAACAGATGGTGTAAGGATGGAAGGGAGTTAATGTAATGGAAGGGAGTTAATGTATTAGGGAAAACATTCTCTTTTTTTTTTTTTTTTTTGTGAGAAAATGCACTATTCCTTTTATGATTTTTTTTACAGTTTCTGGGACCATGATGTGTAAAACAGAAAGATCAAGTCTGCAATGTAAAAGCTTTTTGCATTGTTCCTGTTTCTGTTTTCAAGATTTATGATACTAAATATAAGCTGCTAATATTTTCCTCATCCAATGGTAATCCACAGCCTGCTTGGCATGGGTACAATTATTCACAGCTGTATGCAAGATGTCATTAAATGCAGAACAGCATCTCTAGCTGCCTCCTGCATACTGTTAACAGAAAATATTCAGATGATTCCTCTGTCTAAATAATTCCTCCAAATGACCAACATTTTTCCTAATATATTCAGGTATAGCAGAATTTAAAAAAAAAAAAAAGAAAAAAAAGAAAAAAAAAACCCCAACCCCCCCCCAAAAAAAAAAAAAAAAAAAAAAAAAAAAAAACACCCCCCCCCCAAAAAAAAAAACCACCAAAACCAAACAAAACAATAGCAACAAATCAATGGCAATCTGGTCCCATTTTTACTTTAGTTTACAAGAAGTAAGGTGTTTCTATGCTCCAGGTCTATGTTGTTCAACATTCCACTATAATTTCATTTTTCACACAGTTTCAGGTGAGTATAACCTAGAGAGATTATTGAAATTGAGATGGTTTTAATCATCTAATTGCTTAGAATAAAATTAATATTCATTTACTTAGTCAATTCCCTCTATGCTATTTTCTCTATAATCATTAGAAGATAATTCACAAAGGTCTGTCTAAATTATTGAATTATTATAGCAAAGGAATTACGTTACTAGAAACTTACCCCAGGTAAACTTGAGTGTCTTTTTTTCCAAAATTCAGGACATCAGTTTTAAAAGAACAAAATAGCAATGAAACAAGAAGTAACCCCAAACCCTTTCATCAGATAATAATACTCTGCAAAAATCCCCAATATGTTGTGGGTTTGGTTTCAGCTGGGGGGGGTTTCATGTTTGTTTTTTAATTTCTTTTTCTTCTAAACACCTCTCCACATCCCTCAATCCAAATAACAAAGGCAATAACAAGAATTTATTCTAGAGAAAAGCCTGTTTTCAGGAATGCATTGGGTTTGTTTGGCAAGGTTTTGGTTGTGGAGTCTTACAGGGCTGGTTTCCATGAAAAGCTGCTGGAAGCTTCCTCCATGTCCAGCAGAGCCAATGCCACCTGATTCCAAGACACACATGCTGCTGGCCAAAGCCAGGCCAATCAGAAATTGTGGTAATTCCTCTGTGATGAAATACTTAAGAAGGAAAAAAAAAAAGGTTATTTGGAAATTGTAATTGCAGATCTGCTTACTCAGAGCCCCATCCAGCCTGGCCTTGAGCAGCACCACGGTTGGGAAGTCCACAAACTCTCTGCACAACCTCTTCCAGTGCCTCATCACCCTTATAATAGACCATTTATTCCTAATATCTAGTCTATTAGATAATACTAGTACGTTCAGTTTAAGGTAATTTCCTCTTGTCCATCACTACATTCCCTTGTGAAAGGCTCCTCTTCCTTCTTTCTTGTAAGCCCCCTTTATGTCCTAGAATTTGTTATAAGGTCTTCTTACAGCTGTCTCCTCTCTAGGCTGATCTGTCCCAACCCTCTCTACATGTCTTCAAAGAAGAAATGTTCCAGCCCTGTGATCAACTTTGTGGCTCTCCTCTGGAGTCTTTCCTGCAGGTCAGCATTTTTTTTTGTGTCAGGAAAGATGGGTATTGACAAACTGCATAGAAGTCTAAAACCCATCACATTTAAATTTAAGACCTCAGAAGAAAATGTATTGAGCATGCTGAAAAACTGTTTCTTTTCAGACAGCACTTGAACTGAAATAACATGGGATATAATAATAATAGTATAGTGACAGCATATGTAGCCTAGATTTTCTGAAAGCATTCTTGTAAATTCATAATTAAATAGAATTTTGTTCCCAAATTTCTTGTCTGGTACAGATTACTTCTTTGCAGTTGATAGATTTTTACATATATCTATATACTGAATATTTTGTTTTGGGTATTTCAAAATTTCGACACTGAAACGTCTAGACTTGGAATAGAGGTTGGGCTAATTTAGTAAACAAGGTTAATGTAATAAAATTAGGTATTTAATCTGGAAGTCATAAGGTTTAGCAGCATGCTTCATTCCATTATAACTGGTTACAAGCTATTCCTTAGACAGCTGTTAATTCAAATGCAAACATGAGGTAATTCCTTCAAAAGCAGCATCTTCTCCTAAAGGAAAATGGTTCAATCAGGAAGTTTAGAAAAACAGACCAATTTCTGGTAAACACTGAGATATTTAGCTTCCAGTTGCCTCAAGTCAGCTGTGAGGGAAAAGTGTTTTCTTTCAGAAGCTCAATTTGTCATCGTGTATGAACATAAAGCAACTTGCATTGAATTCAGTGAAGCATTTAAATAAAAGTTTCCTAAAAAAATTTGTTGAGTTTCAATATCTTCTTGTGCAATACATATGCTGTATCTGTGCTGGCATTGCTTTAACTTACCCATTAACACTGATGGAGGTTTTTGAACATTGAAACATGCAGTTTCACACAACAGCCAGAAGAGCTAAAATATTAGCTGTGGAATTGCAAATCATACTAATTTAAAACAGATCTAAGTGATTACATATTAAATTGTGCCTTTGGAACCAGTTTTTCAAATACATGTTAATTTCAGAAGACTTCATCTCATAATTGAGCGTCAGGATCAAAAACTGTTTTAAAAATGGTCACAGCTGAAGAAAAGAGATATTTCAGTATGTTATATTTCAGTTATGTTTCACCAAACACATGCAAAAATTTTAAATCAAGTTTAAGAAAGCGAACAAATTACATATTTGGATCTGATAATACTTTTTAGAAGATTGTGCAGATATATCTATCTCTTCTTGTGCAAATATATCTATCCCTTCAGCACTTATTTTGAATATAATAGCTCTTCCTTTTATACCACAATATATAATATAGTTAGTTTATTCCTGCCAAACTCATTTAGTCTTGTGCTTGTCAAGATCCGACTATTATCTTGCTGTTTACTCCATTACTAGGTCTTTAATATAAAAGGCTTCAGAATTCACCAAGTTTCATTTGGGATTTTTTTTCTTTTTTTTTCCATTTAAATACAAACAGAAATAACACAACATTTATCAGTACAGCATAATACAAACATAAAAACAAATTTTATTTGCATTGCCATAAAAAAAAGATTTTAAACATGAAGGACCATTCTACAGATGGTGAATGTCAGTACACAAATCACTACAGCTGTGTGCAATGTTGTTCTCCACTTCTGTGGACTACACCAATTTGAGTATATGCCAGTATATTAAAACTACATTTTTAAAGTAATTTAACACTGTTTAAAAATGTAGGTACTATATATTATCCTTTTTCATAATACAATTTCTTTACTGGATACAGCTGGACACTAAATTATCATTCAACAACCAGATTAAACAAACAGAATATACCTTACAACAATTCCTTTTTCTCTCAATCTGTTGCTGGAGAGGTCTAATGGAGCCTGAAGTACCCAGTACATTTTCAGTAGAAACTTTTAGTAGAATGCAAACAAGCAGATTAGATCCAAAACCTCTGAATTTCGAAGTAATTATTCATTAGTTTTATGTAATTGTGTTCAGAACAGAAAACATGGAATAAAAATGTTTTCCATCATGAGCAGGAAGTACCAAAACATGCATAGCTCACAGTACTGTGAGAATTTCAAGAGCATTTTAATAATTTTTAAATAATTTTTTAAAATAATTTCATAGTATATTCAGCAGATTCACTCATTTAAGACACTTTCCAAAGTGACTCAATTTGGCCTGTGTTGTCAAACATATTCACCATGGTTTTTGAATAGTTTCTAGAGAGATTATTAATCAGCACAATTCCAAGGTTGTAGTTATGATCTACAAAAACAACCTATACTTGAAGACCAGTCAGAGTAGGATTTTTTGCACTTGTGGGTTGGTTGTGCATGTTTCCAAAAATGCTGTGTAAAGGACTTCTATGACATAAATTTCACGTTTTCCTTCCACGTGCGAATATGTGATACATCCAATCTCAGTGGTTTTAGGTCATGAAAGCTACCAATATTTAGAGAACAAAAATAGGGACTTTGTAAAGCTGCACAAAATAACACTTTCCCAATGAAACAATCTGCAGTGAACTCAAAACAATTCTAAGTTGTGCAGATTCATAAGAGGTTTCAAAGTACAATATACAGAAAGCTAAGACAGATACAAAAGTAAGTGCACTGAAGTGTGTACTCAGGGCCTGCCAGTCCCATTGCAATTATGAATTAAGGTGTCATCTTTATTTTTATGTACTCTGCCTTTGTAGAAAGTATAACACAATGAATGCCTGGTTTAATATAATGTAACATTACTTCTTTACTCACTAAACCATGTTGGAGCTTTTTTACATTAAGAGACACTCCAGAAGGGGCTTGGAATGCATTGACATTTTATGCACTACTAATGTCAAAAATCACATTTCTTCAATAACCCAACTCATCCAAGGTTTTCAAAGTATAAGTTAGTGGAGTGGCAGGGAAATCATGATAAGGATTTGGTCCTGAAGACAAGCAAGAGAGATGTTGGTGTAAAAAAACAGGAGTGAAAAAACTATGGTTTTCTGAAAATATCACTTTAGTAAATCTAGGAAATATGTGGATTGCCAAAACATTTTTCAGTAGACAAGTTTCCTAGTGTTGTGGTTTCAGCTCTCATAATGGAGCTCAAAAGCTTGCTCTCAGACCTAAAATTCTAATATATTTTCTCTCACTTTTTATAAATGGAATATTGAATTAGTAGATTTTCCTACAGACTAAAAATTGAAATTCTAGATTTTGGTCACTGCTGTTGCTGCCAGCATCATCATTATTATTATTTGCTCTGCAGTAGAATCTGAAAATTGGTATAACATGAGACATCTGGTAAGCTCAACACTGTAAGGTACAAGCGAAAAATACAAATGTGTTGCCACTAAACATTTTATATCAAAACATAAATATGATCCTTTGAAACATAGTTGCTGTATTATCTGCAGTTATCTTGCCAGGTACCTTGCAAGTGATCAGTTCTGTCATTTTTTCACTGTGACACTTTCACAAATACAGAAACACAGAATAATTAAAGCTGGAAAAGACCTCCAAGATTATTGAGTCCAGTCTTTGACTTAACACCTTTGACTGAACGCTAAATGGCACATCCAGTCATTTCTTGAACACTTTCAGGGATGGTGACTCAAAGACTTCCCTGGGCAGCCTGTTCCAATATTTAACCTCCTGTTCACTGAAGAAATTCATCCTGATGTACAGTCTGAACCTCCCCTGGTGCAGCTTGAGCCCATTTGCTTGAGGCCATAGTTTGAGGCCACTCTTGCCCTGTCGCTGCTTGCCTGGAAGAAGAGGTCAACCCTCACCTGGCTACAGCCTCCTTTCAGGCAATTGTAGAGAGAGTTAAGGCCCCTCCTGAGCCTCCTTTTCTCCAGGCTAAGGAACCCCAGCTCACTCAGCCACTCCTCACAGGACTTGTACTCTAGACTTCTCAAATCTTCATTACCCTTCTCTGGGCATGCTCCAGCACCTCAATGTATTTCTTGCAGTGAGGGGCCCAGACCTGGACATAGAACTGGAGGTGTGGACTCAGCAATGCCAATAGAGGGGGTCATGTAAAGAAGATTTTCAGTTTTACTCTGTATGGGATATCATTCTTGAGACAATACTTTGGGTCCACCAAGTATTAAATCTCAATGCAATGGCATAGCAGTTTTAAAAAAGCAGAAGAACTTCGTATAAGTTAGTGTCTGAAACAAAAAAACAAAACAAATCCCTAGAGCTGGTACTTCACAGATTCACAAAGATATTTGACACCTCTCCTCCCTTCCCCCTCCTCTCCTGTTTTGAGCAACATTCATGTGTGCACAGTCTTGGAAAAACTTGAGACTCAACAGAGTTCAGCAGCAGAGATGGTCTGCTGGGATTCAAAACATAACGTTTTCTGGGACATTTAAGAACCACTAATGTGTGCTGTAAGACTATCAGACACTTCCCTACAGATTCATTGAGCAAGTATGGTTAACCATGCAGAAAAGCACTTAAGTACTGTGACTTCTGTAATTCCCATTCTTTCAGTGCCAAGTGCAATGTCAAGTCCTGTGGGAGCAGCCCTGCTCCCTTCAGCCTGAGCTGTCATTGCTCTCTGTATGCTTTATGTCACCAAGCATATTTCCTTAAATAAGATACCAAGGAGGTTAAAGCTGAATCCAAACTAAGAGAATAACTGAGGAAATAAGACTTCGAAATGAATAAACATTTGCCAATATCTGATTTATACAAAATCCCCTCCAAATCTCTGGCGTCCTTTTCTTCACCTCTGGGACATGTAGCACATCTGCAAGTTCATTTGGTTTTGGTATGGAAATATGCAAATATCAATGTATTAATTAGGTCAGGAAAAGGCATAATTTATGACTAACCTGATAAAAACCCAAAGGGTTAAAAATCAACAGTCCCAGACTACCAAATGATAAAATATAATGACCATCTAACCTGCTCAAAGAGTAAGCCTGAATGAGAATACAACTTTTTAAGTATCAGGTGGATCCACTCTCTTGATTTGTGGAAATCTAATTTACAAATACCAAAACAGTGGTTTTTGTGTGTTTTCTACCTATTTCAACAGTGTCTATGAATCCAACTGTGTGACAAAGGAAAGACATTAAACATTTACAATCAGCATGAGTCAATTGGAAATACATTAATATCTGTTCTAACACTACAACTGAAGTCTCAGATAACTATGTGAAAAACTCATATTTAATTTTTTTCCTGATTCATTTATTGTCAAAAGAAAAATGTTTTCAGGGAAAAAAAAAGCTGAAAATTTTATTCTTCATTTATGGGGAAAAAAAAGTAAAATCAAATTCTGCTCTAAAATCTTATTACTTTAAGATAATATTGTCACTTTTAATGCTTTGAATTTATATTTACCATAGCAGTTATCAAGTTTAGTGCTTGCTGAAGCCCACACAAGCTTTTCTACATTTTAGTTCTGCACATACATACACCTGTCAATTTTCTAAGACATTTACACTATTCTGTTGATATTTATATAATGTTATTGGAAAAACAATATGGGAAAGTGATGGGACTGCAGTGGTGCATTAAATAAGCTGTCACTGGCAGTGACACAAATGATGCACAGGATGAACTTTTAAGCTGGATTCTGTGAGATTTTCTTTCCAATATGGAATATATGACATGTGAAAGAGTGAACAGATGACATACAAGGAAACATCCAGTCTAGGAAACAAAGAGCCAGGGCTCTTTCAACTCTGCCTTGGTTCTCAAGTTTCCAACAGTAGTTTTACCAAGCTGGATTGTCATATATTTGGTAAAATACTAATTTGTGTGGTCAGCAAGTTTTTGCAGTAAGGATGCTTCTGAATATAGAGTATATATGCACTAACACTTCTATAGACTCTGTGTTCTCCAAATATATATTTCTTTTTTTGTTTCATTCTGTTTGTTTGCTTTGTTTGTTGATGTATTGTTTGGGCAGGAGGGGGTGTTGTTTGTTTTGTTTTGTTTTTATTCCACAGATTATAGACTTTCCACACAATATATTTTCTTCTGTATGGACTTCTGTGAGCAACTTTTGACTAAATCTTTCTTAGACATTGATAGGTTATCTAATTGAAAGGCAACAACATTAAATTCACAGAGCTTGGTGAGAATGAGAAAAAAAGCATTGATTGGTACAGGAAGCAGTGAAGCAGAGCGAGCCAAAACAGCTATTCAAAAAGTATCAAAGGAGAACAATTGTCCATAGCATAAAATCCACCAGGATGCATCAATAGGACAAACTGGAGTCAGAAGGACACAGAAACTAAAGGGAAATTATTGCCTAAATGTGAATAAGATTTACTATGAGATCCAGGAAGAAGAAAATTTTAGGATTATATAAAATTTACAGGATATTTAGGGAAGAGTTAATGGCAGGGTGAAGGAGGGAGCAAAAGTGAGGAACATGTGTCAGAAAAAAGGTGTAAAAGGCAAGAGAAAAAGAAACAATGGTATGTAAGCAGGTTGCTGGTCAGCATACTCGTCTGACTCAACCCTGGTCCTGATCACCTCAATTTGTTCTTTCTTAACCTCTGTTATTGCTGATTTTCCACATTAGCGTTCTCTTTGCTCCACATTAGTATGTGTTTAATGATATGCTAAAGAATTGTGGGCCAATTTTGGGTCTTGCACCAGCAAAACCCTGAAACTCTGGCTATGGTAGGTTCTCAGCAGTGTAATGATAGCATTGGCATCAGAATCACATCTCTTTCCATTTTTCCTTTATATCTTATCTTAGCAAATTTAGCTTTACATTGGAGACAATCAGGCCTGGTGCATAACAAAGTAGATTTTTAGTAATTTAAATGATGGATAAATATAGTACAATACCTGTGTGCAGACTCTTAACTTCCAATCAATGTGTAGCACCAATTAACATGTTGCAAACAGTGCCAGGAGCTGGATTGATCAGTAAAGAATTTTCTCTGGTTCCAAAGAAAACTATAGTACTACTGAAAAATCACGAAAAGTGATAGTCATCATCTTCACTGCCATTACCATCTGATACGCATTGATAACCACCCCCAGAGGAAGATACATCTTGGACTCCCATCTAGCTATTTCCCTAATGGAGAATTTTCTCTTTCTCTCTTCTCTTCTCTCTTTGTCCCTCTCTGTTATCAAGTGGTCTGCATGCCAGCTATTAAAGTGGGACAATTATTGTGAAGAGCATGAAGACCTGTGGAGCAGCAGCTGGAGGAAACCAAGGACTAGGGATACAGCTACAGAAGACACCAGTGTTCTTCATGTGTGCATATTCCACTTACTTCATTTATTCCTAATTCTGACCAGCAAGAGATAAAGAGCTAGACCGGGATACCTGTGTTGTACATGTTTGTGTCAGTGCTGTTTGTGCTCGTGTGGACCAGGCACTGATCTCCATCTGGGTGGGTCCCTGTGGCTGTTAATAAGGGCTCTGTAGGAGTGTGTGTACATGTGATTGAACCAGCATGCATTGCTACCAGGTGGACTTGTGGGCACAGAACTGGAGCAGCTTTCCATCCATCAGACTGAGGAGGCATCACTGGCTCTAAGAGCATACCAAAGCCAGTGAGAGTAGGCTGGGGAGGAAAAATTTCTTGGGCCCTGAAGTCCACTAGGTCTAACAACTTTTAACAGAATTTATATTTGTTATAAAAGCCATTGTCATGTCTATCCTCAAGTCAAAAATTTTCTTTACCTTTAAAATACATATTCAGGAGCCTGCAAAAATTATTACAATAAACTTCCTTTACACAGGACAGATTAACAAAATCATTGCAGCAGTAAATGAAACAGAAAAGAAGTGACACAGACTTCTCCTGGTATTAAAGGTATAATTGAAATGAATTTTGCATGCTCCAGTAAGTTGATGAACTGGTTACTCATCTTCTAACCATGCATAGCTAAAACAATTTTTGTTCAATTTTAACCTTCTGTGCCCATTGGCTCCCTCAATTTCAGCAAATGGGCAAAAGTACTGTAAACATATGCTTTGTACACTTCCTGAGCCAATTATTTTCAATTGTTATTTCTTGGAAAGACTGTCAATTTGAATGGGAATTATTTGGAATCATTTAGCTGAGCTGGGATTAGTGAGATCCAAGTGGTTTAGTCTGAAGAGGTGATTCAAGAAAGCTGAACAGCAGCATGGGTTTTTCAGTTTGGACACGTGCAGTACAAGCTCTATCATGAAAGAGTAAAATATTGATCTGGTAACATTTCTCACTGTGCTGTAATATTTAATTGAAGGAAAAAATTGAAGAAAACCTACTTGAAAGTTATAAAGCAATGAAATCCAACAGTAATTAGAATAAAAATGCCTTTAAACAATAAGTTTCCCCTCATCTGATGTGTCTTTAATACAAGATAAAGCATTGCACAGGCCTCTTATTGTGACAGTGAAAGTTTTCCATGCTCAAGTAAAAGCCATGTATTTTGAAGAAAAGGCAAGGCTTTTCTGGTTTTAACTATGTGATTACAACAGGCAACTAACTTAGACATTTTACAATCTTCAAATTAGTAGAAAATAATCATATTTTTGATTAAACATTATTATATCTGATAGTTAATATAATTCTGCTCCTCAAATAATCAAGTGACAATGAATCAAATAAGCAAACAGAAAGAACAAAGCATCATGGCTGTAGAACACTTGTTTCATGTCTAAAAATACAACTACTAATAAAATTCTCCCTTTGGTCAAAGTTTCTCCACAAGCCAAGCTAATTCCAGTCATCCTTTAAAAAGAAATTAGAAGACTGAACAACATTTTATAGATGTAGTGCTAAGTTGTTCAGAGTCTGCAAAATAGATCAAAACCGGCAGGCTACATTTGTCTCAGTTTCTATGTCCAATGTTTTTAAAGCCAAGCTTCTTCTCAGTGATTATAAGGATCCTTTGCTCATTCTCAATGATCTATATCAGACTTACACCACTAAGAGGTAAAATTCAAACTCAGTTTTGGATAAAATAAACTTTAAATTCCTTATATTAATTTCCTGTCTGAAAGCTCATCATTCTTTCTTGTAAAATGTGCAGTATTTACTGACCCTTGATCAGATAAGGAGTAGAGCAAGACCAGTACAACCAGTATTTTGTCAATAAGCAACTAAAACAAGAAAAACTGGCACTCAGGAAAAAACATACCCTGGTCCTTTTGAAGGCTTGAGACACTGAGCTGGGACCAAAGCTTGGTTCTGTTGCTGCTTCAGCAGTTCCCTAGCATGGCACAACCTATAGCCAAGCTAGCCAAGGTTAAAACGATAGATGATGCCAGGAACTAGTGAAAACTTGACAATGGTTATCTATAAGGTCTTTGTAGATAGATTTTAGCTTGAAAAGAGATCACTGCATCACGGGCCATAAATACACAGGAAGTTTATCCTCTTTAAAAATTAAAAAACATTCTTAATGCAACATGTATCCTTCCATCAGTGTCTTGAAGTTGACTTAGAATAGGGAATGGAAGGACTGTGTTAATATTACAGAGTATTGGCCTTAGCATTTGTGAGTTTTATTTTAATCAAAAAAGAAACAGATACTTTTTTTCTACATGGGTATTGGGTAGCTTGAAACATTTCTTTCTTGAACAAGTTTTCAGGTGAAACATTCTAGTTTTAGCATTTAGAGTACTGCCAAACAGGCTGCACTGCTACCTCTTAAGTTTGACTGCAATTCTTACTGTTCTGTCCAATATTGTTTTGTCCCAGAACCTTGGCTGGCATTATTTTTCTCTGTTATTTTACAGACTGGAAAAAACAAGGCAACCTACACAATGATACACACATGGCTAGTTTAGCACTTGAATGCTGTACAAAAATATTTAACATATGTGTAACCCTGTAGCATTTCAGAATGGTATACTAATATAATTTAACTGCTTTTCCACTCTCTTTAAAAAATATATCACAAGTAAACAGTGTTTGAGCCATTTAAGCAAAGAAAATAAATGTTCTCCTTCTTTCTAAATAAGTATATATGATGTTTACAAAATCATTTTAGGACCTCATGCTAGGCACTCATGTAAAATTATTTTAATAATGGAATCTTAATAGAAAAGGAAACAGTCCCTTGATCTCAGAAAAACTGGGATCAAGTTTTTTTGATTTTGACTGTGTACCTCTTCAAGAAGAAGCTGAAGCTTCTAAATCCCAAAACCTAAGCTAGCTATGAACACTGTAGAACATCAGAAATCTTCATCAATGTTTGTTATAAAATTCTCTAGAAAATCAGTTTAAATTGTGAGCATTAGAAGAGGAGTTTACATTCTGTTTAGATAAGACAGGCTCACTATGGGAAAGAAAAAAAAGGTTATTCTAAAATAGAAAAAATAGGAAAAATATTACTGGGAATCAATGTTTCGTGGCAAATAAATGAGGGGAAAAGCTGTGAGTGTACTATTAGTGACTTTGTGACTTTGCTTAGATGAAGTAACAGGAAAATTGTTTCACAGTCAGACTGTGCTGAAGCAAATACAGAAATAAATCTACTAAAAAACTACCAGTTGGATTATAAAAAATTCTGAGTAATTGACTGAAAACGGAAAAGTGTATTAAAATATCTATCTCCAACTCCAGGCTGGATAGATCTTGTACATGTTTAGTTTTGTGTATTGCCACACTCTTCCCTCCTGCTTTCTGGAGGGGGTCTTGGAAAATGTTCCCACAGAGCATTTTACTGTTGCTTATGAATATAGTGATGGTGCGAACAAAATCTTTTTAATATTTATGCTGTCATTAGCTTTGCCCCTTATCAATATGAACTATCCTATTGGTAGCAGAAAGAAAATAATTGGCTCCCAGATTGTAAATGGTAATGCTGAATTATTAACTAGATTTGAAAATTGCAGGTCATTGGTGATTCCTTTTAATGAAAAGTTTTGAATGCTCAACATATATGAAGATCATGGCATCTAAATAATAGAAATGTGGATTTGAAAATGTAATTCCTACTTTTTCTTTTAGGAAATTGTATGTACTGAACCCCACATATATTTCTTTTGCTGACCAGACTAAAAGGAGTATATGTACATCTATGGCAGTAAATATTAACAAAAAAGCATGTACTGTTAGATATTTAAATATTTTTAGGGTTTTTGTTATTTTTTTTCCAACATAGCACTTTTAAAAAGTGTTTTCAAATAGATTCTTATGCAGTTTTAAATATAAATTCTAATTTCTAACACAGATATGCTTTAAATTGCAAAACAAAGTCTAAAATCAAAATTACTGTACTTATTAAAATTCCAGGGATTTCTCAGTGCATTTCCTTTTGTGTAGCCCTGAACTTCTTCCTGCATTGGTGAATTCCTTTCCCTTGGCTTTCTTGGTGAGGCTGACAAGAACGGTACCGATTAGCCCCTTCCCAGTGTTCATACAATAACAACTACAGTTCAACTGGTACTGACAACCTAACATGCTCTCATGAGACGGAAATTTTTTGTTACTCTTCATAGGCAAAAAAAATCTGTATCTGTTTCAGGGAGCACAGGAATATCTTCTCCATATTTCCCAAAGTTTCAGATGTGCCATGTAATTTGAAGAAGTTCTGGAGCAGGAGGTCAGCTCCTGTTTTCCGTTCCCTGCCTGTTTTGCCACAATGACATTTTTCTGGGCAAGATGAATAATACTATATGATCAAGGATGTGGTAGTACTTTCAGGTGTTTCAAGAGGTTTTCCACATTGACAGAATGAGCAAGAATCCTTCTACAGATAACAGGAAATAGCTAGCAACATTTTGTTATGCAGGCATTGACAGTGATGTGTGCATTAGTTTGGAAGGATGTCACTAGTGAGACAGCTATTCCAGCTGTTTTCAGTGCTGTTGTATTCCTGTCTTAAACAGTGTTCTTGCATGAAATATGTCCTAAACAGAGCTTCCTTGGAAAACTAAATACCTAAATGCAATTGATTTGGTGGTTTAAAAGCACTTCCAATTTGAATTTCATCCTAGAAACCACCCTCAAACTAAAAGAAACAAAGCCAAAACACAGAATCTTCAAGATATATCTTTTTCTTTTCACAAGGTTCTTCCTTTATAAGAACTCTATGCTGCATAAAATTTTACTGTTTCACAGGCAGTTTATTTTGTAGCTTTATTCAGCTGCCTCAGACTGCTGAAACTGAGACTTCATATTGGAATTTGTTGCCCTGCTATTGTAGATTATTGATTGTCTGCCTGTTATGTGAATACTGAAGCAAAAAAGTCCTAGCTAAGTCCTTTTGTCCCTTTTGCTACTGTCCTCCTTTCTGTCCATCAAGGGGCTTATCCTGTGATTCCCTATGCAGGATTTTTAGGAAACTTTGCCATCATTTGTTTCAAGTGCAAGAAAATATTCTCAGCACATGGGAGAGGAAAGCAGTTGTGAAAGGTGTTACAGAGGTGTCTGTATTTCAATGATTTATCTGTTGTCTTCTCTGAAAGCAAAAGCTTAAAATGAAAGCAGAAGTCATGATTTTCCCCATGTTTTGTTCTGAAAAAATAATGTTGTCTTAAAACAATTCCAGACTTTAATCAAAAATATTTATTAATACCAAATGGTGGCAGACTGGATTTTGCCACTCTAGATACCAGACATCAGCTAATTCTAAGAAAAAAATATATCCTATAATACAAGAAATATACACGTGAAAATGAATCTTCTGTGTGTTAGTATGTGTCCATATATGTATATTACATTTAATGTAATTTAAATATTTTAAGATATATTGCTTAGAAAATTGAAGTATGAAAACTATGTCAGGACCAGTGCAAGGTGTATCAAAATGTTACGGAGTGTAAACTAGTGGGTTTAGGAGCATGACAGAGATGTCTTTTATCATGAGCAGGATAGGAAAATAACATTCTTTATTTGATATCTAGCATAACACAAATTAATGCTTGCATATTAAACTGCACTGACAAAGGAAAATAAAGACAGATGCCAAATTAGAATTCTTCCATGTCCTTAGACCAAACCACTGACTAGATATCTCACACTCCCAAGTAAGCTGTGCTCTGTTTGGATTGCACTCTGTAGCAACATCTCCCATGCAGTAAGAAGGACTTGACTACGTATCCCAGGAAACCAATTACCTTGCTTCAGTTCACCACTGACTTAGCTTCAGGTCTAAAAACAAGAGCAAGACAATAGTATCCACATAGGAAAGTTAAACAGGAAACAAACATTATTGAGGAAATGGAGAAGAAAGGGTACTATAAAGACATGGAACCTAAGAAAACCTTCTAAATGAAGTCACGAGCACATGAAGAGTAGATAAAGAAAACTATGTAGTGGTTATATGTACTTCAGTCTTATATACTGTAGGTATAAGTATAAATGGTCAAGGGCTAGTGAGGATGGAAGATCCAACTTCTCATAGTTGCTTGACCAACAAGTAATTTCTTTTCATGGCAGGAGGCACAAAAAACACTTAGAAAGAAGGTACAGATAGCCCTTAAATCTGTATTTCTTCATTATCTGCCTTTACTTGACCTGCTTGAAAATTATGGAGTAGGTTTATGAAAAATGACAAATTTTAATTCATTGAAAAAAATAATACTTGTAGAACTTGGCATCATTTACAGTCATGGTAACAGTTAACACCTGTGTTGCTTCACAAGAAGTTTGCATTCTTTACCACCAGGAAAATGCACTTTCAAGACCAGGGCAATAAAATATACTGAAAGAATTTCCCACCTAATGCATGTGAGTGAGAATTTAGATCATCAGCTTGTAGGCATTTTGGAAATGTTATTTCTTATTAAATGAGATATAGCACCGGGAGTAGTTTTATAGCTAAAAAGCCTTGCAAATACCTAAATCCTGGAAAACCTTGGGTAATCTGCTGTGGTGAAATGAAGTTCTCTAACTCCTTGTAGGGAGTTCTGTACTTCTGGTCAGAGGTCATAAAGAATGTCTGTTTAACACCTCAGATCTTGATCAATTCTACGTTAGGAGAAATGTGGTAACAAGGTGTTGGGATATGGGATGTGGTATGACCACAGCTTGAAAGATGTAGGAAACATCACTCAGCATCCCAGTACTTGTGAATTAAATCCAGGTGTTATGTGTACATTACTAAAAATTGCTTCAGTATCTAAAAGGCAACTTTTGTTTGGTTTCTCATCACTAAAAATGGAACTTACTAATTCAGTTGAACTTTGAAATATTTTAACAATGAAGGCTATATTGTATTTCTAAATCCAGCATATTTAGGTTATGAATTTTGTGTCCCAAGTATTAGAAATTGTGCTTTGAAAGAATTTCAGAGACAGTTGAATGCATCCATTGCTCATTTTGCAGCTCAAATGGGAACAAAAATCTTTTAAATCACAAATATGAATTCTGATGCCTATAATTTGAGATTGCATAGCGGCCAGCAGCTGCAATTCTATTGCATTATCAACAACTCAATATTCCTAGTGAGCAGAAGCAATGGTTCTTTCTTTAAAGGTTTTAATATTGTAGATTTGATTATCAACACACACACACACACAAAATAAACAAAACAAAGTGGAGCAAGACAAACTGCCAGAAAGTCCACTTGACAGCTGAGTATTTCATTGAGCAGCTCGGTGTTCTGGAGATTCTGAAGCGACAGAAAAGCTGGAGTTTTATGGAAATTAACTGAACAGTCATTCCAAATATCACCTATGTCATGATAGAAAGTGGAAAATATAGACTGTGTGAAGGCTGCAAATGGTGCAGCCATGGTGGAAGAACAGTGAGTGTTGAAAAGAGGTGAAATGTGGTGATAAATGAGATATTTATATCCATCAGAATGGGCCCCCAAAGTGTGCTGGCCAGATCATCGTGGTGAAATAGTGACACAGGTTGTCCAGAGAGGTGGTGGGTGTCCAATCCCTGGCACTCAAGGCTGGCTTGCACAGTACTCTGAGTAATCTGGTCTAGTTGAAGATTTCGATGCTTATTGCAGGAATACTGGACTAGATGACTATTTAAAATCCCTTTCAACCTAAACTATTCTATTATTCTGTGATGTAACCTATAATTTAAGTGTTAATATTAAATTAGAGTCAATAGGAATGAAGACAGTAGTACCACATGCTGTTTTGTAGGACCAGGCTTCCTCTATCTTTTTTTAATTTTCAAAGAGTGAAATGTTAAAGACTGATTTATCCAGGATTGATGGCATGCATGAGACAAGTATCTGTGACAGACAGCAGAATGGTATTTCAATAATCTTCCTGAGAAGATAGCACATTAAGTGGAAGTTTGCAGTAACAGGTAAGTATATCCTAAGAGATTTAAAAAAAAAAAAAGAAATCAAAAGAGGCAATTGATGACCAATTAATTGAAAAAATAACAAAAAATATCATTACTTAAAGAAAAAAATTTACCAAACTGAAAATTAGCTGCAAGGTTACATTAATGATCTGTGTGTAGAAATATGATTACATTATAGGTTTTTCAGTGTATGGGTAAACATTGTTGACATTTGCAGGGCAAATTTTTGAGACAGGAGCTTACAACTCCATGGTTATTTGTCTGAGGATAATGAGCACTAAATGACATTCTAGAAAAAAGAAAGTATTTTTGGGAAGAAAAAAATAATCTATAAAACCTCCCTGAGTCTGAGAAATTTACATTTAATTACTAATATGATTATTAACTGTGCAATAATTTCTTTATAGTCAAAATTAGTTGTTAAATAGTTACATTCCCTATCAGTTCAAGAGGTCATAGTTTTTCTATTAAAAACATTATTGTTTGCAGTATTTGTATTTTTGATTTCAAAATTATTTTATTATTTGTGTTGTGTTAAGAACAAGAAGTTTCTCCCAAAATCAGAGTCAGGAACACGGAGTTCATAAGGTCTGGATGCCCATAAAATCTTTGATTCATATACTATTGAAAATTGAGCTTAAATTTTATGAGTAATATTCGTCTCAAAGGTTATGTCCTTGAACAGAAGATAAGCATATTTTTGAAGATCATATAAACAAAATATTGCATAGGTGACAATTTAGAGTCAGTTTAAATTTGAGTTCAGTGTCTTCAAACTAAGAACTTCTTCCTCTTAAGGGCTTAGAACAGTTCAAAATCTGTTGATAGCACCATTCATACACATTAAATATCCATACTTTCCCAGCACACCGAAAAGGTCACATAGCTGAAAATTACTTTCTGTTTAGATCACCTGAGAATTTTGAATAGAAATGTAAGAAATAAAAAACAAATTAAACAGCACTTGAGATATGTTCCCATTCACATAATTTAGTCTGTCTAGCCTGACAGTCAACCAGGCTGCTTTTATAGCAGATAGAGAGAAATCCAGAAATGGATCTCAAAAAAGAAATTCATTCAAGCCTAAAGGATGGGTCAGGTTATCTTGAATGGATTCCCAACACAGACCAGAGTAATTGCTTCTTGGAAACACCTTCTGCTTAGTAGAGTAGTTGATGTGCTTAGTTTAGAACAGAAACATATTTGAAGATTTCCTTTATAAATCCACTTTTAGACAGTTTCTGATGAGAATCCACTGCTACACTCTCCGACTGTACTTTGTTTATTGTTATAAATAATTGCTTTGGAACACAGTATTAAGTATATTTGTCCTCTCTCTTAAACTTGGCTTAGTAACTCTTGCTTTGTTTTTCTCCCAAAGTATTTCTATAAAGTGTCTTTTTTTCTCAATTTTGATTAAAATCTGGATAATAATGGTCTAAGATTTTGATCTCTCAGTTAAAATAAAATTTTGATTATGTTTTCTAAAGAAAAGGATAAAAAATTATTTAGATGTGTTTTTTGATATTTATTGTTAATGACAGAAGATCTATAATTTCTAACATCATCAGAACTGCACTGATTTGACATTAAAAAACCTCAAGAAACATTTTCCTTTCAATCCACAGATTATGGGAGCAGGCAGTTATATTTAGCAAACCTCTCAAATTCCATTTCAATAAATTAATTTTCTAATTTCTTTTTATATGAGAACCATTCTCTATGCATTCTTAGCTCCAAAAATAATTATTTTACTCTTAAAATCTGCAACATGGGTTATTTCTTAAAAAGTAAAGCAAATTAAAGAATTCTGATTGGGTGTTTTCAATTTCTTATTATGATATTGAACCACAAAGCCCAAAATGTAATAAGCTAGGTAATGCATTTGAGATTATTTTCTAGTCTTTCCCCAAAGAGGTTGCTGGATCCATTTGGTGTAGCAGCATAAAATATAAATGAAGTCATTTATGAACTGCTGTAACTCAAATCCTGTTCCAGGCCAGTGCAGAAAATGAGACTTAGTCTCATGTTTTCCTCATATTGGGGAACATAAATAACATTGTTTTCTAGCACATGGGCAAAATATTACTAAGTTCAAAAGACAAAATAAAGGATAAAAAAGTATTGAGCTATTTGTAATGGTTATATTAAAATACAAAATCATCTTGAATGTCTTTCCTCTCAAACAGCCTATGGCTGTTTACAGTAAGTACATGATATGAAAGTGAAAACTGTGCTCTCTTGGAGAAAATTGTCTGAACTTAGGTTAGATAAATCATGAATTCTACAGAGTGTAGATACCAAATTTTGTTGAGAAGGATTTATACTGAGATGCAGAAAAGCAGATTTATACTGAGATGCAGAAAAAGGTAGTTGGACCTCGTTTTTAACAAGGTCTTTAAAAAGTAGAAATTCAAAATCATGGCATAAATTTTTGTTTTAATCTCATTTTTATGAGACATTCAAGCAAAGTCCTCATTTGAAGAATTAGAAGAGGTTAAAAATTCAGAAATCCTCCTGGCATTCAGAATTCAACTAAGAATTATATTTAATACAGTAGGTCTTGTTTTAATTTGCATTGAAAATACTATCCACGTCTCAGTGCACTTGCACTGTAAGATAAAATCATGCTTTTATTTTTCTCCCCTGTATTTTATTTACATTCACCTGAGATCTGCAGAAAGTCTTTGACATTGCCCAGTCTACTTGCTATTAGTCTGATAGCTTAAAATGATTGTTTCAAAAAAAATTACCATTACAATCCAAAATATCAAAAAAGTCTTATGCTTCAGTTGGAGACATACATAGGTATCTGATGTGAACATCATTTTACAGGGAGAATGGGAATGGAAAGGAGTCCTTATACAATGGAATACTGGTCCAGACCAGACCTTTGAAAATCATCCAGTCCACTGTTTCAGAGGAGGACTATCTGCTAAGTCAAACATATGAAAATAGCTCAGCTTGCATTGGATCTTTCCAACAAAATTGTGAAGATCTCCAAACATGGACACTCCCCAGCCTCTCTGAACAACCTGTGCCAGTGTATTACCACACTTATGAGGAAGAAATATTCTTTTCTTCTTTTATGTAACCTGAATTTCCTTTATTGCATTATGTGGTCATTGCTTTTTTATGTTTTTGATGTAGACCCTCAAGTAAAGTCTTTTCTTTGTCCTCCAGTTAGTCAAGTGAAAACAGACATTAGATGTCCATTTAATCTGCTCTTAAGCCTGAAAAAATTCTATTTGTGTATCAGGTGCTCTGACCCCTTAAACATCTTGATGGCCTTCCACTGACTGGTTCTAGTCTGTTAATGTCTTACTTGTAGTGGCAACCCTAAAATTTTATATGATGTTCTAAATTTGGTCTCTAAGTGTCAAGGAAGAAGAAATAAACACTCCTTTTGACCTACTGACTGCACTCTTGAGGTTAGCCTTCACTGGTGCAAGGGTACATTGCTGATCTATGCACAATTCTTGTCTACTGGAACTACTATGTCCTTTATGCAAAACTGCTTTCCTGCCAGTCAGCCCCAAGCATGCACTGTTGCATGGAGTAACTCTGCCTCTGGTGAAACAATGCATTAGTTTTTGCTGAGCTGTGTGAGCCCATCTTAATGTCACACTTGAAACTGCTGAGGATGCAGTCTATCCTACTGCCCAAGTTGTTAATGATGATTTTAAATAATATTGATGCCACCACAGTCCCCATGAGAAATGTCCTCGTTACTGGATACCTGTCCAAATTCGAACCCTTAACCTCTACCATCAGCTGAATCAGACACTTCCCGTCCCAACTGACAGTCCAACCATACAGATCACATCTCTTCCGTGGGAGCACTCCTGTGTCTCTGTCACATGAAAAGAGGAGATTTTGTCTATTCTTAGAGCAGGGAGATTTCCTCAACCCTTAGTGTTTGATTTTTGTCAGTCCCCAGGAAAAAAAAGACTCTTGTGTTGACCAGTCTGTCTGAGTCCTGTTGGGAGGACCCTTCACTGAGCAGTCCTGCTGGATTGGAGGGTGGTTACATTTATTCAGGGACTTACACCAACAGTGTAAGGGAGACCCCTAAGTGGGTCTTTCACTTAGGAAGTCACTTCCAGTCACTGCCAATGACTTCCAGCACTTATGAAGGACTTACTGCAACAGTTTACAGAATAACACTCTTTTAATACAAAATTGTGACAGGTTAAGGCTAGAGGACCGTCAGTGATAGTATCTGAAGTGTGGTTCATCTCCAGTAGGTGTCCATAAGGAGAAGACCGATTCAGCCTGCTGGCTCATGCCAGCAGTTGCAATGGGACCTCCCTATATTCTCCCCATTCTCTACCTATTTATATACTATTTCTCTATGCTTAGGTGGAGCATGAGTGACTTTAGTCATAAACACCTTTGTCACTGATTGTTATAAAATTCTTTCATTTCACTTTTAAAGATACAATCAAAAAATACAGAGCACATGCCCAGTGAGGGGTGGGCGTACCCTGGGAGTGGGTAAATTCAGGGTGGAGGTGTGTGCTAATATTATAATTAGGCTAAAATTAACCAGGTTCATCCAAGGAGAATGATTTCACCACAGCTGTTGGCTCAGCAGCAGGACATCTCCTTTCTCCTTTGGCTGATGGGTGTTATGCAGTTTCTCAGCTGCAAAGTGCCTTTGACTTCCCCTCCCTGCAAGGATTTCAACAGAACCTGGCTAAGGAATTTCCACTTCCCTCACCCTCCATTCCATTTCCCTTAGCAGGTGCTACAGATGGAGATTGTTGCTGTGGGGAATCACGGTTTTAGGGAATAGTTTTCGAGTATACCAACTGCATTCCTTCCTGGAAGTAACAGCTGCATTTTACTCTATAATTTTACTCTATGATTTCTGTACCTTTATAAATTCTGTTAGGATGTGAATGTAGCCTCTTAGTTTCCTCTAATTTTATCCCCCTGACATTTTTCCACACTGTCCCCAGACATCTTTCCACAGTTTTTTAATCAGCAGTCTTTCAAATTTCATTTCTTATCCATTACGATTCACAGAGGAGGAAGTTTAGGTTTTTATCTGAAAGGAATATTTAGGCAGTCACGGAATGAATCAGAATATATCTTTGCTGTAATGCAATCCCTTGAATATGTGATACAAGAAAGGCAGAACTGTTTAACATGTGATAGTAATAGTCTTCTATTTCTTTCTCTGACTATCCATTTGGCTTTCAAAAGAAAATACGAGGCATACTTAAAGCAAATGGGGCACCATGATTAATAAGGACATCACACAGAGACACATTAAACTGCCCTGTCTCCTTCATCTGTTCTTTTGGTGCAGTGATTAACCTTTGAGTTTATGAGTATTTTTGCACTTGTCTCAGATAAAATATTTTATGACTTCTTACCTCCCAGGCAACTTGGATTAAACTTATCAGGCCTGGGAAGATAGTGGTCCATAATGACTGTTCCCTCAGAAATCATATCTACCTCCTTACCACATTATCAGATCATTTTTTGTGCAAAACAGATGGAAACATCAAGGCGAGAGACAAGACAACTTGTTAAGGTCACATTCCACCTTCCTATACATCATTCATGCTTAATTGATTCCCAGCCCTTTCTGAGATAAATTGCCATACATTATGAGAGCTGAGAATATGAAAAGATCATTTTCTTTTCCCCATTAATTTTCATTTGGAAAGGATTTTTTCTTTGCTAAAGTTGCTTTGACAGTCTGCTTGCTAATGACTGATCACTTCCTATCAACAAAGAAATAAGGCAGAAGCAAGTAGACATCTTTTGACAAAAGTATTTCTCTCTGATGGAGTATTTTACATATTCTGCTCTCAGTGTCAGACAGGAAAAGATAATTAAAAAGTAACAAACAAAACACAAACAAAACTATCCCCATAAAAACTCCAGAGAAACAAAAGAGATTAAAAATAAGTGACAAGACAGAACACATAAGATTGTGCAGGTAAGCAGTTTAAAATATACTTGAAAAAGTCTCATCACTCTTTTAGGAAAGCTGCTTAGCTTCCCCCTCACACCCACCTGACACCTCTCCTTCTACACTGTACAAAGAGGAAGTCAATCATTTTGAGGTATGTCTCCTGAACAGGGTGGATGAAAAACTGAGTATCAAACCTGAACTTGCTCTTGACCTCCTAATCATTTAGGGACATTTGAGGAACAAAAACAACAACTCAAGCTGTGAGCATTGTTACCAAGGTTCTTGGACATTTCTCTCTTTTGTAAATATGGTTTTTCTTCTATTTTCAAACAAATATAATGTTCAGGAGCTGCTATCTATAAAGTTGTAATATACTAATAAAGGAATAGCCATATCAGGGTGGAATGCTAGACTCAGTCTGCACACAGAACTGCAAAGTTATCTTCAAGGATCTTAAAGCTTAAGTTTCCTCTAGCTGCAACATTCAAAACTATAAATGTTAACCCAAAAATTTCGGGTAGCAGCCTGAACAGAGAATATCTTATTTGTAATCCATACTACTATAATAAAACTGCATTCTTGGAGGTGGAAAACTGGTGCCTGGAAGTGAATTACTCATTCCATTGCTCTTCTGCTCAAGCTCTTCTGCTAGAGCTATAACAAAATAAGTGGATAGAAATCTCTGCTGGCTTTATAGTGCTTCAGTTAACATAAAACATAGAAAAGCACTGAAAGTGTTCCTGGCCTCATAATATTGTCAGGTTCTATACAATAGGAATCATGAGTATTTTAAATTTGAAAATGTTCCCACATATGAATGGCCCTGCATCCCAAATTGGTGTAGCCAAGTTTTGAATTTCTGGGCCTTGAACTATCATTTCAAACAATCCTTGTGTTTTCAACTCATACATCCAAAATTGCATCAGTACATAAGTATATACCAAAGATCACACATAAGGATTACTCCTTCTATTGTGCCTTTCCTCTTTTGGAACAGAAACCAGATGTTCCTTGGTGGGGTAATTTGGAAGTAGAATGAAGTGGAGACAAGGATCTTTTTTGGTAACTGTTACTAACACCTTCTTCATTTCCTTCAGCAGTCTCAGGACCCTTTCATGTGCACTAAAAAGAAGGGGAGAGGACAAGGAGGAAAACCAGACGCTCTGCTCTATCCATTTCAGAGAGCAGCCTTGCATATCAGTTCACTGTAGAGAGAAGTATCATCTTTGTACTTCTGTTTCTGGCAGAAATATAAAGTATAAGCTGTGAAAGCCTTCTTGTATTTTCCCTAGTGCACAGCCATTTAGATGTAAACTCTTACAGCTTCATTGCAAGACACTTCATGCAGAGGAACTGTCAGGTCAGAAGAGGAGAAAAAAATGAAACAGATGAATTTGCTTTGCAGTTTCTCAGTGGGAGAGCTCTGCTGAAATGCTAGTCCAGCTCTACTGGTTTCTGCATCAACAGATGGCAGACAACATTCCTTGTGTTTGCGTCCCATTTGGTAAATCACAGGTCACATCTGGTCTGGCCTCTGTTCTTTCTGAGCAGATGGAAGTACACATTCGTTATCGATTGCAACAAGGAAATGGGGAGATGGTAGGGAGGACGGTACGTGGTGGGGGAAGGAAGGTGAGAAGGAGTTAGAAATAGAAAAGGGTAAATGAAGGAAGGAGAGAAGAATTTAAAATGTCCAGTACCAACAAGCAACACAACTGGTGATAACTAAATGTGACAAAGCAGCAATATATAGATAAATGGCTATTAGAAATTATTTCAAGATGTAATGTGTTAGATATTTTTTATGTGGTCTCCTACCCAAGGCTATTAAATGAAAAATTAAAAACCTGTTTTCAGGCATAAACTCTTTCCACACAAGGTAAAAAATAAAAATGAGAAAACACACAGAGAAATGCTTTAAGACACTGTCAATCATAACCTGTGTTTTAGGCAGAGAAAACAATAAAATCTCTTTCTGTAACTCCCTTGTCATCTCATGCATAAATATATCAAAATTTTTAGATATTCTCAACTTTCTACTAAAATTGTGTTATTTCTGATTTTTTTATCTTTAACTGATTTATGAAAGTGTGTGAATTTTTCAACTTTTAATGCTATTTTAAGCAATCACAACTACATGCAAAATCAAATCTCTAATTATTTTTTGATATTTTAATTATAATTCTTAGTTATAATTTGAATTTTAAATTTAAAAATCTCAAAATTATAACATATTTGACTTTCAAAAATTGTAAATAACATAAAGCTTCAAAGTAAATTTGCTATCATAGCCTCAAAACTATGCAGAATAAACCTTTATAAATACAGAAAATTCATGTTAATAGGTAAATGTACACATGAAGCACAGAATTTGTAAATGTGCACACAGAATACCAGTACTGTTGATCCTTAGTCTAGGTGCAAACACATTTCACATTTGCCAAATACTACTATACTAAAATAAACCTTTTTTTTTTGGTTTCAAGAAGCGAGATAGGCATGAATAACTTGGCACAAAACCTTGTTATTCAGACATTCTAACTCTAATTTGAGTTATGTATGAAGAGCTCTGTGTCCTCCTAGAATGCAATAAAATTAATTTAGATCATTCTATTTGAACAGGTCTTTTGAATCTGGCCTCTTGTTGATTTCCACATTTACATAGTCTTAAGGTATATTTTGACAAGTGGCATTAATTGATCACACTATCTAATACTACTACTACTGCTAGTAATATAACCGCATTTTAAATAAACCGTTCAAGAATTTTCCCATTTGGCCATTTATGTGTTTCTGTTTTCCTTCAGCTCAAATAAAGCATGATTTAGGGTAGCTTTATAAAGGATAAGACTATTACCCACGTTGAAAAGACTAGGAGCTTTTAAAGCTAGACTAGGCTACAACAGAATACATATACAAGCTGACTTTCTTTTCTCTTTCTTTTTGTTTCATGTCAATGTGAAATTCAGCATGCACATTTTTAGCTAAACTTCATCTTGGCAGCAATTCCAAAGGAAAAACATTTCTAGGCAAATGACACATATTTAACACATATTCTTTCTATCATCCTGGTATTTCCTGTTCTTGTACAAATCCCTAAAAGAGACAGAAAGTTTATTTTTGTTTTCAGGGTGTTCTGTTGAGAACAAAAACTTTTGTACGCTTATACGAATCAGAAATAAGCTCAAATACCTTTCAAGATAACATTTTAGTTGATATTATTTCAATGTACCTGCAAGGGTACAAGGTTCAACTCTCTTCTATCCCAAAGCGAAAAAACATAAAAATATCCCTGTCTTATTTGTGGATATATGGATCCACTATGATTCACCAACGTGTAGAAAATTTAAATAATACAATTGGCTGGAAAGATTACACAGGGGGCAGTGGGTGGTGAGCCTTTCAAACATGAGGATACACAGTAGCCAAAAACAATCTAGCTAGTTCTCACTAGAGGATGAGCCAATAGGGCCAACTCTGCCCAATCAAACCTTTTATGTACGTGTGGAAGGGAACAAACTTCCTACAGAGCATATGAAAAATATGCTGGGGAAAACAGTCTGGGTTTCCTGCATCAGGCAAAGGCAAACCCATTTGTGAGATTTCTTTTGCTCAAGCTGTGGTGACTATATGCCCATCGCCGCACTGGGTACCTTGTGGCACTTGACTCTGCCACTACGCATTTGGGGATCTGAACTGATTCCTTTTTGATTGCCACATCAAAGTAAAAATCACCCAGATTAATGAAAAATGAACTATGATTAAGCAGGACAAGCCCACTGGTGCTAATTTTGCATTTAACTTCTCTCATCATACTCCCCTTCATTGAGACATGGTTTTTTACATGAATAAAAATCTGGTTGTAAGCCCGAAGAGAATCAGAAATGCTCCACATACATCACCAGAATAAACACGGGAGAGTTCAGGAACACATGGAGGTGTGCACCTGCTTCTAAATATGAACAGAGTCTGTACTAATAAAATTAAAAGTACATCATCTAACTGGCCTTGCTATATCCCTTATTCTCCCTTCTGAGAAGGAGGGCAGTATGGCTTAGGGTCAGGAAGAAAAAGATGGCACACAGAGGGTCTACCATTTTCTTATTTGGGAGCATTTTTTTCATGTAAATCCCTCTCTTTTTTATATAATTCTGTTATTAATATTGTGTCTGTTTCTGTTCATTTTCTTATCCCATTGCTTTTTCCAGTAAATTTTTCTTATCTCACCCTGGTATCTCTGCCTATTGTCTCTCTCACCAGAGGGGTGAGGGGGGAGGGAGAGGTGGGGAGGGAGACGTAGGAATTTTTCTGAGACATATGACTTTTTCCCCTTTTCATTTCACATTTAAGAATATCTACTAACTTTGAGATAGATAGATGATAGATAGATAGATAGATAGATAGATAGATAGATAGATAGATAGATAGACAGACATATTTCAACACTTAGTGGGATTTTTCCAGCACTCCAAAACATTAAACGAATATCACCTGACAATTTAGAATGAGAATCAAAGATTCTTAGCTCAGTTAGTGTTGCTTCTTAGCAATATTGTAATGTACTGGTTTGGACATAGCTATTTACCTGACCTTTTCTAAACAGAATTATTGTTTTTAAATTGTTCCATAAATCCATATTATCAAAAGTTGGTAGAACATCTAATTTATCAAAAAATTAAAATATTTTGTTTTGAGCACAGAAGAATCCTTTTCTCTTACTTGATCTAAAAAAGGAAACACATAATGACATATCTGAGGTCTCCACTGCTGCAGGTGTAGTTAAAATGTATAAACCAGACACATGTCAAGAACTAACCTTACATATGACAATAAAGTTGAGGTACCAGTAATCCAAATGTGCACTATTTAATTCCTGGAGAATTCAATCTACAAACAATTTAATTATGATTTCTGTTTTCTTTTTAAAAAGCAAGAGTAATTCAGATATGCTTTATGGCTTCTTAATTGCAGAAAATGGATATCTTTTTATGCCTACAAGCTTTCAACAGTTTAAGACCTTTCGTGCTCTTAATAAAAACTTACTCTTTATAAAACATCACTTATCAAAGTTTTAAAATAAAATGGACTGTTTGCTTCTGTTCTAATCATGTTACTTGTTTTCTCCACCCCTACCATATTAAATTTTTTTTCCCCTAAAATTCATAACTATTCCTACTGTTACAGGAGATTGTATAAGGAATAAACCCTGCAATTTTCAATTTGTTGTGAGATTTATCACATTAATGTCTGAATTATGTGTCCCTCTGGCATGCTGATAGAATACAAAATGATCCAAACAAACTACAATCATGTCTTAGTTGTACATGACATTTATTCTATAATATTGTCATTTGAGCATTAGCCATGGGTCCCTGTTCTTGTGAAGTGACAAATGTGGTATCCATTAAAAGCTGAAGTGAATACATTCTGTGAAAATATGTTTCTGTTATTTCTATAACAACTGAGGGCAGGAAGACCAAAAGTGAAGTTCAACCACTCTAGCACTGGCAATTTAGATAGTCACAGATTTTGGGACTGGAAAAAAACAGTTCCATACTGCTTACCCTATCCTCATTTAAATGCATCACACAAATGTGAATAGAAGCACCCAGAAGGATTTTGAGCTCTGAAAAAAAAATTGATGTGATCTTTAGACAAAAGTGTAGCACATATACCTAGTGACTAAATACTGCAGTTCCCAGGTATCACTTCCATATTCCAGTGGAACATAAATACTGACATTTTTAGACTTAATAACTTTGATTGCAAATCAGTGGGCACTCATTTCTGAATCAAAGGGCTCTTTTCATCCTTTTCTTTCTGAATTAAGACCTTGATGTAGGCTGATGTAGGCTGATGTGGGTTTAGGTTCTTGTATTTGTAAGAAGAATTACACACGGGGAATTGAAAGCTATAGATGATTTTGGAACTACAAAAAGTCAATGTGATGAATAAGTGTTGTGGTTTCTCTCGTGGTGGGGGCTGCTACCGGCTAGCAGTGAATCCCTCCAGACCACAGAAGCATCGTGTGGGTCCGTCAGCTCAGCAGCTGCTGCGTGGGTCAGGCTTGGAAGAAGGAAATGTGCTGTCTCTCGGGTTAATAAGGATGTTTATTCAGTGGAGCCATGTGGAAGGGGCTTTGCCAGAGCCCCTTTTCACCATGCTGGTAGCATGGAGAGGGTGAGGAGAGAGAGAGAGTGGGCGTGGTGTGTCCCCTTTTCCCCAGCTTGGGGGCTGGGTGGGGAAGCACTGACACAACGGGCAATGGAAGGGGGAGGGGTTGCATCAGGAAGAACCACGGGGGTAGGAATGGGGGGGAGGGGGTGAAAGGGATATACTAAGTAGAGGCTTATAATGAATACAATACAAGTTCAAAAACCTGAAACTCGCGTTTCTACAAATAAGGAGGTATATTTCAGGCACCCCAGAACAGGAAAGCAATAATTGAAAATTATTAGAGCATCTTATTTTTCTTCTCTTGCAAGTATACAGTACAACTCAGTTACTGATTCTAAATGCCTAAGACTTTCTTCCTGCATGGTATACAAAACCTTTACCTGATTCTAAGCCATTTTAGATATTTTTACCACCAGTTTATTAGTATAGGCCTAATGATTTATGTACTGCATGCTGCTCAACCCTTTACCCCTTACAGCCCTCTTGCTTTCTCTATGAGGCTGTAGTTTGCTTCACAGAGCCCTGTATTTTCTCAACATCTCGTTCAGCTTGTGCATTTAATAACCATGTGAAAAAATAGAGATTTTTTTTTCTGAGAAGGAATTTGTTGTACAGAGAGATTATAGTTAAAATTTTCTATGTACAAATGTTTGGATATTCCTTGCCTTTGTACTTAACAATTTACAATACACAAAGTGTTCAGAGCCCAATGTTGTTAATTTGTGGCACTACCAGCTTGTCACTGCAGTAAATTGGACCTCCAAGTCCTCTACTGAAGAAATGAGATGCCTGATTCTGAGGTTAAACACCAAGAAAAGGTTCCAGTTCAGCTATCCATGCCAATCAAAGAAACAGAATACCTTTTTCCAGGATTCTTGTCAATTGTTCAGATTAAGGGTGTTAATTGGATGCTCCTAAATAATTTTCCTAAAATCAATTCCTTATTAATTTTCTTCAGTTTTTAAACTTTTGTATTGAATGAGTTATGAAACTGATAAACAACAGTCTCTTTTACTCCATGAACCTTATTTATCTCCAGTATGACTATATTTTGCAGTAAATGAGTCAAAGCACCTGTGGAAAAATGTTGTGTAACTGAATAATTTGAAAAGGAAAGGTACATTGCACTAAAATACCTTTGTATAAAGTAATCTATATTAAAGTGGTTTAAAGAACAAATATTCATTACTGTTTGAGGTTGCAGTCATCCTTGTAGGTTTCTTTTTGGGTCAGGATTTCAAACATCATGAAGATTAATTAATAGATCTTATATTTTGTGGTTAGTAGAGATGACTGACATCTGAGGTTGAAAATATCAATATGTGATAAAACATGGATTACAGGTTAATGTATTATCTGATTGCAGGCTGTGTTAGGCAATCTTGGAAACTAAGTGTTCGATTTGCTGCTAGAAAGTTTGAGGCCTATAGGGTAGGCTGAGGATTTGTATAATGGAGGTGGTATCTAGAATATATTTGCTTCAGTGTTCATGGTGAGCAGCTGGAAATTATTTAAGTGGCGATTAAAGATGATTTCCAGGGGAAAAAAAATGAAGTGTTTATTATTTGTCTATCCAAACAAAAGACAGGGAGAAGACTGTGAATGAAGGGCTTAGGGATACCCTATGGACAACATGACTTATTTTGCTTGCCACCATGTTAGAGTTAGATATGAGTTAAATATCGTGAAAAAATATCCTTATTAATGGGCCTTGTTTGTCCTGTGCAGGTACAATGAAGGGCAGTGATATCATTGTTAAATGCCTTTAGCTATGGACCAGGCATGAGGTTCTGGCAAATGATCAAGGACAAGGGACAAAACAGGCTGGTTCACTGTCACCACCCTGTGCCAGTAATTTTGTATATTTGTTTTCACTTTACAATTTGCCTTCAGGACTGTGAGAGGTAAAAACCCCACTCTTTTTATGGTGCTCTCCTAAATGATTCAAGTCAACCTATATAGGTTCTATTTCTGCAGACATATACATAAGCCATATATGGAACTGGAAATTGACAACAGTCTAATTTACAGATGTGCTTCAAATCTGAACTAGTTTAGTATATCGGTTTAGTATTAGCTTGGATTACTTGATTAATTACCATTACTTGACTCTTTGTCACTTTAGAGAGAGTAGATTTTGGACCCATTGAGAAGATAGCAGAGTCTTCATGGATCCCATAGAACAATTTTAGAAGACCATGAATTTGAAGCCACCTGACCTGAGGAACTGGACATCTTTTCAGCTGCTATGAAAAATATGTCTAAGGCTAAACAGTGGATCCTTCTACAACTGGTCATAAGGTTGGAATGTTACAGCGCAGCAGTCAAGTCATGAACTTCTTTATTTACGGAATCACTAAAATACAGATCTTTCTCCTCCCACAGCTAATTTATAATCTAATAGGACTTTGTCTGTTTCTGTTCATTATCTTGTGTATCATCTATAGGTCAGAAATTTTGGCTTACTTTGATTTCATTTTCTGTTTGATATAACACAGACAGCTGTATGTGCTCCAGGTAATGGTACACTTAACCCAGGTTTACCTCACTGCATGATTCCTGATTTAAGTCACACCTTAATTTTAAATTATATCAAAGCCAGCTGAATCATTTCATGAAGCTACTGTCCAAACAACCACAACTCTTAAACACACATACTAATACTGCTTAACACAGTTCTACTCCTTCAAGTCTATATTTTGTCCTGGTTCAAAGATATTTATTTCAACAGTTTTAATGAATTTAAAATGCCAGATTATATTGCACAAAATGCCATTTGACACTAGTGTACATAATTTCCTAGGAAAAGAAAAGTTCATACTTGTATCTTATTTGCATCAAAATAGTGTAAAACAGAACGTAAGAAAATTTGTAAAATAAAAGCACTTAAAATAAAATTGTATTCCTCTGAATAGTAAGTAAATGTCCATGTCTGTGAAGCTATATCATTTTAGGGCAGATAAGACAATCAGTTAATAATTTAGGAATAAAGTTATTGAGTTAACTATAAAACTGTATTATTCCCTTAACTTCCAAAGAAGAATCAGATTTCTTCTTAGCGTAATATTTTCAGAAGTGTGTCAGCTTGGGAGAGATTCAATACAGGTGTCAACATGTGAGCAAGGCATCTCAGGACCACTTATGATCTGGGAATATCTAAATATCTAATATCTGCTACAGTCAGTAGCAATTAAGAAGTCCCTTGGCTTATTCCAAAGCAGCTCTCTAATACTGGCTAACCGAACAACACTCCAGCTCCACTGAATATATGGGTTGTGACAGGAGCCTGGACATTTAAATCTCCTCTAGACAGCTACAAAGAAATGCCTTAATCTGGAACCGATCTTCTTCTTTTGCGTAAAGAAAATCTTACAGCATGTCTATGTCTGTTCAAGCGATTCACACTGAAGAAATTCATATCCTCTATCTAAGCATTAATATAATTAGGGGAATGAAAGTATTTCTTTCACCCTCTTACCTAAAAAATCCCAGAATAAAATCTATACTGTTTATGCATCAAGTAGAACTTGAAAAATTCTGGGAAAACAGAATCATTCTTGTCTTCTTTGTTGAAAGTCCAAAATTTCTATTACTCTTGGGATGAGAAGCAAGAAGGATATTAATTAATATTTAAAATTCAAAAGGAAAATGCAGAAAGAAAAGAAACAATCTAGCTGTGAAGAAAAAAAGGAAAGAGGAAAAACCAATTTCTAAGAAAACTTCCAATAAAGACCAAAAAAAGGGCAAATTTTGAAAGTTGAAGAGAAAAAGCCACCCTGAAGAAGAATAGATTTACTAATTCTCTTCAGGTTTATTCTCCCAGTCAGTTCCTGAAAAAAACTCTATATGCTGAAGGAAAAAAGACTTGGTCTTTTGAATATATGTCTGAGTAAACAACAGAGAGGTCTAAAAACCTCTCAAAGTAGAGCTTTGAAGAGAGGCTGTTATGGGATAATTCAGGCTGGAAGGGACCTCAGGAGCTCTCTAGGTAGCCTTGCTGCTGAAAACAGGGTCAGCTATGAGACCACACCAAATTCTTCAGGGAATTGTCTAGTGAGATCTTGGAAATCTCTAAGTATTACTTCTTTGAGTAACTTGCTCCACTACTTGACTGTCCTCCTGGCAAAAAAACATATCTTTCTATTAAGCCTATTTCCCTTTTTTCCTGTCGTTTTTCATCCTCCAGCCATACACCACTACTCCAGGTCATGGGTAAAGATGTTAAAATATCCTATAAAAACGATACTGCAAATGCACAGGTAGAGAACTAGGTTTTGTAGGCCACCCTGTCACTTCTTAATTTAAGTTCCCGCTTGACAAAAGCCCATCTCTCTGCTAAGGTGACAGAATGTCAAGCAGAGAAGGAAATCTAATCTGTACAAGATTTTTGAGTGAGAGATATAATGTATTATCTCTCTCCACCTTTATAAGTTTTCCTTGTGATGCCAAGAATGGCAAGAGTATTACTTTGCTCTTTACTCACTCTGCCTGTCAGGCCCAGTAGTTCCTGCCTCTCCCTGTCATGTACTGTTCTTAGTCCTCCAATTATAGCATATGTTACCATACTTCCAACAAAATACAGGATATACATTACTGCTGATGATTGCTTTAATATCATGTTTTTTCTGTGCTCTCTTTTCCTTATCAATGTGTAACTAACATTCTATTTCATAATTTCTTACTTCCTTGTATTTCTCCATCTGATTCCCACTGATCTCCACCCTGAAAAGCATTGAGGCATTTAAAGCAGGGTATTCCCCACAGTGAACAGCAGTTTGTTTGAAAGCACTCCCCACAACTTATGAACAGGGGCTTGAGAAATAATCAAATAATTTGTAATTTTATTGCTGTTGAGAAAAGCATATGAATAAGTCACAGCTGCTGAAGAAGTCACTCTATCTCATTTAAAATACTTACACAATAGCTAGCCCATTTAAGAAAAAGCACTCTCATGTCCCTCAGCTGTGTGGTCTGATTAGGATTCTCATGTGTTTTTAAAATCAAGTGTTGTTTACTCTTCAGAGATGAATGCTCCCTCTTTTTCTTTTCTGTGCCTAAGGCTTTCCAGGACAACAGCCTGGCCTATTCTGTGGAATAGAGCACACTGAAATACTGATTATGTTTTACCTATTAGATGAATAAACAAAGAGTTGTGGTGTCAAAGTGTACTAATCTGGTAGCTTTCACCTGTGGTACAGTTAGCTGAGAAAACATATGCCTATTAACAAAATAGTATTAAAATTTTCCATGAAGGTTTGTCACCTCCTTTGAACACTTGAAGAATTTTGTGGGGAAAATATTTAAAATCAGATTGAGTAAAAAGCTTGCATATGCTACATTTCAGGAAATAACTTCCCTCTCTAAACCAGAACTATTGTTTCTCAGTTTTTGTGGTGGTACTGATGTTTGTCCACAGTTTTCTTGTCAGAAAATCCTCATGCTAGCATCAAAGTCAAACCGGAATCATTCCTTTTAGTAAGAAAAATCTATCCAGGTTTGCAATCCAGCTGCCTTTTATAAAATGTATGTTACAATTATTTTAACTCTAAATAATTTTGGCTTTGTCCCTGTGGGTCTTTGTATTATCTCTCATTATCTTCCCACACCACACCACAATCCCTTCTATTGTAAGTCTGCCCACAGCACCACAGGCTTTGTCCTGATCATGCTGATAATATGCAAACATTCCTGTTGCTAATTCTGATTTCAATTAAGTAATACCGAAGGAAACTCCAGGGCCTCACACAAAGGTCTCCTCAGAGCTGTCTTTAGCACACAGACTTTTATCCCACCAAGGTATTTTATTATTTTTGCAATGGGCTCCTCTCAACTCAGTTGCTTTTCATTTCTGGCTTCTCCTCTCCCCTCCTGAAATTTTGAACAGTTCAATGAGAGTCTAGTGAGGAAAAAAAAAAATCACACCAGGCAAAAAAGGGTTAGAAAGCTCAGCAATTCACACAACAATCCAAATTCTGTGTTTAGATTAGAATAAAAGCACTCAAGTTAACATTATTACCGTGAAAAGTATTTACATAACACAAGAAAAAAAATCTTATATTAAGGCATAGTGTATGGTTATATTAATGATTGGAATATGATAGATTCCCAACCCAACTTACAGCACCAGACAAAGGCCTAGAGGTAAGAAGGTTTAACTTAAAATAACTTTGTTTCACAGGAATTACCATGGACAGGATACATACAACTATAAGCAAGTTACACAGGCATCTCTGAATGATTAGCAACAATGACCACTTATTTACCATATGACATAATTATGTCAAGTGCTTGTAACCTGCAGCTTTTCAAAAGCTCAGTATTGATGACCTTAATTGTCTCTGTTGTTCAGATAAATAAACTGACACTTGGAGTATGCAATAGCCCCAAAAATACTCATGGACCTCAACTATCAGTTTTTGTTCATGGTCTCAGGACGTCTTCCCTTTGTGTTATCCACATTTTCTGTACTTCTCAAGTACTTGACAATGATACAATGAAAGAACTAAGTTTAAGATTTGTGGAAGCTTTATATAGGAACTTTAGACTGGTTGCTTTATTCTTTGAATTACTTGTCTGAGCACAATTAATGAAACTACTGCTAAGGATCAGATACCCTTGTCAAATTTCTGTTAGTGGAAAAAATTACTCATCTGCACAGTAATTCTGCGGTGCTTCTTTGCCATCCAATTCTAAATGCTAACACACAGTCTCACAGAAACCTGGAAGAGTGTGAACTCTTTCCTGTTTATAGGCAAAATGTGATTTTCATCACATACCTTGAGGCAATTTTCTTGTACCTTTTTCTGAGAGTACAGTTCAATATGTATTTATTAATACTTTAAGCATTTTCTGTGGGAGAATGCTAATCATAGCTAAATCAAGTCTTTCCTCCCACCACCTGCTAAAAATGGAAAAAAAAAGTCAAGCAAAATGGAACTCCATAATTGCTGTTGGGGAGTCGTTCTTTCCCTACCATCAATAAAGGAGGTTTCCAATCACACTTTCTTACAATGTAAGAACATTTCTTTCATTGCCATTTTTTTTCTCCTCAGCTTTCTTGTACTTTTATCCTTTATTTTTACTTTTTTACCTCACATTCAAATTCTTTGGACCTCTATGGCCTGATATGGCTGAAACTGATTGATATAAACTGATGGACTTTGTGTCTGTGTCATCATGTTTTAAAAGACACAGAATTAGGAATTGTTCACACGTGTCAATTATTTAGATTTTCCTGAGGCAATTAAAATCAGTTCTCTGTATTGCTAAACTTCCAATTTAACATTGTATATGTCGATACTTTGTTGCTTTCTCATCATCACTAGTAAACTGACTAGCACTGTAAAAATTCATGTGACATTCACTTGAGCTGAATGACGTTAAATTGTGCCTATATGATTTTCAGATACAACTACAATTTTGAAAATGTGGTGCCTGTAGTCACTGGTATTGGCATTTTCTTTAAAATTATTTTCTAACAATTCTAGCAACCTCATCTCTTTTATCACAGTCTCTATTATGACTCCTTTTGTTGAATCATTTTTAGAACAGAAGTCAGGAATTTTCAGGATTTTAAAGCTATATCTGGCATGCAATGAGTTAAAAAATCTTAAGAAATAACCCCTACAAATCTCCTCCTCCTCAACTACCTTTGGGATTAAAAATGCCATTATTGTCAAGAGGAAACCTGGACTGGACAAAGGAAGGGGGGAAAGACTGAAGTAGGTTTTATATTGTATACACAGGGTATAGTACTGTAACAGGCAGATTAAGTACGTTCCTGCTTCTATTTACATCAAAGAAAAAATGTTCTTTGGAATGCAATTTGGCAGGATCAGGACCAGAGATACATAGGCAGGCAGGACTGTGATAAAATATAGAGTCAAATGAAAAATTGCATTTACTCTGCTCTTGTGACCCTCTCCCCTGATTGGCTCACCTATCTGTCTTGCTTAGGGCTTTTTTTGACATTACAAGCCATAAGCATCTTCAAATACATTCCAATTTTCTTTTCTAAAGAAACATGTCACATCCTTTCTTCCCAGAATTATCCTAACCCAAAACTTACGGCAAAAAAAAAATATTCTTCAGTTTGTTTTTCTTGCTGTGGCTCACAGACAAAAATCCTAACTATTCATGCCACTATGTTCATAATCCTGTGAAGGTGTTCAGAGGAGCTTTACATTAGCTAAAAATGGAGAATTCCAACTTCCAGATCAGTCTATGCACTTGCATTTGGGCTAACAAATTGTTATGGCAGTAGTGTAGCTGGAAATATTCAGCCCTCTGGAAACAGAATCAGTGAGGACCTTTTGTTCCGTTCTGGTTTAGTTTGCTTATCTGTTATAAAGTTGAGATAAACAAGATTTTTGAAACATTTTGCAAAATCCTTTCTGAATTTGATGGGATATTATATCAACTATACAAGAGAGTATTTTCATGCAAAACACTGGCAGGTGTACATTTCAGAGTAACTTTGTGTGTAGTCCTCATGAATGTTTATCAATAAGCTTTCTCTTCATAAAATAGTATGTTGCCATTTATTACTAGCTTTACATATAACATTATAAAGCAGTTTTAATGTGAACTTTTAATACCACTTCATGCTGGATAAAACCTGTATGCTACAAACTTGGTTAGTTCCACAGTATAATGTTTTAGCTTGTCTTAGTCGCTTTAAACAGCTTTTTAGCCAAACATGAACTTTATCTCTGCTGTTGGACACAACAGAATGACTGGAACATACAAGACACAGAAACAGCTGTGGATTTTCTATCTGAAAAAATATGTACAACACTATGCAATAATATATTCTTTCTACCCGTGGCTCATAAAATTTTATGAACACAGAATGTTTTATAAAGGTAAGCATAGTTAGATTACATAACAGTATTTAATTCTCAGTGGTGCCACTACAGATCATATCTGTGTGTCACTGCATGCTTTAAATATGTCTATTTTGAAATCTATGATTTGCTTGCCCCTCTTTTTTTTTCCCATCCAGATAAACTGGCTAATTAAGAAGTCTGCTGCTTGTAAGGTACAGGAGGTAAATGACACCCCAGAAATCGTAATTCCTAAAATGGTTAATCTAAGATGACCTGAATATTAAATTTTATTCCTCTGATTTTAACCACTATCAGTTTAAAACTGGGAGAGTATTTCACTCTCCATCCATGAGTTTGATGTTCAGATTCCTTTTAAAATTCCTTTCAGGCATTCTCTTCATTTACACATATATGTTTCTTTGTTTTCACACCGAAGTTCAACAGAAGCTCATTCTGAGAAATGGTAAAGAGAATTTCAATGTCCCAGCTTCCTAACTAAGCTGTAAAGGGCAAAAAACTGCATAGTATATTCTGGAGTTAAGGTCAAATGTATAGAACAAATTGTGGGGGAGGAAGGGGGGAAATATAATACTCTTCTTCCAATTTTGTAATAGTTGTCTTATGTTTAATTATATTTAAAGAAGTGTTCATACAATAAAAGTTAGGTGCTCAAATCTTACGTTTTCTTATGTTATGTTTTCTCTTTCCCAAATTCCATCAAATGAGAACACAGAAGTGTTGATGTGAGGTTTGTGTTATGGTAGTCTTTTACTAGTCTAGGAAGAGATGCCATTAACTAATTTTAAAATAGAAAGCAAACTGCTAGTAGTCTAGTAAAAGGATGCCTTCCCAGTTTTGCAGTTCACTTTGGTGAAAAAACTGGGCTTTTCTTTCTTAACATTGTGCTGATATAAGGGTTCTTCACCATGGTCATCACTTAACAAGGTGTTGTTATGGACCTAGTGAATTATTGCTTCTAATAAATGCCTGTGTAGTTTATCAGCTAAGAGGTGGAGGACTAAGATGATGAGAAAGCAGAAATTTTAGGTAGCAGGTTTATTCCATGAAACATTGTTTGTAATGTATAAAGGTCAGTTCTAGAAACTAAGGAAAATTAAACATGCCATTAATGTGCTTTGTCTCTGAAAATACTACCAAATAGTCTTGAAGCAGGGACATGTATATCTGGAAACTCAAGAATTCACGAAAACAGATACAAAACTCATATAAACAGTATGAAAATATTATATACAAAGTGTATATGGATTTAAGAGCATTAAACCCCTTTGTTAGTGTGTTCAATAACCCATGTTGCATTTCCTCACTGGTCCTTTTCACAGTGAGCATGTATCCTCTAATGGTAATGAGTTATTGTATGAAGAAGTTCTGCATGTACTGAAGGCCTATTCATTTTGCATAGAAAATTACAGTATCTTCCATATTTGCCTGAGCAGTTATCCCTGGAATTCAGAACTCTTCATTAAATTTACTGAATGTCTTCTCTAATGTTTTACAAAGACTATTTCTGCAACAAATCAAGAGTTCTACTCCTAGAAGACAAAACAAAGGCTGCACAAAGAAACCATCTCCCATATTACTTTTTGCATTCTTTTATCATTCCTATGTCTTCCCTACAAAGCTATTCCCTCTACCTATTCTTTTCCTTCATAGTATCTTTTCTTCAAAGAACAGTCCTTGCATATCTGGTGGGATTCAGATAATGAAAGAGTAAAGTGAAAGCAAGCAAGAACTTGTAAGAAATTAGTACAGCCTGGTTTATTGTTAAATATAAAGGACTAACCTTACAAGTGTTTTAGAAATCCCCACTAGCACCACCAGAAATAAATGTATGAATGACAGACTGCTCCATAAAATCCTGTAACTAAGCTTACAATCTTTGGCACCAACCATAAATTCAAAGTGTGAAATGGGATTAGTTCATTCCCAGTGAATTAGTGTCTGTGTTAATAGAGTTCTAAATATATAATCATATAAATGCCATCAAGAAAAATCTTAAACAGGCCTCCTCTGTGCAGTTATTTCCAATGTGGACTCGGGAAACCAGCCAGGTTCATTCACCTTTGGGAGCAATGCTTCAGACTTCTCCACAGTTGGACTTTCTGTCTCAACATTACAGGCAGAAAAACAGGCAGGTCATGGGTTTTATCAAGCTTTGTCAGATCTTTAAAGCATTATGACTTCCTTAATTTTTTCTGTCTCACTCTTGGATTTTTTGCAAAGGAGAGTACAGATGCCAAAAAGAGAGCCTACAGAGGGTGTTTGATTTGGACCATAGCCAACTTCTCAAACTGGGTAGGACAACATCCCATCCAGAGAGTGATACAGCTCTCTACAGGTAAAGAAAACAAGCTTCAGCATTCTTGGTTTCTTGAACTTGAGCCAGAACTGTCTGTGACTATCCTGGTCAGCAGAATGGAGTTTTATTTAAACAATGTGCTTCAGAAAATCACTGACTTTGTTTGGAGAGTTCAGACACACTGTTTTCTCTTGAAAGACTGTCTGAGGCCTGAAGTTTTCAGTCTATGTGAGGCAGATGAGCTCTTTTGAGCTGCTTGAAGAGCTAGTGTACATTGAGCTTTGAAATGTTGTGTTCCAAAATAGTTAAGCATCTGATTTCAGCCATAAAGTGCACTGCAGTTCAGACAGGGCTAATGTTTTATCTGTGGCTTCCTCCTTTTTGTTATATTTTACCTCATAAATATATATACAAACTCACCTGTATTTATACATTCAAATCAGCATTAGAAAATCTTCAGAAAGGAAATTCTAAATTATTATTAATTACCTGATTATAAGTAGTGGGGGAGGAATCTAGCTTATATATATATATCCCAGAGAGGATGAAAGTATGTGTGTAAACAGCTATCTGAAGTACCTGATTTTTTATTTCTGTTTGAACTAGTAAATTATGTCTTTGTAAGGCAAATATTTTATTGAACATCAAGCAAGTGAGGTTTGTGATTTAACCATTAAGGAGGAAAAATAACTAGTAGAATGACAAGCAAAATGACACAGGCTAGAGGTTAAAAACTATTTACACCATTTTCTAACTAAAATTTCTGAAAATTTTGTATACATGTGATTCAGCTCTAATTCTATTCTATAGTAATTTACTACTTGAATATTTAAACACATATATTGATGTCAGGAAAACAGTCTAATGAGAAAAAAACATTAACAAATGCCACTAGTTTTACATGAAGAAAATTCTAAACCATTAACTAATAAGTCTTTGATTGTAAATATTAGGGGGACAATCATATTCTAAGTCTTTCATCCCCTAGAGACATACTACACACATTTTTACACAGCTATCTAGGGCAAAATTATTGATTAAGAATTAAATAAAAGGCTATTCCTTTATAAAAAATTAAGAAAACTTGTTATATCTAGCTGGTATAAACAACCAGTCCTAACCGCTGACAAATTTCGTCTAAAAGTCCTTATTTCTGTCCTCTGACTGCAAAGGAAGTCCAGCATGCACAGTTCAGGTATTGAAATCAACACTCTTAGGTGACATGAACAAGTCTGATTCTTTACTTGGTTTCAAAATCAAGGAAAGTTTTTCTGGTTTAAACACATTTTGGATAAATGTTTCTTTTATCAACAAAGTCTTATAATGTCTGTATTCAATTGTTCCATTTTTAATTTAAGATATGAGGTATAATGCCACCAATAAAATAAAAATTAGCCTCTAAAATAAATTTTTACTGAGAAAATATTGAATGCTTTCTATCAAATACAGCTTTTCACTTTATAATTCTCTTCTAATAAGGTTAGCAACATTATACATCTTCTTTTTTTGAGAAATTAAGAGAAAAAATTTGCTTTCCAGTCATGGAAAAATGTAAAGACATATAATAGTCTTCACCACTCCTTCTGGCAGACATGATTTTACAGAAATTCAGAAGCAATCCTGTCGAAGTAATTGCCTTTTTGCAAGTGAAATTCTGGGTCTCAATCTGTCCTAGCAAGCACTTTTTTTTGATGAACATTTAATTTATCACACATTTCACAATGGAATAATCCTGAATTATTCTACATTCCACTATTAATCAAAACATTCAATGTCAGCATTAATTTTTTTACATATTTTCTGATTCAGTCTGCTCCAAACAAATCCTTCAGTATATTTATGAATTCCCAGCTTCCACCAGCTGTTTCTACAACTCCTATCCAAAAAGTGACAGCTGGATAAACTAATAGTATGTCACAAAGAATAAGGAGCTTATTAAAGCTGTACTTTCTTTTCTGGTGTACAGTAGCACTATGGAGCTTCCTTAGGCTATGTAATAAATAAATAAATAAATATTTTGAATAAATCAAAATAATCAAATGAGGAAGGAATTAACTGTACGTGAAAGCTTGTGAAAAGGGAGAGGTCCTCTGAGATTTCCCAACCAGTCTCTACCTCAGGAGTTTTCAGATGTCCCAATGTTGTTTTAATCCTGGTATCTGAGTCTTTACCTATTTTTCTAACATTAGTCAAACTCATTTAGTTAGAAAATGAGACTATGAGTTATATTGCAATTAAAATATCAAGGTAAATTATTTCTTGTCCAGTTCATTCATCATTTGACAATGTTTCACATTAATACCTCTCAATTATTATCCCTCATCAAAATTTCAGTGCGTAGAGAATCATCTATTTTGAGAAGTTTAGAGACATCTGTAGTGATATTGCAGATTGAAATTTTCACAAATATAATTATATTCACAGAACTCCAAAGATCTATCAGATTTCAGAAGCTATATCAAGCTCAAGAATCTGCAAAACTGCTGGAGAGTAAGAAAATGGAAATGGAGACTAGAATAATAGGATCATTGGGTCATAGAAGTAGATATAAAAATTAACAGGTTATGCTAGTACACAAGCATAACTGTGATCAATTATTGTAATATTAGATGATTTTCAGTGGCTTCTCTTACAGGTTCTAAAGACCTGTATTACCTGTGTAGCTATTGCTTAATTGCTTTCAAGAAATATTTGAAGGGCTATGACTATCCCTTTAAGGACAAGGAAAGAAAAGCAAAGATAAATTGGCATAAAAATATTTTATATAGACCAAGAGAAATCCTCTACATTGTAAGCAAATCAATTCCATTTGTTTTCCTTTCCACTAATGTTTTTTTTGATCAAGGTGTACTACATCATTACTAAGTTACTAGTTATTAAGTGATGGAGAGCATTGGGTGCTACATTTAGCTTTGAAAGAAGTCAGATGCTTCAAATGAAACCCAAAAACCAGCAGGCTGAATTGCACAGGACGCAGAAACAAGATATGGCATTAGGAAATAAAAGATAAATCATAAAGGCCTTTCTGTATGTTTTGTCATTTACTTAAATCAGATCGCAATCCCCTCCAGTGAATTTAAGAGATCTGAGAATAGTTGAGATAGAAAATAATGCTGAAGGGTTGCACTAATAAACTAAAAAAGTATAGATGTGAAAGGATAAAGGATAAAAAATGTGAGAGAGCTGTGGAGGAAGGGAAAATGTTCTTCCTCAGGCAATGCATAACACAGTGAATAAAAGCTGAAGAGGACACAGAAATGACAGGAAAAAGGAAAGAAAATATCAAGTCACTGACAATGCAACACACAATGTGTGGAGAATATCACAGATCAAAAAAAGTAAAATTGAGTCATAAATTGATTTGACACTATTGGTTTGCCTTTAATACTAAACCCACAAAAAGACCAAAACCTTGCCTGGCGTAAATCAGTGATGGTTGGCTTGAATTCAGGTGTCTCCAATTTTCCCAAGGGGACATTCTGAGTCCAGGGTTTTGGAAAAGAATTAAGGACTCAAAAATAAATAGAGATGCAGCCAAGATGGATTTTTCATTGCAGCCATCATTTGAAAAAAGTGATACCTTAGAATTGCCCATTACTTTGACTTTGAAAAAATATTTGGTGGTTCCAGTTTTTAAAAAGAAAAAAACCTAATTCCTGAGAGAAGGGGGCAGGAGGCATGTCCCTTGATCACAGACTTCTTTAAAACTAATTATTTTGGTGATTTCTGATGTGTGGGAATCACTGAAGACATAACTTGACTCCTATCTCTTACTTTAACTTTACTTGCTAATTGTCTGAAATAAATATAAAAGGGCAGCACGCTCTCACTCTCCAAAACTGGCAATGTTGCCTAGCACTGAAAGGGTGATTCTGATTGTTGCTGCTCTGTAACTTCACTTACATTAAACCAGAGCAAAGGACTGCAAACAGCACTATTACACTAGTGCACCAAAGTCAGTCACAGAACAAGACATAATAAAGAGCAGCTATTGACAGTGAAGTACCAACTCTTAGGATAATTTTCCTGTTTTGTTCAGTGTTCAGTTTTGTTCAGTTTTCAATTTTTTACAAGCAGTGGCACTTCCTGTCTTTCTTGGGATAGCTCCTCCTCAATCTACTGAGTCTCACTAGGACACTTTTCTTTATTTTGCACAGACTGGTAGTATGGAAAGCTTAAAGTGTAGTGTTTTGCCCACTCATGACAGTAACTCTACATGTGCAATCTTTCAGTGCTGTACTGGTGTGCTCATTGGTTTAGCCTGGAGCACAAACGGCCACACAGCAAAACTATTGCACTGCAAACTCACTGCAGTCAAGCCTTCGGCAGCTCTCCCACAGACAGCTGAAAGACTCTTCTATCCAGAAACTGTCCAGAAAAGTTATCAGCCTCCTAGTCTGCCTAGTATGAAAACACATAATTGTATTCTTATCAGACAGAGCTCTTCCTAGAGAAAGTAGTTAACACTGATTAACAGTAAGCCACTGGCTTTTTAATCAAAGTTGGATGGAAACCATAATATCTGCAAACAGTTAACCAGGAATTTTAAAATTATTAAAATAAAATAAAATTGTTTAAAATAAATAATTTTAAAAAATTTTAAAATAAAATAATTGTTTAAAATAAAATTTTAAAAAAGTTAAAATAAAACTCAAAATAATAATTTAAAAATTAGTCTTACTTATATCTCTGTAAAACTCTACTCTTTCTTTTGAATAATAAGCTCATTTGTAAAATCCACCCCTTTTTTTGCTATTTCTTATACCATTTTACTGAAGTTCCTAAATATGTAAGATGTCTTGGTGTCTATTTCCACTTTTCGCAGTGGATTTCAAACACTGTTTTTTAACTCTGGGAATAAAAGATAAACATGAATGAAAATGTAGCAATTTCATCTTGAATCACATTCTTGGTTCAAGATTTGTTGACCAACTGTTTTAAACTTTCAGGTATTTAGCTGAGTAACTGTGAAGGTTTATAATTTGGAAGTGAAGAATGCCTGTGTAAAGCTCTTGAATCTCATCCAAAGCAATGTGTTTAAACTGACTTTTTTTCCTAACAATGGGTCTTTGATCACTTACTGGTGAGGATATAAAAGGTAATAAATGTATCTTCCATCTGTTGCTACCTCCTGCCTACTGCAAAAAAAAAAAAAAAAAAAAAAAAGGCAAACAGAATTCTAGTATTGTTTCCCCCTGTGTAATAATATAAGTTGAGCTTTTATGGAGAATAAAGTAGTCACAAAGGCAGGACATGGATCCTTTCATCACTTAGATCTTTCAAGACAGAGTCTTGTACTGAATAAATGAATGATAAGGAAAACATGATTTTTTATGAGTTTATGGGACAATAAAAGTAAAAATGTATGGTCTCATAAAATCAAATCTCATTCTATTTAGCTGCAGCTTGCCCTATGCTTAAGTACATTTTTTTTTAATACACTGAAGGGTTATTTAGAATAGTTTCACTGTGAGGAGAACCAAGCAGTGAAGCAGGTTGAGAGATGGTACAGTTCCAATTTTTCCAGGTTTTCAAGACCTGATTGGACAAAACTCTGGGCAATGTATTCTGCCAACATAGCTGGCCCTGCTTAAAGCAGGAAGGTGAGATGGAGAGATCCTGAGCTCCCTTCAAACCTGAATTGCTCAACTTTGTGAGCCTGTGAATTGTCCATAATGCGGTGCACACAATAGTTGCAACATCTTTGCATTTAGGTCAAATCTCAATCCTTGTTTAAACAAATGAGTTAACTGGAAGTCAGAATAAGTTATCTTTTAACATCCTGCATGATTAAAAAAGGGCGGTCAAGATTCAGAACTACCTATAAGATTCAATTCATTTTGGCTTACTGGGGCACTTATCCTTCTTTCATTTTTTAGTTTGTTGTGTTACATTGGTGACGTGGTACTTGCTTCAGATGGGAGAATTTTGATGGACCCTTTCCATTGCATTAGCTTTTATTGTCTCTCCTTTCTCTTTGTAATATGATCAAGTTGTACTGTTTTAGCTTTTCTCATCTTATCCACATAATTCATTAAGATTCAACTGATTAACTTATACATATAATTTGAGTTCACCTATGGGACACATTTCAGGTCCTTATGTTGTTCCTCCAAAGGTCTATTTGATTTGAGGTTTTTTGACATTCAAAGAAACAAATTGAGACAGGATGTCTAGAAAAAGAAGCAACTTTAGCAAGTCAGCCTCTGTCTTGATGCTGCAGCTCAGCTTTCTAATTACTGCAAAGTCCAAATGGTCGGTCCTGGTTCATTGATACCTTTTGTTTCAATACCATACCTTAACAATATTCTGGTATATTGGTTCACTTCCTCCCTACCACAAAGAAAATCAGTAGGCATTGCATGGAAATAGTATCCTAAAGCAGTTTGTAATTAAATATTCCTGTGGTGTGCAATCAGACACTGCTACAAATAGGTAGAACTACAATATCAAGAACTGACACTATACCAATTAAAATTCAGCACATGCAAAATCTCTTCTCCTCTCCTAAGTTTACTTGGTTCAGAGTGTTTCTTCAGCAGACACAGTATTGGATGATTAATATATCAACCTCACAGTGTGAGAGTTGACTTAGTTATGAAATATATGAAAGTTATACAAATGTTTCTGCCTTAAACTCTTCATTTAACATTTCTCCATATGGCAGATGAGCCACAAAATCTGGAGCAAAGATTCTGATTTATTGATGTATTTCATTCCACAAATGGAATTTGTAGCAGGTGTGCTTGAAAGTCAAGGAAGCATGAGGAAAGCAAGTTAAATCTATATGCTGTATGCCACATAATGCCAGTTTCCAGTGTTTACTCTAGAGCAAATTTCATAAGCTTGTAGACAAAATATGTTGGAAAAATAAGGGCAGATAAGATTCTTTTTGAAGAAATACAAGTGAAAAAAAAAACAAAAAAACCACACAAACAGCAGAGAGGATTCAATTAATAGAGCATCTGCTCGTTTCTAGAAAACATTGAAATTTCTCTTCTATAACAGGAAAAAATAATCTGAAGTGTCAAAGCTCTGTTCTTTCTTTAATACTGTTCTCAAAGTTATGTTCAGCTAGGCCAGGTTGGATGGGGCTGTGAGCAATCTGGCCTAGTGGAAGGTGTCCCTGGCCATGGCAGGTGAGTTGAACTAGATGCTCTTTAAGGTCCCTCCCAACTTAAACTATTATAGGATTCTATGGTTCTATAGTTGCAATAATTTTACATTCACAGAGCAAAATATGAATCTTCAAATGTTAAAAATCACAAAAGATATTGAAAAAGCTCTCGTAAGATTAATTTACCCCTCTAATATTAGTGACATCACACACCAGGATCACTCTGAAAGCTTTTAGATGAGTTTTCATGGTGCCCAAGTTAAGGTGCTGTGATTTGTCCTCCTGAGCAAACTTTTTTTCTGATTATTCATGGAGCTTTCAAAAACTAGCTAAGCCAGTTGATATTTTAAGCATGTAGCACTTATCGTTCCAGCACCAAAGATAGGCTTGAGTGAGAAAGCAAGTCGTATTTGTAGCTTCATTATCACTCCAGAATTTTTCTATCTTCAAATCTAGTTTCACACAAAGAAAAATATGCATTAATCTCACTTATGAATAGTGATTGCCAAAATGTGCTTTAAGAGTGAAATGTACGATTCAACACAGCAAGAAGATTCATGCTGAAGCAATTCTTTTTCATATATTGTAACTGGAGTCAGCTTTGTGTGAGAAAGTGAGTTGATTGAGTGGCCAGTCAGACCTGAAAAAAGAAGTAGACATCTGTGCCTGTCAGCTTGTATATAAGAGTCAAAAACCAGCACAACTGAGTTTGAAAACAGGGGACCAAGTTATGAGAAAACTTTGTTTTCATTAAGTCCAACCTCCTGCTACCCACCGGTGTCCTATCTGACCTCTGATGGCAGCACTGATGTAGCTTTCACAGCCTCCCTCAGGACTTTAGCCATTTGGCCCATACAATTCAAAATCTTTTCTTAATGTCTAGCCTAAACATTTCCTTCCTTAGCCTCAGGTCAGATCCTTGTCCTACATCTTCTGAGACTGTGAATAATTTCCTCCATTCAATTTCCACTGCTGTATTAAAAGCATGAGACTGAGAACAAGAAAAGAGAAAAAAGAAAAAGAGGAAAAAAGATCTCTCCAGTCTAAGCCCGTCCCTACTTCAGCTTTCCCACAGGCTGTTACAACAAAATTATCAAGGTTTTCATACTTTCCATTTTATCAAAAAATTGTAAAGATCAGCCTATTGTATAGTACTATTAAAGTAGCACTACCCTGGTTTAAACAAAAACAATCAATAGATGAGGCCCATCAAGCACTGACAAGGAGCCTTTTCCTTTTTTTCTCTTTCCAGTTACTGGAGGGTAGCCAGCCAGCCAAATATAATCTAGTCTAAAAGAGTTTTTAATGAAAAATCTTTGCAATGTAAGCTTGAACACTGCTGTTAAGGCTGAAAAAAAAAGAAGATAAAGTACTCTGTCATGAATTCATGTAAGGCAATTAAAATTAATTTCCACATTGTATAAACAGATGACAAACTGGTTGTTTCAAAAAATAACACAGGGATGAATTGAGCTACAAAGCTTAAAGAATTAACCATTTGCATTAGGATGCCAAGGGCTACAGAAATCGGCATCAGATCACAGAGGTAATGAACCACTGGGCATACTTCATTATTCATGACAGTGGACTCACAGTTGGGGAAATACTGTAAAACATAGATTATTGTACCTGATATCGCTATCTGCTCCCCCCCAACCCTCCCAAGAAAAAAAAAGAAAAGAGCATTCAAAAAAAACACATCCAGTGATTCTGTGATTCTATGAATTGCAATTAATGAATGTTGGTTATTTCTCCAGCATTTTACTTGAAGTGTTTAATCTGTCACAAAACTCTATAAAGTATTTGAAGCAGCAAAGAAACTAACCATACCTGAATGGAAAACAATTTTCATAGACAGCTGGGCTTCTTATGTTCATGTGATATTGCCTGAGCCCATCTCATGTAGGATCAGTGTATCATAGTGCAGATGTTTAACTAAAAAAAAAAAAAAAAAGGATGAAAAGTGAAAAATTTTGGCTTATTAGCCTCACTGTATTCTGTGAGTGTGGTATTAATATAATTTTTTGGCAAATGTATTTTTTATTGCTTTGGATTATTTTGGTAGATAGCCATTACAGCAGAACAGGGCAAGAATATATCACAGTTTAAATTATCACAAAGTGCAGAAGCACTTACACTTCATGCCTAATGTTTAAGTTGATATGACAGATAATTTTCCTCCATAAATATCTGTTATACAGGTCCCAACTCAGAAATTTCAGCTAGAGTTTCCTCACCCATCTCCATCAAGATCCATGGCATAAGTTTACTTCAGCCTGTTCCTAAACTTGTTAAAATGTTGGTAAGATATTTGAGGACGTGTACTCTGAGAGAAAAACCCTGTAGAATTTCTTTGGTTATGGTGATTAGATAGTTGTTTAAAACTATTCATCTATGATTATCTATTTCCACTCATTCAAAAAAACAGTGTTCGTTATTAAAAAAAGAAAGAAAGAAAATCCAAACCTACTTCCCCAACAAACCTGAAACTTGTATGAAGAGAAATTCACACTTAACAATTACAAATAATTTTGAACCTATGTAGTTTACTGGAAGACAGTATTAAGACTTTGACAGGATTAGATCTATAACTGTTTAGGTGAAACAGGCAAAACTAAAGAGGAAGCATACCAATGCAAACATATTTTGTCTCTGGTGGGAAAAAGGACTGAGGTATTTGAGACACTGTCTTGATATTGAATAAAATTCTATCTTTTAGAACATTTAGGTTCTTCAATTTAATAGACCTGATGGCTTTCTATGACACCTGACATGTTATCACAGAAGACTTGAACAGGATCTTATATGACAGGTTTACCATTTTAATATGAATCATATCTGCCTCCATATATACCACCAACACCAAAGAGAAAAACATCTTTATTTCTTACTAAAATGAAAACGGTAAATTAACCACATTGAAACTGCTTTTGGATGCATTCTTGGTTAAGCTGTGAACAGGATAGAGTGTGTAGTGCACAATTAAGCCTGTTAAGCCTATAAATGAAAATGAGCCAATTGGATAAAGAGAATAAATTTTATTTTTCCATCTTAAAACCTATCTGGGACAGCCATGAAAACAACATTCGAATGTTGGGTGAAACAGATGACCGACAGCAGGGCTGCTATCTCGCACTGTTCCACGATTTGCTGGTGTTTGGGTCTGGGTTCTTGTACTGTATTTTGTGCCTCCCGGCAGCAGAGGTATTGTGTCTTCAGAGTCCAACTCAGTCTTTTCACTCAGTGATGAATCTTGAACAGATTTCTTGGTACTGGACCATGTCTGAAAGGATTTTCCCGGAATCCTCTTTTGGGATGATGATGTCTTCAAATTCAGGGTCCACCCTCGAGATTGGTATTGATGAGTTGTTGGTCCAGATGTACAAGATCTGATTAACTCAAGGAGCCACATCCTGGCGAGCCACCCTCCTTTTTGGTGTAAATCAGGGTGTTAACTTGCCCATTCACAGTTCACAAAGCATGTCCTGGTACTTGGAAAACGCCCTCTCCATTCCAGGGACCAGGGTTAGTTTTACATTTACAGGGTTACAAAAATATACATTCTATCATCTACTACATTTATTATATCTCCTATATTTAATTGCACGAATTTACCATCATATCTATCACAAGCCTATATGTTGAGATTTTGTCTTTCCTGTAGCTATTCAGATATAACTTTGTTTTGTTTTGTTTTGTTTGTTGTTGCTTTTTTGTGAGTGATTAAGTGCCAGTCTGAAGAGACAAATCGTTTTTTTTAAATTTATCATTTTTACAGAGTGTATGGGAACATCTGTGTCGAGCTTTTACCATGCACCTCTGCCTCAAAGTTATAATAAGTATGAGAGATAGCTGGGTGTTTTTCACTGTTCTCAAGTGAGATAGGATGGAAGCAACATTGCCCAAAAAATCAACTTTCTTCTGATGCCTGAAGAGCAAAGAGGAAACCTTACACTGGTTGCAAGTGGAGTGTCCTCAAATATTTCTTTCCCTTGGTGTTAAACCCGGCCTGTAATAACTGACCACTGACCAAACATCATCTGGAGTGGAAAATGATGAAGCAGCTAAGATAACATTCCCTAATCAAATTTAGACATTCACGGATATTCCAAAGAATGTTTTAGATTTGCTAGTCTGAGATCTAGCTTTATGACTTACTTATAAAGCTTATAAAGCTTACTTATTTGACATTTAAAATAATGTATTTGCTACCAAAAAAAAAAAAAAAAAAAAAAAAAAAAAAAAAAAAAAAAAAAGAGAGAGAGAGAGAAGAGGACTCTTTATAACCTGAATTTATTGCCTATAAAGTCACTTTGCAGAAAGAATCCTGATTACAATCAAATAACCCACCAAAATGAAACAGTTTACATGTGATCAATTTAATGTGGTAGTAACAACCTAATAATAGGCAAAAACACATACAAGGTTTGTGATATTCTCAGGAAAATCTTCATGGAAACTAATATTCAATGATTCATGTCACATAGGGATAAATTAACAAATTATTTATAGAAACAAATTTTTCCAATATCTACTTCTTTTAGAGAATGACCATGTCTTCTATTATAAATCTTCAATCTGAGGTACAACTAGTGTAATCTCAGTCCAGATATTCATGCAAGAACACGACTGTAGACCCTAGAGATTTGTAACAATAGGAGTTAGGCCAGGCTGCAAAATCAAATACTGTTTGGACCCTAATTTAGTCCCACATTAGAAAGCAGAAACAGACACATACAGCTTCAAAAAGAAGAAATCCTTATAGAGGGAACATTTACATTTACGGATATTGCATAGATACATATAGAAACAAAGAGAATCTGAACTGGAGGATAATCTGAAATAAAGCTTCAGGGGCAGAGTAGCAGACTGAGGAAACTTTATCTACATTCCTCCCCTTCATCATCAATATTAGCCCTTCCTATGTTTTCACTGTCCATTTTGAAAAGGATTGTTTCATTGTCCTTTCTAAAATGAAGCACTGAGCCATCTTATCTTCTAGCTGTCCTTCCACTCTATTTTTGAATGATATTTTTTTCCAGTATTTTAATTTTTATTCATAATATTCTTTTACAGTTTTAATATCCATTAATAATTGCAGAAGCTTTTGGTAACATCGGTATCATAGCAGTACAACACAGAAAGAGAAACACTTCACAAAAGCTCCAGTATTGCTTGTAAATTAAACTGTATTATATTATCTATTTCAAATTCTACTAGAATCTGGGTAAGATTTAAGAGAAGGTCTTTCAGGATATACCTGTTGCTGAATAGTGGTCACTGTAACTTGATTTTCCTGCAGTAGTTCCATCCTTTTCACCCTAAATGTTATCCCTATCTTTCTAAAACGTGCATTTTCTCCACTATATGCTAGTATAACTTGCTGAAACAAGTTATACTTTGTAGGGACAATTTATTTTGAATTGCAATTTACTTTGTAGGGACAAATAAAACCAAATTGCCTTGCTCCACCTGCTTGTTTGTCAATCTTTTTTACCTCCACACTTCACCAGAAAAATGTCTCCAGTAAAACAGCATAAATACATGAGAACTGGTCATCTCTAGCTACAGAAATATATTCTGTGAGTAATGGAGCTCCAAAATTAGGATCATCCCACACTCCTCATGCAGCAGAGCTGAAAGTAACTAAATTCTAATTTTAGCATTTCCATACACTTTGAGGAACAGGCACAGTGAAACTGTGATGCCTTTGACAACACAGTCCATTCATGGATCCACAGCCTTTCCACTCCACATCAGCAGCCCCATCAGAGAAGGCGCTGTCTCAGGAGAAGGAAGGGTATAAATGGATCAAGAAGGATGCTGCTGTCAGTCCAGAGAGCTCTTGGCAGACTGGGGTCAACACTCCTGTTCTGAGATGTTTCTCCCACTTTGTTCCCATTGTGTAACATAACTGCAGCATTCTTGTTCCTATTTGCCAAGCTATGGGGAGGCACAGATGGAGGCACTTGACCACTTCAGTGGCATTTAGACATAGATTTTACTCCAAGGTCAAATCTTCATTGGGGACTCCCCTAATTCCTTAAGACATTAATGAAATTAATCATGTTTTGTGCAAGGATTCCTACCTGCATTATTATATTAAATTCCAGTACTAATTTTAGGCAATTTTACTTGTTAAAAACAAAAGAAATTAAGAAAAAAGCTAACCTCAAGGCGTAGTAAAGAATGTATTGACAAAATTGAGGTATTGACATGTTATTGACAAAAAATTAGTGGCAGAGATTTATTTTTACTGTACATTTCAAGCAGTTTTTGGGTTTTTTCATTCTTCATATTTCTTCCATGTTGTTTGCATTTACCAATCATAATTACCAAAAGCTTTGATATTTAATAAATTTTAAATGAGAGTAATTTGTTGCAGAATCTGATGTTAAATTCCTGGATTTTGTGCTGTAAACATAACTCTGTAGACAGTGCTCTGAGTGACCATGCCTATACAAGATGGACCTGGATGGACCCATAAAAGCTCTCAGTCCTTCCACATCATACAAGTCAGCTCAGGTCAGTTTTAAGTGCAACACATCTTTGAAGTTAGCTCAGTATAATCTACAGTGCACTTACACGCATCACAGATGAGTAGGTCCTGGTGAAAAAAAAAATAGCCTGAAAAACAAGAAAGCAAGCTGGAAATATGACATCAATAAAACATGACCTATCTGGGATATTTTCAGCCAAATAAACATGTTTCATTCTGTACCATGTGACTGTGTATATCTCCACAGTTTTTGCATGTTTTCAGCCCACATCCTCTATTTTTGTGCATGGTACAATAATCTGGATATCTCATATTTCCCATATTGTCCAACACAGAATCTGCTTCTTTTTGCACATACCATGGAAATGTTATTTTCTTTGTTTACTTCCCATGTTTCCTGGTTTCCATCTCCTTCTGCACCTAAAATGCAAGTCAGCCTCTTACCTAGATTCTCCTGTTAAATGATTGATTTTATGAAGTGGCACAGGGAGCAATAATATAATCGAGTGGATAGAGAAAAAAGAAGAAAACTTCAGGCTGGTGTCAGCTATACTAGAAGACAAAAAGGAAAACATGTTGCATTCCAGAGCATTCATATCTGTCATTCCTCAGGCCAGGTTTCCAAAGAGTATGGAACTTAATACATTTCAAAGCGATTGTCTGCCAGGGTGGCTGCCCACTGTTCTTCCTGCTCCCCCACACACGTCAAACACAGACTGCTCTTCAAGTTTTTTTGATGTTACACTTCTAGAATGTTTTTGTTATTAGTTACAGCATGTGTAGCAGCCCTGAGCTTTACAAGAAAAATTAATTATGATTAGTAATTGCAGAAAAGAGGTGAGTGAAATAGTAATGTGTGCCTAAGGGAGGATTGGCTTGACTTCATTTTGATCATAAAGCTGGGATTTATGAAATGAATAGGTATAATTTTTGCGAAGTCAGCTAAAAAACATTAATCTTTATTTTGCTCTGAAGGTACATTTAAAAAAAGAAAAAAAAAGCATGTTCTCACTTGAAGTTTATCCTCTTGCAGTGACATTCAAGAGGAGAAAAAGGCTTAATCACCAAGAAAGTAAAGCTTTAAAGAAGTCAGTTATGTATGCATTATTCACAAAAACACCGTCAGTGATTTCATAAGCAACCAGACAATTAAGGAGTTCAACAAAAATTCAATAGGGACCTTTAACAGGGTCAAAGATTGGATTTCTAAAAAGGTTGTGAGTCACAACTTCCTCAGCTGCTTTCTTCATGGGAAAGAAAGGGAAGGAGAAAGAGAGAGGGTGAGGAACTGGGAAGGGAAGGCAATAAGAAAGGGAGCGGGGAGGAATAAAAACGTATATAAAAAGCAAAATTTCCTTACTGGAAGATTTATATTATGGAAATTTAAGAAAAAAATCTTAACATGAGACTAATTGTGATGTTCTGCACCTTTAGTTGCACAGCTGACTGAATTACAAAATTAAATATTTTATAAATTTAAATTATTGACTAGTTTCTTGGAAACCATTTAAATGTTAAAAAGAAAATCAGAAGAAAAAACCACTCATCTTCTTACATTTGCATGCTATTTTTCACTTTCTAAAGCAATATACATCAGAAAGAAACTTATTCCAAGGGATGACATCCTTTCATTTCTTTTTGCTCTGATAATAAAACCAGTAGATGTCTGTGATTCTAGATTGAAAATTGTGACTGAAAATGTCCAGGCTGAGGATTTGTAACTACTCTTTCTGGATTTTTCAGGTAATTGGTGACATGTGTATTTTGAATTTTGCAGAGTGCAGCACAATAGTTTTTTCTTCCCTGGAGATTACTCAAAAATAATTGGAGTTGCTGTATGTGACCTGATGCTGCTAACACCAGCTAGAGGAATGGAGCTGTGCCTTAGTGATCAGACCACCAGAAGTACAAATGAGATAAAAAAATCAAAAGAGCTATGAGAAAGCAAACAGGCGAGCAAAAGCTGCAATTAAAAAAAAAAAAAAAGAATATGCAAATGCCCTCTACTGCATACTCTGAAACATCCCTTCCTGTCCATACCTACAGTCTTTCACAGTCTATGTAATGTACAATATAGGGATGGGAGCATATATTAATTAATTTATTTATTTATTTATTTAACTTATTTTCAAATGCCTAGTTTTGATGATCTATTATTATGACTGATGTGTCTTATTTTGATGGGCAGATCTAGGTATTTCACATGAACTCCTGGGTAAGAATGGAATGATTTTTTTTTTAAGATATGCTCCCCGTTTGCTAATTCTGCATGACTTTATCATTCTTTTTCTGGAACAAGTACTCGTAACTCAGGGTCCCACGAGAAAAACCTTTAATTTTATTATTTGGTTGCCTAGCACTGAAGGTGGTTACAACTTCAGTTTTCACTATGGGATATGGATCAAGATTAATGGGTTGTTAGCTGGATAATATTTCTTCTTTCAAGTATTGACTGTCAGATCTGTTGTTGAAGGATATTACTCTCTTATCAACATCATTTTCCTTTTTAGAAAGGGAAAATTTAAAGCAGTTATCAGGTGGCTAAAAAGGCATCTCTAAATCCTCACCTGGTATAAACTAGGTGTCTAGGAAGAAGAAAGAAGGATTTCCATGTAACCAAGGGAAATGTTCCCTCATGCCTCCCATTCCTTTCTGCAGCCACGGCCTTAATCAACCCTTATTGAGGGGTCCTCTGCATGTCTGTGATGTGTTATGGTGTCTGGTACCTCCAAAGACACAGAGGAGAGGCACCAGGTGTGGTTCTCTGTTCTGTGTCTCTGGAGGTACCAGACATCTTCCAAATTGAGGAATTCATTTGTGTTACTTTCTCTGCGTGGCTGTGTTTCATAATTCTGACAAATGGTTATCATTGGTAATCACAGCTGCTTGCTGACATTCATCTCAGAAAATTTACACCATATTTTATTTACTTTATAACTTTATGGTATCAGGCTGGCTTGTGAAACTTTAGCTAGCTACTGGTTTTGCTTCCCAGGCCTGTGCCAGCCAGCATTTCATTGCAAATTTGTGAAGGTGTGTGATTTAAACTGGTGGCTGAGAAGGTGCTATTCTTAAAGCCACTGAAGAAAAGAATTCACCACAAACCTGTTTAATTATTTTCACAAGGGCCCTGGATGGTTTTAGCCGTCAGTATCCAAAAGAGTTTGTTCAATGATAGTTTGAAAATAATTTTTCAGACTGTGATCTCTGTCATTAACTGCCAAAATTTCAAACAGAACACTCCTTCCCCATAATGCTAAAAAAAAGTTATGACACTAAAGGGTCAAACCCCCCCTAATTAACACTTTTGTCTACTTAGAGTTTTAAAGGTATGTTAAAAGGCAAAAGGCAAAGAACTGAATGGATGCTATATTGAAGATGGTCATTCTGAAATTTAAGAAAATGCACTTTAACAGTGACAATGCTTAACATTACAGATTTTGCCTGTGGCTGAACTTAATATAAGAAATTAACATGCAATGGCTCAGATCTACTGCACTTATTACAGGTGCATTAATAACACCTTTTGCTAATTAAGTTTAACACTTCTGTTTCTCTCTCAGCCCAAAGTATTTCATATAGCTTGATGAAAAAACTGGTTATCCAGAGGTCAGCCAAATTGATTTCTAGGACCAATCACAACAGTATGACGCAGACAGACAAACAGGGCAATATTCTGGATGTGTGGGAAGGCTCAAATGTTGTATCTCACTACAGAAAAGCAAGCCTAGCTCTCTTCTCTCCTGGGAAACATACATATAGTCTTTTACATAATATTCCTCGCTAACATCAGCTCAAGCTTGCATATGAAAACAATGTTAAGAAGATAACCTTAAAAATACCAATACTTTGTACAAGACTTTAATGAAGGTATAAAAAGCTAAAAGCATTGGACAGCTTTCCTTCAGTGTTCATTCATCACGGTGTTAATGTAGGCTTTGATATAGCAATCTTATCACTGTTATTCAGTTGCAAGTAGGGACATCTTAGAAATGAAAAACCTAGCAAAGAAAAACATGCATGGTGTTGTGTCTTGCAAATGGTGCTTATCTCTTGGCAAATTCAGAACTAGAGGAGAGCATCTCACAAACACGACTTCACCATCTTTTGATCTGCTTACTTACATCTCCTTCCAGAAAATAGTCAAATAGTTGACTTTCAGTAACTGCTAAGAACCACAGAGGTGAAAAGGAAAAAATACAAACAAAACAAAGAATCTGGAACAGTCACCAAATGGTAACTGTTCCTCATCAGAGCTCTAAACAGTTTTACAGAGCCAACTTTAAGTGCCAACCATAAAATAGCTCAGAGACACATTTGTTCAGTTTATTTTCTTATACTGGGGCAGAATCTGGGAAGTGGTGAATGAATTCCTTGTATTGCTTTGTTTCCATGCATGATTTTTGCTTTATCTATTAAACTGTCCTTATCTTAACCCATGAGTTTTCTTACTTCTACTCTTCTGATTGTCTTCCACATTGTTACAATCTAGTTTAAACCCAGAAAAGCAAAGAAAGCTAAATCTCTGTATGTAAACCAAAAAGAACTTTGAAGGTTCACAATAAACCCAAAAGTGAGATTAAAACCAAACAAGGTTAGATGTTGGTTCCAAAACATTGATGTATTTTATTTAATAGCAAAAGAGGCAGAGAGAAAGAAAGAGAAAAGAAAGAGAGAGACAAAAGAGTCTGGGGGTGGGGAACAAGGAGTGAGTGACAGGGGTTAGGTGGAAGCATGTCACCCATCTGAGAATCCCAGAGACGTCTTGTTGCTCCCCTCCATCTGCTCCTCTTGGTGTTGAGGATTCCTCATCACCGCAGCCACACAGTGCCACACCAAAGAATATAGAATTCCATGGATTAATATACATTTGGGCAGGTGAGAATGTCCCCATGCCTCCCTTGCAGGGGCCAGTTTGAGACTGTCCCTTGCAACACTGACTGGTCTGTTGCATCATCTTTGGTGCTCTGGTGCAGGTCTGGGGACCCCTTTTGGGGGGCCTTTGATGGACCATGACAACCCTCAGCTTTCCCCTGGGATAAGGGCTCTCAGCTGGGCTCCCCTGCACATCAAAGGATGCATGGTCACTGCCTCTGACCAGAGGCTTTCCAACACACACCCAGAGCCTCTCCCTCCACACTTTGGTGTGAGGCTATGTGTGAGCCTGGCAGCTGATAGCCCTGGGGCTGGCATCTGCTCCCTTGAAGCTGTTAGGCTAGTAGTTTGTGAACGTCCCCACCCCTGAGTTGTTATTTTATCTCATCTTCATCAGCACACAGGGTAGGGCCTGACTTAGAAGGCCTGTTCAGGGTGTGGTGGTATTCTTTGCAGCTTTTGTAATACAGTCCTGCTATAATTGGCAAAAGTCTTCCATGAAAATATTTAAGTCATAAACTATAATATTTCAGTCTCTGACACACATCCCATGAATAGAAGTGTGTGAGTAACTCTGTGGTTCTCAGTTGCTGCGTGGCGTAAACCATGAGTGTCTTAGATATATAAGTTTTTTTATAGTTACAATTATTTTTATGAGTCATAAAATCTACATATTAAGATCCTGTATCAGAATGATACTTTTAAAACTGAGAAGTTCTGTGACATTAACTTTTAAGTAAAATATTTATTATATTTCTCATTTAAAGTGTCACGGTATCACTACCTGATAACCACATTATCAGCTTTAAAAATACATATTTTCACCACAATTGCTAAACAGTGAAATAGTGAAATCAAATGTGTTTCTCAGGCATTCAAATGTAACTCTTTGAATATAGAGAAAACCTTTCTGCCTCCACCCTTTCAGAAAAGCACTACAATATTAGGAAACCATTTATTCAAATTGCAGAGTTCAGTCACAAATTTTATGAAAATTAGTGGCTTCAACAGAAGATTAAATTCTGATATTTACATGCATTAAAAAAAAAATTCATCATCAAGTCTACCAATATCAAAAAAGCATCATATAACTGATAAAGCAAGGCTTAATACAAAAGTTCTGAAACCGTTACAGAGTAAAATGACTATGTGTAATCAAGTAGCAGAAAATATCACAGGAAAAACCCCATTTGTGTAGCAAATCACTTTATATAAAATTTGTTTAATATTTTTAATGGCAGTATTGTTGTACTGTTGAATCAGATATTGGCCAAGAGGTGAAAATTTAACAAATTAGTACTTGGGGACTGTAAGCCTCAGCATCATTTTCTCCTATGAAGGTTAGAAATGGGAAAGATGACAGGAAATAATATTGGATAGGTTCAACTATTTTTTTGTTTCAGTCCTCCTATGATTCCAGCCAGCTTTTGAATAGTTATAGGTTGTCCAAGAATATCTACATCCCCATGGGACTCATAATCAACATTTTCCAGTAAGCTTACTAAAGTAAATCTAACTAATGTAAAACACTATAAAACTGTGGCCCATAGAAAGACTGCAGAATTTTTTAAGGTCATCATTCCCATGTCCATAGTAGCTGAGAATCTGCTAAACCAGAATTTCTGCCCCCCTCCCCCCCATTTGGATTAGATTAATGCAGGGCAAATCACAAATATCTATCCAGTCCTTTGTGTCTTAAACATGAACCTCCATAGCAGCTCATGTAACCACTAATATCACATATTCAGTGATAATGAACAAAAAAACAGTTACAACATTAACTCCTGTAGCATTTGAATCTTAAAACATTTTTTGTCTTCTGCCGAGTTTGAAAGACCTTTGCAGTTACAGCTGGTTAGAGATCTTCTAATTTCCAATTCTGACTTTATACCTGAGTCTCTCATATATGTTTTTTCGGTCAGGTATCTGTATTACCATGTAGGTTTAAGTAGTTCTATTCCTTCCCCCACATCTACCCCTTCACATCTGAATGAATTAGTCAACCCCAAATTTGTTGCCATTTTTTTTTTTCTAGCTGAGGTTATGTAAGCCAAAGTCAAAACCTCTCTTGCTCAGATAAATATTGCATTTCCCTAATTACCATAATAGCTGTTTCCTACACTTGCTCCTTTATTATGTTAATCTTTGTTGAAACTAGGTGACCAGAATTATATGTAGCATTCTGAACAAGCTCCTAATCAGTGCCTTGTAAAATGACATTAGTATTAACCTAGCTTTGCTTAAAACATTGTTTAATCTTTTCCAGAATTTCACAATCCTCTTTTAGTATTTAAGCACCGCATCTATTTGGTCACTTGTTAGGTCCTCAGTTAAAAAAAAAAAAAATATTGTTCTTATATTTATGTTTTATGTAAACTCATTGAATAATCATTATTTAAGCGATAATGTTTTGTTCAAAGAATTGCTTATGTATAACATAAACAGTATTTTTTCTGGTTTATTCATAGGTTACTTGTCCATTAAATATGAAAAAAGGTATTCTCAATGTCAAGGAAATCACATTTTGAAGATATTCCAGTCCATTTCCTGATGAGACTGCATTTGCATCCATTCTCACAGAGTAAGATTTATTTTTTCAGAATAAAGAGGGAATAAGAAAAAAAAGTCAGGAATCTTCAAAATAATAGACAAATAACAAACTAATAAATATACCATACAACTCCTAATGCATTCCTAGATTGCAGAATGACCTTAAAGTGACTGCAAATATTCTACTATTTTAGGTGAAATATGGATGACTTCATCACCTAAGGTTTTGGAAACCCTGTCAAAAGCTGGTGACATCCCAGCAATGACTTTTCTCACTTCAAGAAATCATGAAAGACAAATATATCTTGCTCTTCAAAGAAGAGGAGTACAAGCGTGACACTGTATAAACTTCTGAGCTACAGTATCTGTCAACTTTGAATGACTGGCATGACACTAATGAGCCAAAAGAAGTACACGATTCATTAAAGGACAGTGTACATTAAAGCATGGCAAAATTTGAAATCAGAAAATAAACTGTTCCAGAAAATTTGAAATTTTCTGGCCCAGAATGCTTTCCTTTTTCTTGCCTCAAGATTTCTTTTTTGTTCTCTTGGCTAGCAGATTTTTCTTTCCTCCCCAAAACCAGATTGTATCAAACAGTGAAGGACTTATAAATTACACACATTTGGTTCTTCCATTTCTACCTACTCTTCCTCCTTCACATTAGAAGTTTATGGGTCTAACTTATTTGAAGACTGATTCTTACAAGCTGATACAGACTGATTTTTTGTTCAGTTCCTACTTGTAATCTTTTTTCCAATGCAGGATGTGAGGCCACAGTTGAAACACTAGAAAAACCTTAGTCTGGTAGTTGGTTTCTCACTTCTTGCTTGTGCTTTGTTTAGTGCTTTTCCAAGTGGCTTGTGGCTGTGCTACCTAGAAATTCATCACACAGTAAATCTGGGCAAACAAAACCAAACTCAGTCTTTTGACAGAAAATACAAGCATACTCAGGAATAGCTGCAAGTGCAGTAACTGCAGGGCCTTAACTGCCTTTGCTCCTTTTAATTACTCTTTTTGATGAAAAAGCAATATTTGCATAGGTGTTGTGTTCCTACCTGTTCAAGACAACCATCTTTCCAACATCATTGTCCAAAGCTGTTATTAAGGTCCAGGTTAGCACATTATTTCCCCGCAGCGTTATGAGCAAGAATAACTGTATCTTATGTTATAAGAATCTGAATGATAGATCCAAACAATGTCTCACAAAAGAAGATAATTACAATCTAATGTCAATCTATGTAAAGCTCAGGCTGCTTTATTCCCAGCTATAGTCAAGGAGCATTTTCATTCCGCTGTTATTTTCCATGAAAGCTAATGATTTGTCATAATTGATAAATGCGTGCTGCTAACAGCCACCTAAAGAATTTATGCTTATTCTTGGACCAAGGCAAAAATCTCTTTGCCATTTCAATCACTTGGCTCAAAATAAAGTATAGCTGGCATGAAACTTATTCAAACACTTTTATTTATCCTATGTCATCCGTAGTTCTATTATGAAAATATTAACACTGATGTGCTTCAGTAGCAGTTTCCAGTAAGATTTTTTAGTACAAAAAGGAAAAAAGAATATATTTAATTACTAATCATTTTCTCAAGTGTCCTCTTTCATTTCCTTCCTTCCTTCCTTCCTTCCTTCCTTCCTTCCTTCCTTCCTTCCTTCCTTCCTCTTTCTCTCTCTCTCTCTCTCACTCTTTTTCTCTTTCTTTTTCTCTATCCCTCTCTCCTTGCTATTTCCTTGTATTTCTATGACCATGTTTGTTACTATCAGTTGGGAAGAAATGTCCCCCCTTCCCTAAATAAAAATCTAAAGAGCTTGGGCCATTTTAAAGGAATTACTCAGAGACAAGTCTAGTCTGCTGAACAAATAACTCATGTGCTCTAGAAGTGTTAGCTAAAAATTATTCTTCTCTGAAACTGTTTCTGAAATAATCATCTTTTACTCATGTATCATACTGTAGAGTATATGCTACAGTGAAATTTTAGTCACTATTTTAGCCAATAAATACATGCTTAAAATGAATGTTTATATATTTAATTTAAATGTACAGGCTGTTGATTTTTTTTTTATGTAAAAGTAGAAGAAAATCAGTGCTAGAGTTTCAGCTGAATTACAAATCTATAAAATTAAAGGTGTCATTTCCTTCCTTGCTTGTCATTTAAACCACTGAAAGTTAGGTTCCAGAACTAGTTGAATTGTTCACCATTATTTTATATTCTGCAGAAACTGATAAGCTTCTCTACAGGATGACTCATTCATCTATCCTCACGATCTGGATAGCATAAAACATCTTTAAAACTGTCTGTGTTTTTTCAGTGAATATAGAAGGGCCTTAGACTGTAAAATTTTGTTGTGTTATGTGATATCTTAACAATGTCACAGTGTTAATATACAGTGGCTGGTAATCTGACCTACTACATGAATAGCTGTAAAATGGTTTTGGGAGGTTACAGAGCTGTCATTTTTCACTCTAGATTTCACTCTAGAAAACTCTAGTTTTCCTGTAATAAGAAATCCTTCTATGTAAAAAGTATGGTACCACCCTTAAATGCAACTTGAAATACATTAGCTCAGCACAACCACTAAGTTTGACATAGATTTTCTCCCAAAATACAAATTTTAACTCTAATTGCATTACAGCTTTATTAATTTCCCAATGTTTCCAGCATGGTTTTATTGGCATACTTTTGCAAGTCATTAATTGTGCATTCTGCCACTCTAGTTTTAATGACATTGTAATTTATTCCAAGACTGCTAGAGAAATGAACTGTATAGTTTTCATTAAATGGCTTGGAAAAAAGTAATAAACACACAAATAAATACTTACTAATAAACAGATTATTTACAAATATTTCAAAACACTGGAAATATTTCTTGAGACAACAACAAAAGAAAAAGACAAAATACAAGTGGAAGTTTGAAGTCCAAAATTTCTTTTATAAGCAAAATAAAACATCATAGATCTTATCAGAGCTTTCCATCAAATTTTTTTCTCTTACTTTAAGACTATAGTACCAATGGAAACATGAAATTCTATTTGTTTTGAACTATTTGTTCACAGTACTTCCTGGACTTATAAATACAAACAAACCCTTGAAAATCTCTCATGAATACCTCTAGATGTTATTCCTTTCTCATGGCATCTGAAATATTAAATAACAGTAACAGTAATTTCAACCTTTTTTCTGAGTGTGGAAGTCATTTGATAGGGACGTTCGACAGAAGTCCAAATATAAAAGCAAATTTTCAATGATGCATGGAATAACCCAGGAAAACGTAATAAGTTCGTCTCAAGACCTAGAAAGAATGAAAAAAATGTAGCTAAAAAAGACTCAAAAGAAACCTTTCAGGTTACAGTGAAGGCGAATTGAAGAGTTGGACGGGGGGAAATACATTTAACTGAACAAATACATTCAAGCACCTGCATGCCACCATTTAACTGTATGGAGAGGGGAGGAAAAAAATTAAAGGACTTGAAGGCCATATAGGACTTAAATGTTTAAGGAATTTAAAATGAAAGTTTACCAAAGAATTTCAGCTTGAATACTGTTTTATTAATTATTTTATTTAGTTATACTCCCTCCTCTTTTTCCCTTCCTCCTATCCTTCCTTTATTCTTTTCTTCTTTCCTTTGAAATGGCATTGATCTGGAATAGATCCTCTTGTTTTAAAGTGTCTCTTCACAATATCAACTTGTGTCTGAATAAAAACAAACTGGACAGCACTAAAGCTATTCTAAGTAAATTTGGTGTAAGAAAAGTGACTATACATGTCAGCAAATTTCCCAGAGTCAGCGGGAATTAGAAAAGTAATTTTGTGATTATTGCCTTCTCTGGATCCATTTAGTCCTCCATAGAAAGAAGGTCTTCAAACACCTTCAGAGAAAACAAAATAAAAGTTCCAGGCTTTTAAATGAGAGAGCTATTTTTGAGCAGTGGAGAAAGAAAGGATGGTGAGACATAATAAGTCCATGACATCTATCTTCTCTTGATTACAGGGAGTTATTTTATAATCTTCATATATATATATATATATATAAAATAATAAAAAGGTCTCCGAAGTCTACAATTTGCATAAAGCTCTAGAATCATGTAATCTTCCAAATGTCTGGATTCTGCCTGAATTTGATATTGGACTGTACTGGTCTGTAGGCTACCTATTCCGACACATTTACATGATTATGTTAATATTGAAAGTTCTTTCCATAACCTTATTGTTTTTGTAGGCACAGCTTGATTACAGACACTTCTAGCTCCACCAAGATTTTAGAAACATAGAATTATTTATGTTGAAGAAGACCTCCAAGCTCATTGTGTCCAAACATAAATTTAACACTGCCAAGTCCACCACTCAACCAGGTGTCTAAACACCACATCTACATGTCTTTTTAAATACCTGCATGGAGGTGACTCGATCACTTCCCTGGGCAGCATGTTACAATGCCTGATCACCCTTTCAGTGAAGAAATTTCTCCTAATGTTCAATCTAAACCTCCCTTGGCACAACTTGAGCTCATTTCCTGTTTTTCTGTGTATTGGAAAAAGAGATTGGCCAGCCCCCTTTCCAGCAGATGTAGAGAGTGATAAGGTTTCCCGTGAGACTCCTTTCCTCCAGACTAAACATCCCCAGCTCCCTCAGCTGCTCCTCATAAGATTTGTGCTCCAGATCCTTCACCAGCTTTGTCCCCCTTCTCTGGATGTGCTCCAGAGCCTCAATGTCCTTGTAGTGAGGTGCCCAGAACTGGACACAAAGTGAGGATTCAAAGAGAGGCCTCCCCCTTGCCCAGCTCAGGGGGACAATCCCTGTCCTGGCCCTGTTGTGTCGCTGACGCAAGCCAGGGTGCCTGCTGTCCACCTGGGTACACTGTTGACCAGAACACTTCTTTTATAAAAACAATGTATTTCACAGGAGACTTAGTAGCATGTTTCTGGCCTGGAACTTCTTAGGTGACATAATTTTGGCACCATAATGATTTCTCACAAAAGCTAATTGTCACTGTCTTCAGATAAAAAGTTGGAAGGGCTTTTATTTCCTCTGAATTGTGAAATGCTGTGCGTTAAATCCATCAGCTTATATGACCATTTCTACCATTTCTACCATTTCTACCTTCACCTTTATTCCCATTTTAGTGCCTGAGATTTTTTTTTGCAAATATCCTTCCAAAGCCCTGAAGTCTAGCAATAGTAACATATTGTAAAGGGTTTTTTGATAAAGCACACAATGTGTGTACAACACACATGATGTGATAAATTATGTCTTTGTTTTGTTTCCTTTGGGCTTTTTCTGATAGTGTTTGAATTGCTTTTGAGACACTTGATTATGTCTTTGAATAAACTTTATTGTCCCTCTTTATCATTTTGTTCTCCTTCACAAAAAGCTTAGTTTTTACTTACTGACCACCTGTCTAGCAGTAGGATCTTTTCTGTGACTTGCATGACTTCACACATCAAAATTTCAAAATCCCTGAATTCGTTCCTGTCAGGCTACATCTCATAATTCCCTTAATACTGTTCTCATATTTCCATTTCCCTTAAACTTTTTCCATGTCTTTTTCTTTTGCTTATTGTGACACTGATTCACTTTTCCTAATCTATTATCACTGATATTATCAACACCACTGTTATTGTCATTCATTCATTTTAACTATTCATCCTTTCTTTCTTTTTTTTTTCCTTACATGTCTTTTGATAATTTGCAAAATCCTGCAACTCACTTTGAACAGCACCAACTTCCCACTAGAATGCATGTTATAAGAGTTTGCAAAAAGAATGCATTATATATAAAATGCAACATTATTTATATTCTTTTTCCTAATTTTGTGCAGGCACCAGCTGCTGTTCTTGTGAATAGAGTTATTAGGAAGCTAGAAGTGTCAGAAGACAAAAAAGCAAGAAATTTCAATAGGAAGTTATTTTTAAATCATGTAAAAGGCCAAGGCACAAAAAAAAACCCAACCAAAAAAATTCCCAAAACCAAAAACTGAAATAGATTTCTAGCCATTGTAAATAATAGAAATTCAAGGCCCTATCAAAATTTTTAGAATTTTGGGGAAGAATTAATTACTCAAAGGAAGCCTGTATTTGATGAGTTGTCTAATAACATGCTAAAATAATTTCTAAAGTGGTTATTTTTTACCTCCTATCATTAATTCAGTTGCAGCTGTCTCCCTCCTTTGTAATATTCAAGATCAAATGCTTTTCCTCTAAATTCTATGTTTAGAGGGATGACTTTTGTTTTCAGGAATATTGTCTCATTTGTGAGAAGAAAAGAGAATATATCCAAGAATCTTCTGTTCATACATAGCATGAACATAATGATGTTCATACATCAATCTTTCCTTGTTTTATGGTTCCTACTTGTGCTTCCAGAAAGCAAACCATTACTAGACATTTCAGAATTAAAATACCATTTATGTTTTAAATCATTGCCAAAATGTCTTTCAATCATCAAGTTTTGTCTTCATAAAAGGCTTTCAGGTTTACTGAAAAATTAAAATTTTACAGTATTCATTGAAGTGCTTTTGAGAAAGACAATATCCTGAAGGTATAAATCCAATTACATAGTTTCCATGAAATTAGCATAGTTGAAGTTATTTTGCTTCCTGAGGGCATAGTTTTTTACATTTCTGAGAAAGGAAAAACATGATACAGTAAAATTTGCAAGTAAGAGGAAGGCCAATTTCAGATACTTTTATTCTGGGAAATCTCATAGCTGTAACCAAATCTGTGATAGTTTCAATATGATCAGATAGAATTATTGGTTGTTCCAAATTTGAATTTAACTGCTTTTACAGAAGTAACTTTTACTTCCTTAAAAAAAATTGATCAGTGCATTAGTTAGAAAGTAGAACATGAAAATCTATTTTTCCAATGGAATATTTTCTAGGAATTAGGAAAAAGCAAAACACCAGGACAGATCAATCATAAGAGATCAAACAAACTTTTCTGATCTAAATAAATGCTCATTAAGGTCTCCAAGATTCGAACATATATCCAGACTAATCTAATTCTTTTTCATATAGTTTTTTTTCATTCATATCTGGAAGGCCAGATATTGGGATCCTGTTGAAAGGCATGTGATGAAGACTTTGAAAGGAAAAATTTTCAAAAACAATACCAGGCTAAAGTGATATCTGATGAATTTTTAATAAGTATCAAAAAGCAGCTCCTCTTTCAAAGTATAGAAAAGAATACATTATATGGAAAATTAATAGCTATTCTTTCAGGTAACTGTAGAGAACAGTGTGGTCCCGTTTGAGAATCTATAGACTAAACACAGGCTAAACAACCCCAATTCATTTGATTTCTCATAAGACTTGTTTTCTATAACCTTCACAGATTTTCCTGCCCTTCTCTGAACATGGGAATACATGAAAGTTTTTACAAAAATGCAGAAAAAACCCAAAGATTCAGCTGAATGATAAGAACTTAATATCTTTTGAAGAAAAATAAATGCAAGAGCTGAAACAAATCATATACATAATTTATATTTTAGACACATAAAATGAGAATAACTTAATATAAACTTCATGTACTTGCAAATTCCAACATCTAGTCTAGTCTATATTGTTTTCTAGTAAATTTAATGGGGTGAATAGGGTTTTTCAGGATTAATTTGATAAATGTTATCTGAGATACTTTATTTTAAGATGAAACGCATTATGGCTAGATCCAATTATAGCTCATGTGGTAACTGATTACGATTATTGCATAAGACAGTACACCTGACCATTGTCCAAATAGCTTTATGAATGGATCATTACCACAGTAATCTTTGTGTAAGAATATCTCCATTCTTCACAATAAATCTGTGAAATCTATTATATGCACATATGTTAAGTATATCAGTTCAAAATTAGACTACAGATATTTGTGAAGCTGTGTGGAGATAATGGTATCAGTCACCAAGTTTTTTTGAAAAAAAAAAGCTGTAGAAATTCTCTGTGTAAAAAACATTTTATTGTTTCTTACAGGTCTTTAATAAAAACTTCAGATCTGGACCTGAAATACATCAAAATATAGGGGTTTTGCAAGGTCCGATTTTGGGTTAATTTTACGTGTTTTACAGGTTAACCAAAACTAACTATTCATGCACTAAAGTGGATAATTTCTGATTTATTTTTCTGTAAAAGGGAAAAAACAAGCAAGAAAAACCTGTACTTATTTGGAATCTCTGAAAACCTCAAGAGGAATACTTTTAGATGAAAGTAATTTTGGTTTGGTTTTTTTTTTCAGAAGTTGAATCTGAGGCAGAACAGATGATGTTTCATTTTGTCCTAAAAAATTGTGACATTTTAATAATTATGATAACATGCTGATCATGACTCATTGTAAGGGTTTTCTTTATGTGCTAAAGCTCTTTCTTTCCTCACAGTTTATACGGCCATTAATTAGCTCTTGAGCTGCTGCTTTTAAGTTTAGTCCATTTCAGAAAAATACGTCATGTAATTTAAAAGAACATGATGGATACAGATATGTAAATGAGTAACCTGGACATTGCACATTAGGACAGAAATTATTGCCACCAGGAGGCAATTTTAAAGAAAAATGTGATCAATTCCAGACATCAGAGGAATGGAGAAAAATCCTCAACTTTTCTATATAGTATTTAAACTCCGCATCTACAGATCAACCAATTGATCCAAGATCAGCACACATCCAAATTTCTCTATTCACTACATCAAATTTACTCTTTTTTTCATAAACATATCTATTCCATTTCTATTAAGTGTAATATTCATTTTTTACAGTGCTTAGTTATTTCTTAGGGAAAACATTCTGCAATAAAATTTGGACCCCTGTTGAATCATAGGGGTGGATACAACTTGTTAATGATGCAAAGGTTATAAAACAAATTTGATGACCTACTTAAATGTAAACTTTAATGGCAGTGTTGAAATCAAACTCTATCTTGAAATACCTGCAGAAGCAGCAGGAAATCTAGTGCAATGTTTTATAACAGATAATAGAGAAATACAGAAGTTTGTAATTTAGGAAGCCAGGAGAGAAATTCCTTTGTTACAGTGTCCTTTGCCCTACTCTAAAGAACACATACCATGGTCTCCTTCATGCAAACTTATCAAGATCCATATTGAAGCTGGCTTCCCTGTTGTGATGGTTTGAAAGCAAAACTAGTGAGAGGCTCCAAGTCAGAAATACAATTTAATAGGAAAAGAAAAAAAAGAAATAAAATAAATGCAATAATACAAAAGACCCCTGACAGAGTCAGAATACAACCTGAGCAAGATGATGGAAGCAGCAATTCCGTAGAAAGGTCTGGTAGCTCTGATCCTCTGTAGATCCAGTGGGTAAGGTACCCCGTATTGTCCCAGATCCCAGATTATATGCAGGTGAGAATGCTTGGCTCCTCCCCCTGGGTGGAGCATCTCACAATGGAATAATGAGTCATACAGGGGGGTCCTTGATGGCCCATTAACGGGAGATAACTCCTGGTGGGAGTTATCTGTAAGTCATCAGCAGGCCATTAACAGAAAACACGTTATCAAAAGACCCATTAGCAGAGGACATCTTAACAAAAGACACCCTAACAGAAAGAGGGAGGGGAGAGTCTGGAAGAATGCTGCTTCAGCAATAGGTTTCCACAGTTCATGAAGATGGTGGTAGAATACTCCGTGCACGTTCTACACCACAACCCAGGACACCTGTTAAAAGACTGTTTCAAAATCTCACTTTTCTTATAATTAAAATTTTCAAATAATTTTTCACTCTGAACTGATTTATATGTAATTTAGTTGCCTTTGCTATACATGTACACAAAATAAGCAGGAACTTTGGTCAATACGTTCTCTGGGGCAATAAAAAGTCAGACAAATCTGCCTACTCCAAAACCCTTGAAAGTCTTTTCACAGTTGTCTTTTTGATGCTGAAGGAGAGGCATGCAGAACAAATTATCAAGTTGGTATGCATGTTTCCAACTGTGTGGCATTTTCAGAACCAACTCATATGCTTTGTTTCACTGGCAGCCAGACACTGAGACAACAAGCTATCCCTTTTTCTGAGAGAATGTTAAAGATAATAATGGGTCCTTTTTGTAGGAATAGATAGCTCCTGCTGCAGAAAACGTTGCCAACATAGGAGACAATACATTGAAATTATTATTTATTTTGCCATAAGATTGCCATATTCAGAAAAAAAAAACCCCAAAGAGGTACTTTATTACCTTTCTGTAGTTCACTTGGATGAGAGGTTCAATAATTGTGTATCACAAATTATTACTCGCAGTGTGATGCCCAATTTTGCAAAGTTAATTTGTACAATATTATATTTGCATTTTGTTCAAATGCTCCCACAGCATTTGTAGTGCTGTTCTGGTTCTTTTCTCTCAAAGAACGATCTTTTGAAATTAAGATTTAGTAACACCAAAGCACTTTGTTCATCAAGAAATAATTTTGCAAATTATTTAGTGGTAATTAGTGTCTTTATAATGGGTTTTCTTCAAAATGGACAGGTGAAACACATTTCAAAGTGTTGAGTGTGAGTCTCAGAACATATTAATATTTATATTTCTCTGAAAGTTCTGCATTTTAAACTTAATGAGGATAGAACTGGATCACTAGAGTATCAAATCAATCAGCTGATAATTTGACCAGTTAGAATGATCTTCCTTAGAGAAAAGGTGTCTAAAAGTTCAATGAACTGAATGTATGTTTTGTTAGATGGAAGGTTAGTAACTCAAGGAAAGTATGACAGCTTTTACAATCTGCCATTTACTTTGTCTTCCTAAATGTCAGGAACTGTTGGCAATAAGATGTACAGTTATTCTGTGGTAGATACAGTTTTGTAACATCACTGTCAAATTAACATTATAGCTCTTACGAACCAGCAATTCTCAAGAACAAATCTCAGTCAATGCGCAAAGAGTTATTTGGAATTGGGAGTGTTTGGACTGTAAATTTCACCCTCAAAGTTAGGTTGTAAATTATGAAAAGCTATACAGACCAAAAAAAAAGCAATTATTTTTGTTTAGGTTTTTTGCTGCAGCTCTGCTTTTCCAGAGGCATACTGGTTTGTCATCCCCAAGTTTTTCTCAACATAGTGTAAGGAAGAAAAGTGGGGACCACCCCAGCCACTCCCGGGTATGGACTCAGGCTTCAGAGACAACATATGCTCAAGAGGCCAAATCAAATCAGACAACTTTCCTGGAGTCAAGGAAAAAGAACAGAAATAAAAGTTAAATACTCCCCTTGAGGGCACAGAAGAACAACATGCTCTGAGGGCTGGTGAAAAGAATGAAAACAATAAATGTTTTAACTCTGAGGGGAGTTTAGATTTAATAGATTTGAAGCACTGAAATCTTGTGACACTCTAAAAGTGAAATATGACAGAAGTTTTCTCACTGGGCATACAGTTCTCAAAGATCAGCTGAAGGTGAGCTCTTGGCACTCAATTGTCTGCTTTTTTTGTCATGCAGTAGAGGGAACAAAGAAAATCAAAATTTTCAATGATGCAGAGAGTAAACTTCTTAGTAATCAAAGTGCACTAAAATGTTCACTGGGAGAATGCTGAAAAAAAAATAATGCATATGAGTGAAAAAAAGGATAATGTATATGAGTGAAACGTCTTCATAACAAGACATGCTTCATCCTGAAAAAATATTCTAGAAACAGTATCCTTGAAAGGAGAAAAGGACAGTGAAAATGGGTTCTGATTCATTGCAACACTAGTTGGTTTATTGTAGTAGAACTAGTTTCATATATTGAGAACATCTAAAGCACATGTAAATTCAGTGTAATAAGAAAAGATTGATCCAGACACATAGGAAAGACAGACAAGTCTTTTTTCTGTCAACCTCATGGTGATATCACTCCCTAGACTAACTGCTCAAAAATAAATTAAGTGAAATGTGTCCCTGAGGTTTTACTGACAATATTAAAATAAAATAAAATAAAATAAAATAAAATAAAATAAAATAAAATAAAATAAAATAAAATAAAATAAAATAAAATAAAATAAAATAATAGCAAGTTGCTGTAGCTTAAATGTAATTATTTAATATAATTATAATATTATAAAAATTTATTATAAGTAATTATTTGATAATTACATATATGTCTGTATACTATACATATTATTGTAATATATATACACACAACATGTATGCAAAATATATACATACATATTATTTACATATATTTATATGTATTTTATAACAATATATAATGATGTGTTATATTATTATGCAAAATTATGTTATAAAATATTTTTCATAACAAAATGAATATGTCATGTGAACCTAAAATTATATTTGAAGAGCTTATATCCTGTTTAAAATAACAGACATATATCATGGAATGCAAGTTCCATTAAAGTGGATGAGTTTAAAGTATTGCACTAGACAAAAATTTCCAGTGGACCTGGAAATAATCTAGGGAAAACAAACAACCAAACTTCTTGAGGATACTGTGAAGTAAGGTTGGGGCTTACTGCTAGGCTTACTCAGCTTTTATTTCCACAGAAATGCCACATACTTCATTTTAGAACACAAGCCTTCTTCCCTGGATTAACTGGTTTCTTTGCTCATCATTTATTTTGGCTTAGACTAGTGCAGTGTACGGTTCTTGACAGATTAGAGGTCTGGGCAATCACCAGCCATATGAACTTCTTAACCCAGAGGGTGGTTGGACACTGGAACAGCCCTCCAGGGAAGTGGCCACAGCACCAAACCTGACAGAGCTCAGGAAGCATTTGGATAATGCTGTCAGGCACATGGTGTGATCCTTGTGGCTGGTCTTTGCAGAGCCAGGAGTCGGACTCAATGATCTTTTTGGGTCCCTTCCAACTCAGGATATTCTGTGATTCTGTAATTATATGATTCCTCTAAAGCTTAATTTTCAATTCAAAGAAGAACAGCTGAAAGAGTCCCCTGTTACAAATATCAGAGCTAATAAAACTGCCTGCCTTATAAATGAATTGTCAGTTTCAAAAAGACCTTTAATATTGTGTGCATTTTGACAGGAACTGACTGCTACCTTATTCTCACTTCAGTTTCTGATAGAGTCATAAAAGGAATTTAAATGAGACATGATTGTGGGCACTATGATAAATATTTATGTTTAAAATATATGGGTTTGGTAGATTAGTTTCATTTGATTTGGGGTTTTTAATGTTCAAATTGGCTATTAATATCACTGTTGATTTTTTTCTTTTTGATATGTTATTGGGCACTAGATTTACTAGTGTCTTGTTACTCTTGATCCATAACAGTAAACCTGAATCTGACAGCAATCAAGAGCAGCCAGAGGAAAAAACTGGTTCATATTTCAAGCAAATGCAATTGCCACTAACAGTTTAAAACAAGAAGATACACATATTTCCAAAATTTAATTAAAATTAAATAAATTCAAAAATTTCCTTATATTTTGAGGCCATAAGTTATTAATGATCTTAAAAAAGAATAAATGAAGCGAGTTCTCTGTGGATACTTATATGAATACTCTTGAAAAATTCTCTTTAGTCCATGGGTTTTAATTAGGGCTGAAGTTAACAGAGTGCATGGAAACCTTTTGCACTAGTATTCTGTTAGATAAGTAGTTTGTTCCAGGTAATAGTTAAAATATTTTAAATCTGAATCCCAGAGAAGATGATTCTCACTTTAGAGTGATGTTGTTTTAGTTCATTGCCACCGCTTTCTCCCCTATGAGAGCACTTTCTTTTGTCAGGGCTATACGCACAGAACTACAATGAAAATGCAGAAAAGAGGTTGTGCAGCAGCACTTGTGAAGTCTATTTGGTGATTTTAGCATAGTCTTTGTAATTACATACTTACATTGATTGATAAAATGGTCTTTGCAAGTTTTATCCCTGTATACAAGGTCAACCATTTGCACTGCAATTAGGACAACACAAAGAGCTGACCTGAGAGCATGAGACAACCAGAGCTGGCTGACTGCGTGTGCCTAAAAGAAAACTGTTCCAGTTAGAACAGACTACTCAAGTATTTTTCTGTCTGTGTGTAGTGGTACATCCTCCCCCTCCTCAGGTTTGCTCTATGATCTCAGGAGCTCCTGATAAGCCTTGACCAAACCAGCAGACCAGTGAAGAACCCCTCAGGAAGGAAGGAACCATATAAGATGTTTGTCTCAGAGAGTGATTCTCTGCAATGTCACACACTGCAGGTGCAACACACAGCTCATATACTGAGCAGCTGTCTTCACTACTGAGGAAGAAACAGAGAAAAAAAAAAAAAAAGAAAACTTAATAAAGCTTAATATGATCAGAAATTAAAATTAGAAATATTTATGAACTGCTAAGTTGTAGACAAAATTCCGTATACATGGAAGGCTCTATTTTAAATTACTCTTGTTAGATGCAATTGTTCATTAAAAAAGATAGATGTGTTCAGCTTCAAGTCCTGACAACATCAAGGGTTTACGGAGCCACTAGGTGTTCATAGGATGGTCTCAGTTCATGAGTAACTTTATGAACTCTTTGGGGGTCCATTTTCTCCAAGGTATTAGAAATGACTATGAAGAGGAACATGGATTGCTATTCTTAACTTGTGGTGGTCTTTGCAAATTAAATGCCACTAAATAATAAATTAAAAAAAAAAAAGTTTCTATATTTCTTTCCATTTTCTTTCTGTTTCTTACTCACCTTGAGTTTACAAATTCATGCCTGGGATGTAAGTACTGTGTTGCTATCTTTTTTTTTTTTTTTTTTTTTTTTTTTTTTTTTTTTTTTCCACTAGCAAATTCATTTATCACTCAGTGCACTGGACCATCAAAGAAGTATACAAAATTGCAATGTAAAAAAAATTGATTAACACCAGACTTCTTACCAAATGTAGCAAGCGGCTGATTAATATCTGCAGTCATTGTGTACTATAGTTTTATCAGTGCAAGTCTATATGGGCTATAAACTAGAATGTTTCTCCCATGCTTCATAATATTGAAATAAATTAAAAGTGAAAAATAATAAGGATACCAGTATTTAAAAAGTAATACCAGTTTCTTTATTAGTGACCTAGTTGCTTACAGAAATGACAGATACTTATTTGAAAAAAAAAAAATCAACTCAAAGATTATTTTCATACCATGAATGAATATGCAAAAGTGCAATCAGAACACTGCTTGTGTGCCTCTAAATATAATAATATTTCCCACAGAGGTGGGAATACAATCTTACAAAATATCCTTGAGGTTTGATTTTTTGCAAATAAAACACAAATGGCCTCTCAGTATAGTTCCAACTGAAGGGCCAATTAGCCATATTTTAGAGATGCTTTCAAGATATTTTAATTTTTGCTAACTTTGTCAAATGCTCTTTTTGCAAAACAGCCTGATTGCAGTTCCAACTAAGGTTGATATAGATGTTCAAGTTATTTTTGACAGACATTTTTAAACCAGAAATCTTCCACATTCATACATTTTTCTTGCTGATTTATCACTATAACTAATCACAGATTAATAAGATTAGCCACCTACAGGTGAACACAAGTTTTACTCATGAGAGTTTTCATTTGGAATCTTACATACAGTAATGAAAGTGTCCATTTCACAACTAAAAACCCATAAAATGGACAACTGCTCTGATACCCCTCCTGATTCCTGGATAGCAACACAAGCTTTACTACCTGCAGCCTGTGATTCTCTGATTTTCTGTGCCTGGTACATCCCTTTCTTTCTCCCTTCACAGAGGAGATGTATAATGATACAACAATCATTATATACCCTACAGTAGAAGTGTACTTTCTTCCTCAGACCATGTCCAGCGAGAGGAATGTTTTTTCTCTAAGTCAAGGGAAGTCCCAAACTTCGTCCTTTTTGTCATTCAACATGAGGAAAAGTAAGAAAAATAAATTAAAATATTCATGCTTCAAATATTTATCACAGGGGTTAGGAAAGGACTGGGAGTAGTTTAAGCAGATTTCTTGAAGCGTCACTCTTTCAAGCACATGGTCCCTCATATTTCCAGAAATGTGGTAAAGAACCTTGTGCAATCTAAAATTCCCCTGACACAACTTCAGGCCGTTCCCCTGGGTCCTGTCACTGTCACCACAGAGCACAGATCAGTGCCTGCCCTTTCTCTTCCCTTCATGAGGAAGTTGTAACTGCAATGAGGTCTCTTTCCTCAATCTCCTCTTCTCCAGGCTGAACTGACCAAGTGACCTCAGTCGCTCCTCATGCAGATTCCTCTCAATGACCATCACCATCTTTGTGGCCCTCTTTTGGACACTCTCCAATAGACTGATATTTTTTATATTGTAGTGCCAAAAAGCTACACACAGTACTTGAGGTGAGGCTGCACAAGTGTGGAGTAGAGCAGGACAACCACCTCCTTCAACCAGCTAGCAATGACACCAGGACATGGTTGGCTGCCAGGGCACACTACTGACTCATATTCAACATTCTCCAGTCTGTAAATACATTCAGGATAACCCCACTCCAGGTACAAAATCTGCCACTTGTCTTTGGTAAGTGCCAAGACCTCTAATTTTCTTGATATTAGACTTAGCCATTCTGGCAGGCTAGATCATGAACTGTTTGGCTCTTTGCTCTAATGTAGTAATGTTATTCTTGTGATCTGTGACAAAATATTCAAGATTCCAACCAGGCTTGGTCAAAACATCTTTGTTCTGTTTCTCAGGAAGTGCTTTTATAGACTTCAATTGTAGCATATAAAATTCCTTATTCGTTTGTGATGTTTTCTTCCACTTTAATTGAGGTGATTTTGTCTACAGCTTTTCTCCTCTTTTTTTTTTAGTTAGATTTTTTTTTAATCAGCTTTTTCTCAATTAATCCAATGCAGCTAAATTATTGATGACTTTATCTTTCTGATTCATCCTCTGAAATAGAGTCAGAGAACAGTAGTGTCCAAGTAAATTAACTATGGTCAACCTAATTTTGAAAGGTTGCAGAGCTCTCCTTCAACTCTATTTCAAGGATTAAGACAAAACACTGATTCACAATAAGTGACTATTGAAAACACAGAAAAGGAAAAACTGGAAAGTATTGACAAGTTGCACAGTCAGAGCTCAACTGAAAAGTTATTCTCAGAAATCTGAAATTCCTACAAAAGTTTTATTAAATTATTGCTTCCCTTATATTTTAAGATGGTTGCAACTCAGAGTCCCACACCTAAGACACTTTGCCTGCACTAGTAATGTTTGGTTTTTGATTGACATCTGCTTTTCTCAAGGACTTTTCTCTTTTGAAAGCTAGACTGGCTCAGGATTTCTGCAGGCAGCTTATAGAGTACATTTGCCTTCATGACTGTGAACATCCAAGTAAAGCCAACATATATATTTTATTTAGATGGGACCATTTTCTTTATATGTGTCGTTTTTAGAAAGGTTAGAAATGATTCTCTGAAAAAAGAGGCAGAACATCTAGCCAAGTAAGCTAGTTGGTGGATGGTATGGAGGATGATAAATCTTCAAGGATCTTCCATCTTGGACTTCTCAGACTGTGTCCATGGCAGCAAAATAGGGTAAGTCCTTATAGGAATCTCATTTACTCAGTGCTCTGTTAATGGCTACCTCTAAGTGGCAAAATACATGTTATCTTGAAGTACAACATGTTATACTTTCAAGAAAGAATCCTTTGCAACGCTAAAAAAAAAGGTACATAAATGCACACAGGCATTAAGATACTCTTTAAAAATTCTCCTTATCAAGATCAAGAAAAATGGGTGAGCCCAGAGACAAATCTTCATGAAACAGAAGAATGCTTCATTTAAGAATCGAAGCTTAGCCAATGCCATGCAAGGAGCCTGATGTCGCAATGGGACACGAAATAAAGATGTTTGACTCCAGTCCGAAGGCAGTAGAAACCAGAAGGTTTTATTTACAATTCATTCAGCCCTTTTATAACATGCTGCACTAAAAGGCACTTTATTGGTCCATTGCACTGACACCTCTCCCATTGGCTAAGTAACAGAAATAGCAAACAACACCTGTTGTATGGGAAAGGAATATTGTTTATACGTTGTTTTGGGAAAAAGAAAATTGTTGAAAAATTTCCCTTGAGAAGAGCTAGCTCTTCTCAAGCTCGGAAAATATCAAATCCAAACCTATTACTGCCCTTCCAAATGGTTTGTGGAACAAGAAGAATCCTTGATTTCATAGAATATTCTTAGCTAGAAGGGACCCACAAACGTCATGGAGTGCCACCCAAAACTGACCACAACTTTGGTGTTGTTAGCACCATACTGTAAGCAACTGAGCTAATCTCAGAGTATTTAGTCCTTCCTCATGCATTACTTAACATCTATCAAGTCATTGCGAACATCATGTTGCCTTTGCCATCACCGTTGTGCCTGTGTGTATGCTACTTTCTTCAGAGGTGAAGACAATACCAGCTATAAATCAATGTCCAGTGTCAGAAAAAAAATAACCCACAAACAAACCAATTGGCTGAAATTAATTTAGAAATTCACTGGCACAGTCTAAGTCATTACAGCTGCCTAAGTCAGTGCAGTGGAGTCCATTATTGCCTGTGATGGCCTGTTATGGCCTGTGATGGCCCATCAGCAGAGATGAGCACCTCCAGGCTAGTGTGAGTGTGCTTCCTCACCAGGGGAGTTGTCACAGCTGAGTTCATTTGTGTAAGGACAAAGAAGCAGTTCCCAAAGCTTGGAGGGTTTGGCTCTATGTGCATTAACCTTTTTATGTATTTGAATTGACTTGGTTCTTTTCTGGTTTTGGGGTTTTTTTTTAATGATTTCATTACTTTGTCTTTTTAGCATTGTTTCCCTATTAATGTTTGACTGTTTACCTGCATTAAGGTACACATCCATAACAAGCTCCCATGGCTCCAATCTGCACAAAAAGGCTAAAATGTTAAAGATGTTTTCTTTTTGATCATGACAAGATTTTGAGTTTAAATCTATTTCAGGGTTAAGTGCTTGGGACCGGCAAATAGTAAATATTTCTGAATGCTTACTGTCTTCCCCCCATGTCCCCTTCCCAAGAAAGAGAAAAATGGTATGAGAATGTCCAGTACTCAATTTTATCTTCTTCCTTGATATTTTTGGGTAATATTGATATATGATGAAATAGATGTAAATGGCTCAGCAATAATATTAAGGTGCAAACTGGGAAAATATTTCAAGCTGTAACACTCAAGTCCATTACAGTTTTCTAAGTAAGGGAGTTAGGTCAAGGAGTAAAACTTTTAAAGATTGTTCCCCAAAAATTTATGAAATTGATTATTTGCCAATGTAGAAGTGCATATACTATATTCAGCCTGTAATGGGTGATTGACTTTTCTTGATTCTAAGGGCATAATGAAGGAAGAGTTGAATTATGTTTTGGTATCAATATTTTTTATATTACATTTCTGTCTCAAAACACATGCTTCAGGGTCTCCCAAACAAACTGCCAGGTAAAGCAAGGATTTTCCTTCCTGACTACCAACACCCTCCCATCTGGAAATCTAAAGTGGGGAAAATGTGAAGAGGAAAATTGTCTTTTGAAGTATTAGAGTTTTCTATAGTTAAACCCAGAAGAAACCATGTTAATTATTCCAGCAGAATTGCAGTTCTGTTGTTATATAGAAATTGTTTTTTATTTAGCTTTAAATGAGAGTATCAGAAAGACATTAAGGAACACATTTTATCCAGTTCAAGTTGTTGAGAAAGTAGGATATGTTTTCATTTTGTGATTTGCCTTTCTCTCTACCATAAAATGTTGTCTATTTTTGAAGGAATGAAGAACAAGGAAGATGTTTTAATGTCTTCTAGTTTGTGCTATAAAACTAGAACTTTCTCATAAAGAATGAAGGAAGTCCTTGGTGGCCTCGGGGAGGAAATTCTCAATGAGCCTGGATGGGAAACCCTAGCAGCAATAGAATTCCAAGTTTTCTTGATGCATCATTTAGAAATTTAATGTCTGCAATAGCACGGGGACTAGGGGAAGTTACTTGTGTGAAGTAACAGTAACTGTTACACATTTGGCTCAGACCAAACACTTCAAAACTTCTTATGAATGTAAACTTCTGCTAAAACTGCCTGATGTTATCCATTGTGTTTCAGAGTAAGTGTTCATCCCTTCTGGGTCACGTGGAAACAAGCAACATCCCACTGTTTGAATATTCTTCAAATGATTGGATGCAATAATGGTGGTTTTGTTTCTTCTTCATTATGCGGTTTATCAACAAGAACCAAGTAGCAGAGGCAAGGCAATGAGTAGATGAACCTAGACTCTCTCCATGCTCATAGAAATAATTTTCAGCAGAGATTTCTTTGTAGGGATTACTTACTGTTTCAATCTAATGAAACAGTAAGTGTGCCAAATGGCATAAACACTGGCGTAAACCCATACATATTTATTGTTCAAAATAAAGATATTGGTGGTTTTTAACAGTATTGAGGCTCTTGCAACAATGAACTCCCTAAAGTGTTGAACTGGAATCTCAAAAAACAATAATGTGTGTTTTTTTTGAAAATTTGGTTTTAAGTATTAGTATAGAGATCCATTTATCAGTAATATTGTAAAGCTTTTAGATACCTAAACTTCTCTCAGTTAATTTTGATTCTCTCTGAAAGAGAGAATAGCTTGTGCCTATTCACACAAAGGAGCAGCCAGTGATAATTACAATTAACCCTGTTCTAGTAACATGCAGATACTTATGGCTAAGCTCATGTAAAAATGAACAATAAAAACCAAGCTGAAATGAATATAATTAATTGCATAGGGCTCAAAAGACTTACTGTGAATTCTTCTCTTTGTGCCAAATAGCTACTAAAAGTCTTGGATGCAGTCCTTAGTTATCTGCAAGCTGTTCTGGTGGTTTCCAAGTGTTTTTTTCCAAACGTGATTCCCAGCTATATTTCTAATATGCAAAATAACAAAGTCCAGCGAAATTGTTACTTTTTAAAATGTCAATAAATAACCCAGAACCCTCTTTGCTCAATATGTTACACCTCCATTCCCAAACCCACCTTTACATATGACTATGTAAATATATTTTCCCTTACACTTTTTTTTTCACTTCAAGGGGTTTTTGTTAGTTTTGAAAAATATTGATGTTAACTCTCCAGTCTTTGTATTTCAGTACCTCAAACTACCATAATTTGGTGTATCTTTTCAGTTCTCAGTTTTGCAGGTATTGTTCTGTTCTTTCTATGAGGACTTGTACAAACATTTTTTCACAGAATCAAGTCCACTTTATATGTGCAGCTAGTGGTTTGCATGACAGTCAAGAAAACTAAGGCAGTAAAAGTAGAATAAAAAAACTTCAGTAATACATTATTAACTTTAAATTTTATTGAAATGAGTTCATATCCATGCCTCTATTTTTTTTTAACTGAACTTCAGAATGATTCTGAAATCTTAAAATAAAACTTTTTATAAACTTTTTGTATTGTATGGTGCTTCTTCCTGCCTAAAACTGTTCCTGTAAAACAGTTAATATTTTAATGACTGGATGATTGGAAGATAAGTATTCATGAAAGTTTGCTTATCATCAAAACTGTACTGTTAGTACATTCTTAAGTTTATTGATAAGTCTCTGCAAGAGACTCAAGTTCTGAACCATGGAACTATTTATATTTTCAAGTTGCACTATTACCAATTTGATGGTGTTTATTAGAAACAATCATATATGGAAAAACCTAAATCATTTGCTAAATCTGAAGATACAGCTGTTTCCAAGGAACAAATAATTTTCATCTGACCAAATTTTTCATTGCTTTATCAATTTACTGCAGCATTCATTATGAACAATAGACTAGTTTTCTTAGATTCTGTGCAAAATTGGGAAAAATCTGGTTTAAATTAATCTCTCTAGTCAAATTATTATGTGTCTCCAGACCCATTTCATGTGGCAAACTAAGCAAAAGAAAAAGAATCACAAAAGAATACTCTGATGCTCTGGTCTTTCTTTTCAGCTGTGTTATAGTACTCTAAAAAAAGACTTTAGATAATGATTGTCAAATAAAGTGTCTGCCATTTATGTAATCTATCATTATTAACACTTGTAGTTAAAACATTACACACTAAAATGCAGAAAAGAGCTTCAATAACAGGTATAAATCCAAATGACCAAGACTCTCAAAGATCGTTTTTAGTCAGGGTTACTTTTTATTTTTGCAATAGAAGATACATCACTGGGTCTGTTTCATGAATACACCAAATCAGTTCTTCTACTGGAAAAAAATTCATTTTAAAGAAAATAAAATTACTGAAAATGCCTTAAATTATTCAAGCTTTCATTTAAAACTTAAACTAGTCACAAGCCAATTAGTTCAAACAGTCAGTGAGAAACAAACCCCCTTATTTTATCACTTCAAGCATTACAAAGTTCCAGATAAACCAGCCAGTTATCATTAAAATATCAGCCAAAACATGTAACAGCTGGAGCTCATTTCACACTAACATTACTCAAGCATTTTGCTTAAAGCAGTTTCTTAAACTCCCTAATAACAGAGGTATGGGCAGATAACAACTTAGGTCATGACTTAGGTGTTTATGTCTTTCCAGTGATTACAGAGGAAACCAAATAGGCGAAGTAACTCAACGAGATGTTTAAATTTTGATGGTTAATGCTAGGTAAGATGAATCCTTTTTCCATTGTCTATTTTTTTTCCCAGATGTTTCTTTCTAAGAAACTTATTACTTTAGATCTGACTTTGTACTTTCTATGTACTTGAGGTATTGGCACAGCAATGTACTGTCTTCTGCCTGCCTTCAGCAAAATATAAATCATTTCACAAAACAGTCTAGAATAAGATGCTGGAGTAGCTATTCCCAGTGGAGTTATATCAGTTTCAAATATCAAGAGTTTTTTTAGTATTAAACTCATTAGGAAATATATTAGGTACTCCAGAATAAGCCAAGCAGCATGTTAAAAAAGGCTTCTCAAAGCCAAATTAGCTACTGGCTGAATTAAGAGTTATAGAGCACTCTCAGCATGGTACTAATTAGTGCTGCCTAAATCACCCACATACATCTATTGTAATTTTAACTGATGCTACACTAGCAAGAATTACAGTCCCTTCAAAGCTACTTGAATGGTGTCTATTCTGCATTTTGCAGTACAGAAATGCCTACAGGCACACATATTAGAATCTGGACTGAACCTGTGAGAGGGGTGAGTTCAGAAGCTTTCCACTGAACTAAGCAAATTCTTTCTTCAGTTTCTATTCTGACAGGCTGTGCAGCCTTACTATGCTGTTCTGTCACTTGGAGATCTTTCTACTTGGAAAACACTGTTTACATTTAATCCCTTCCAGAGGTTTTTTTTTTTTTTTTTTTTCCCAGACTGAGGTATTACAACGCTTCAGATGCCCTCAGGGATCTCCAACTCTAATTATTTACATGAGTGAGATTTTAAGCCCCTAAGAAAGATTTTACATCTCTAAGGAAAATATATTGTAAAGGTTTTAAATGCAATGCTGAGAGACTTCAAAAGAATTCCCAACAAGTGAGACTTGTCTCAGTCAAACTAAAGTGGAAAAAGCTGGAATTTTAACTTTAACTCTGGGAGCTCTTGCTTTTGCCTATTTTTGCCTGGATCTTTAATTTTACTTGTATCTTGTAATTTAGTATTTTATTTAGGCTCCAAGAAATGAAAAGCATTTGGACCTGAAATCTCATCACCATATCCAATAAAATGCTAATAAATTCCGAATATTTCAAATATCAAATACTTTAGGAGACTTATGTGCTTTTAAAGATTTAAATGTGAATAGGTAAAAAATATATTTTTGAAGTTTAAGGCAAACTGTCAGACAACTGAATTGTTTTCTATGTGTAACTCTTAATCCACCTGTTATTTTTTACAAAATATTTCTTTTTGGCTATTGTATAGATATAAGCATATAGTTCTGAAACTTGTTCAAGAAATTAATTTGTTTATCAACCTTTTTTAGGGTGGGATAACCTGGGGGTAAATAATTTGCAATTCAACTAAAGTGTATTTTAAAAGAGAGCTCTAAATAAAATCTGAACACATTCCATCAACTGTAAAATTAGTAAAATCACTTAGGTAGTGGGAATAATGACTACACATGTGAATTGAACTTAACCAAGTGTATTCGTTCTAATTTAAAGTTGGTTACAAAGAAAACTGGAGTTCCTCAGTGGAAAAAAAATGTCAAAAACTGACCTTAATATGCAAGTAACAATATATCCGGAGTAGGTTTTTAATTTTTTTTAAATATTAGGAAAAAAATAAAGCTGATCAAATCCTTTTCTAAATAAAAAAAAATGTCAGGGTCCAACACCAATACATTTTTCTAAGTAGCTGTATTCCAGACGTATTTTCCCAGAGCTGATCCTTTAAATCAAGATGCTTATCTGAGAAAAAACAACCACAAACCCCCAACCAACCAGACAGAACCCCACAGCCCACACAGACACAAAAAAACCAAAAAACCCCAAACAAACAAATCAACCAAAAAAAAAAAAAAAAAAAAAAAGGACCAAAAAAACCCAACAAGATATGAAGCAAAGAAAAACACCCTTTTCAAGGCCATGTAAACATATCTTTGATGTCAACTGTCTTAATGAAATTGCTCCTTCTAGGTCTGCAGACAAAATATGTACCTCAGAGTCATTGAGATAAGTATCTATAGATATCAAAAGTGAAGAATAGATGTTCGAGAACAGGAAATCCCCACTTATATTGAAGCAGTACATAAATGTATAAAAATACTGTTAGCACTTTTTGAAGTCCATAAAAGGTTACAGTGCTCCCTCTGTAATGTCACTCTGGGAATTTCATAGATAAATGGGGGAGAACAACTTGGTGATTAAATTAGTACCAAGAGGGCTAACAACATGAGTAGGTCTACTGTAGTGTGCTGTGTGAGAAATACACAGGTACTTCAGTTTACTAATATAAAAGTGACATGCATTATTACTTCTTATTCTCTGGACAGTTTATAAAGGTGATTTTACAATCTTTGCCATGCTATGCATCATAATTTTTACTTTACCAAATCACTGAATTAAAAATAACAGGGACAAAACAATTAATTTTTATGTATGTTCTCATTGTGTCTGCCAAATAGTATTCCAGAAAGTTTCACTGTATCTGACCAGACTGAGATTCTCCCCAGTAGGGTTATTTGGATAGTCAGAGAAAAACTTCAAAGGTCACCATTATCTTTCCACCTATTTTTACTGTAATTTTCCTCTGGTAATTTGTTAGACGTTATATTTTTAAAAGTACATTTGCATTCCCTTGCTTTAGGAAAGGAAGAATTTTTCCACAGTAAACCAGGGGAAGAAAATAGATTTTCCTTCATGGATATATATATATAATTTTTTTTTCTTAAGTAACAAGCGAAAGAAGATTTAGTTAATAGAGGGTAATATCAGCACCATATCAGTGGAGATGTTCCCAGAGATATCAAAGCTGAGAGTGGGTACCACAAACTGAAGAGACTCATTCCTTTGTGTGACTGCATGGCACTGACAAATCAGAGCCATTTACCAATCAGGAACATTACATGCCAGCTTTTGTTACTCACAGATTATAAGATTTCAATGCTTTTGAAACTGTATTTCCAGTATTTTTTAGTTACTTTATGATTTCTGCATAAAGATATTTACTCCTATTCTGTTTGTATTTCTTTTGCATAGAAATTATATATAGCGGATCAGAGGACAGGAGGCAGTTTTAATACTGCCTCAGATAATACATCTCAGAGTGATGTAATGAAACAGCAGCCATGTGAAGCATCTCAATAAACATTATGGCCATATCCACCACCCTACAAGGTTTTCTAATTGTCCTTCTCATAGTCTTGAGTGAACCTTTTAGGTTCTATATGGACAATAGTATAATGGTGGTTTCTACTTCTATCCAGTACTGTTTAAAAACAAAGCTAGCAAAATTTCAATGTAACAAAAATGTATTTGATTTTTATTGAAGGAAAATCATTTACTTCCTTTAAGTGTGATGTTAATTCTCCAGGTATAGTGCAATAAAATGACATTCCATAAAGATAAGTATACACCTTATTCTGATAAAAGACTAGATAACAGGCTCTTCAATTCTACAATCTTACTGGTATTCAGGCAAGCCCAGCCTTTCAGACAATGAACTAGTTGGGATTTTGTAATGCAGATGAAGTTTTGCAGACTGTCAGTAAAACTCTTCCCAAGCAAGTGTAAATAGTTTCTCATTCCTTGTTTTCTCTTGCAAGCAAGTTGCACTTTGAGCACCACTAGAGGAAATTACAAGTTTCTTTTAGGCTTTAGAAAATGAAGTAAGGGAAAGTGGGTTTCACTTTATTTCATTTTTGTTATCTAAAAGTGAGATACTTATTCTGACTATGATAATATAATCTCTCTCTCCAATCAGTGGTAGCTGACAAACTTTTCCATGGACTTACCCTGGTAAAGAGTCTATGAAAGCCTTAGACCTTCCTCTTATAAAATCATGCCAAAATCTTAGTTCAATCGGCTTGAAGATTAAATTTGTACTTGTATTTGAACTTTATTCATCTTTAATTATGCTTTGGTAATCTTTGATGCTTATTTATGTTTCTGAATAAGAAATAATACCTTCTTTAGGCAGTGTTTAAAAAAAATATATGGGGTACATAAATATAGTTTAACCACTGACAATAATTTCCCAATATGCTACACTCCCTTCATGCACAGTAAAATATGCATTAAATTTCATGTACTTCATTAAAAATGAACAGGAGTGTAACTTTGTTCCTTTCTTCTGAAAACTGTTTTTAACATAATGCAGATTCTTTTACTTATAATCTCTTTCAGAGCAGGCACTTTCAGGACACATGCAAAACATGCTATTCCAGAGGGGTAGATGTCCTGCTTTCCTCCAACCTTCCTTATGAAAACAACACTGAATAATAGCTACATGTTTTCATTAGTGGGTCAAACCACATTAATGAGGTCACTGTCTTGTCTGCATTTAACACAGAAATGGCAGCACTGGGAAGAGAATCAATTTGACTGAGGCTAGTCAGTTCAGTGACAGAACAAGAAACCATGTTTTCCCTGAATCTCATTCCAAGTTTCTAAACTAGGCTGTTTCCAAACTAATGGTATAGAAAAAGGAACATGTAGAATATTCACAAATACCCTTTGATTGTCTGTCTTACTTTAAAATATTTCTTTACAGAATAGTGGTCATTTATTTTTTGCTGAAATAATCATTTGCAAACAGAGATAGGAAGTCAGTGAGGAGAGAAGAATATCTGCAATTTCTGCAAGTACATATTTCTGAACAGTTCCCTGAATGGGACTTTTTTGAAAGGTTTTCCTCTTGCCTTAAGACCTACTGTTATGTCATAGAAAATATTGAGGAAGAGGCTACAGGAGATGTAAGAAGATTTTAAAGTTATTATCTCATGTATATTGACTGTTTTTTCTGTAATTCTAAGAACTTTTTGGGGTTCTTTCCTCATAAAGAATGCATACTTTCCCAATGTGTTTGAGTTTATTGTTTGGTGGGGGGTTGTTTAGTTGGTTGGGGTTTTTTTCTTTTTTTCTTTTTTTCCTCTTTTTTTCCCCTTTTTTCTTTTTTCTTTTTTTCCTCTTTTTTTCCCCTTTTTTCTTTTTTCTTTTTTTCTTTTTTTTCCTTTTTTTTTTCTGTTTTTTTCCTTAATAAATAATGATCTGTAGAGATGTTGATCACTCTTCAGATTTATTTCATACCTTAAGATTTATACCCTCATTCTCTCCAGTCTATGCTGGTCCTACACTTCAGTATTTCTGTTCACTGAATATTCAGGACATAGAATTAGTATTTGGGTGAAATTCAAAAGGATGGTCTTACAGAGCCTTTTGCAAAGTTTTTCCCACAATTTGTGGCCACAATCATGAAGAAAAGGCATATAGGCAAAAGGTATATAGAAATACCAGGGGAAACCCCCCCCAAAAAAAAAAAAAAAAAAAAAAAAAAAAACCACAAAAAAACCAAAAAAACAAAAAAAAAACACCCAACCATGATTATGCAGTCTTTAATTGCAATGTGATGTAGACACAACAGAAGCTCAAGAAAAATTTTAACTTTCTTTTAAACTGGCATGTCCTAATGTTGCATGGTTAACCATAGAGTTCCAAAGTATCTTTTAGACAGAATTATTTCACAAACAGTTTCCTAACAATTCTGAGCACAAAGTAACAAAAATAAACTCGGTTTCTGCTTCTTTAATAATCTTTCAGCTGTGAATTAAAGTTAAGTTTAAACAATGTACTTTCAATACTTCAGCATTTCTCCAGCAGAAGTTGAAGAGTGAATGGCTATAACTGAGTCAATGGAAGACTTTATTTCACATGCATCAATTCCACATACTGTGCTGAAAGGTACTTTTTCATACAGTTCCCTTTCTTAGAAGAATCTTTCTGTATGTTTAATCAAAGGATGGAGGTGGCGTTTTCCCAGATCTTACAAAAGATTTACCAAAAGTTCTCCAACTTCACATCTCCTGGGAACCTTCAGATTTCCCATATATCTCTAGGTAATTATCTGTCCATGTTTCTTTTGCCATTATGAGGTTTCTAAGTTCAAATATTTCTATTATTGACTTCATTTATATGTTTCCAATTTTTTTTAAGAATTAAGCATCTCAGAACTCTGGCCTATATAGATAGTTACTTAGAAAAACAAAGCTCAGTTTGAAATAAAGGGAAATTCTCTAACCTGATGACTTTTCTTGGAAAATCCTTGAAATGTAGTGTGACAGAGACACTACCACTTCTCAAAGAATTCCATTAATCTTTTATAATTAAAATAGTGTTGGCAAGCTAAATGCAGTTGTCATTTTCATCTGTTTCTATAATAATTCTTTTCACCTCAAAGTGCTTCACAAGCTGAGCCTACTTCCCTCATCACAGAATAAGCATATTCCAGTTTAAAAGAATCAACTGCTATTTCAAACAAATAGAAATACGAGAAATACTTGAAGACAGAACTTGAAACAACTTCTTTTTAAGAGGACAGAAGAAATTTCTGGAATAGTTTAGCAACAGAAAAAGGATATTCCTTTGTAAATTATAGGAGATGTGAAAAAGTAGGCTAAGTATCAGTATCTTTCAATTATTTCCTATAATCTAGAAAGCAGTGATGGGTGTGTCTTCTCTGCCATTTATTGTTTAATTGGTATGATAGCAAAGCTGTTTTATGTCTAGATGAGCTGTATTATTCTTTCATATGGATTAACATATAATGCTGCAAAATGACCACCAAAGAGAAAAAAAAATCTGAGCTAAGACTTCTGCATGTTTCAGGGATGTATGAGGAGAGAGAACTGCTCTGATTCAAATTCTAGTTATCAAAGAGGGGATAGTGTGCTAGAAATGTAATATGCCTTCTTCCCTACAGTTGCCATGTTAATACAAAACAAATTAAACCACTAAACCAAAGTTTTCAGGATAGTATTTGCACTGTAGTAGGTCAGCAAGAGGCAAGTGTCTTTTAAACGAACTTTTGCTCCAAATTAGTTGGATTTACAATATTTATTAGGGAGAGGATTACATCAGTACTGCATAAGATTTAGTTGTAAACATTCATATAGGTTTTCAATCCAATTGCTCTTTCGTGGTATGTAACAGAAAAAAATTAGTTCCTGACTAGAAAAGCCTATCTGGGTTTTTTTGTCTGGTTTTGGTTTTTTAAGTCAATTCTGCATATTTTGTACTTACAGAAAGTGCTGACATCACTTATTTCACAGCAGTTCCCATGGAAACTCTGTTGCATTTTGTTGTGTTTCTGTTTTGGTTTTTGATTTGGTGCAGTGACAGCTGGTGGTCATCGTGCAAGTTAAATTAAATAAAGAGATCATTGATTTTACTGCCCTCATAATCTCTTTCTCTCTCAACATTGACCTTCTCTTCATATATTGGCTAGGAAGCACATCATACTAAAGGACATCTGTATATCCCCTGTGCATTCACTTATGCCATATGACCAGGATACACAAAGGAACAGTAAATTATTGGTGGGACATGTGGAAATAAACTGAGTATTGAAAATGGCATTATGACAGGGGTACCTAAGAAAAAGGTATGGACTTTTCATGTGGTCAAGCATAAATAAATCAAATAAATCAGTTTGCATACAACACGAACTTCAACCAATTCTCAGATACAAGATTAGTACAAACAATATTATAAAACATGATTTCAGTTGCCATGGGCAAAACAGTTTTGATACCAGGAATATCACTTCCTTTATGTCCAACTAACATAAATTTTTAGTTATGGTCTCAGGTATTGAAAAAGGAAAGACAACAATCAGTTAGGAAAAACCCTACCTTTCTGCTCGTTTCTCAGATTTTCTCCACTCCACCACCTTTCTTCCCCCTTTTCTAGGCTCAATTTCCCTTGCTTTTGCAGCACAATACATGCACTCCTTCCCAGACTTTTTGGAGAGGCAATGGGCAATGCAAGAGGTTGAGGTCAGTGCACAGCCATTTCTTCCTGCTACCCTTTGCATCTTACTCTTTTTCTCCACTGCTTCTCACTTCTTAGTTATTTCCTGTGCTCCAGTGTGGAGCATTCATGGGCTGCTGTACACTTCAGGGTTACCCTGCCCTGGAAAGGGTCTCTTCATGGGCCCCAGTCCCTCTGGGGTTGTCACTACCCCAGCGCCTCCACAGGCTGCATTATCTGTAGGTCTGTTTCTGCCCTTCTGTGGGTTCATCCCCAGGCCCAGTCCCTCAGGGCGATCTGTGACACACCATGGGTTACCATGGGCAGGGCCTCCTCCGCCAAACCGCAGCTCCTTCCAAGAGTGCATTTCCAGCAATTCCCCATCAATGTCGCCTCACACACTCCTCTTCCATTTCATTTCCGTAGACAGGCCTCTTCGCATTTCTCCTCACATGTCCTGTTTTTGTATCTTCCTGTGTCTTCTCTCACATCTCCTACTGCTTCCCCCTTTACATGGTCTCATGTACATCCTGCACCAGTGTCTGCCACCCTTTCACACACGTGTGTCTGAGCCAGTGTGCTGTTCACTTCTCTGGCAGGTTGATTTTGCTGCATCCAGTGGGACAATCTGTGTCACTGGGACTCCTTTGCTATCTAAATTAATTTCTGGTAACCCTTTTGACCCTTTTCAGATGTTCTCTTAGAAATAAGAAACTCAATTGGCAAAACAGCAGAAGACCTTGGGATCTGGAAATCAGCAGAAGTCTAGGCATTTCTAAGTCATAACCATGCCAGACTAAATAAAACTCATAATGACTCAAACTTCTTTTTTTATACTTATGGTCAATATTGGCTCCAGATGCCTTCTACAATCTCCTGTGACATCTCTAAAATAACATCTTGCAGTATTCTCTGCTAAACCTAGCCCTCATCTGCTCCCCCTCTCAACTCAGAGGTGGAGCTAGATTAGATAGAACAGGCTGCAAAAATTAGGGATCTTTATTTTGAACAATTATGAATTAATTTATTTATGATTCAGACTTTTTTCTGTCATTTCTGACACATATCTGTGCATGTGGATTTGCACAAAGTGTAATGTGCAAGGAAATGCCTACAATAACCTGGTGAAACTGAAAAATAAATGCTGTTTGGTGCCAAAATGCTGTTTGGCAAGAGAGGATTTTGCACGACATCTCCCACACTACAAAAGCAATGGAAATTTTCCTTTATGTAAAATTATATAAACTTTCATTTGCTAATCCCCCACTGACTTTCTATCAATCACCCAAATAGTGGTTACAATAACTTCTTTTTTGTTGTTCTTGGTCTAATTATGCTATTTTGAATCCCACTGTTAGAAAGGTGCCCTGAATTATGCCTAAAATATTTATCTGTATTCCTTCACCCCCTTCTTTCATGCAGATTAACACCAAAGCAAAAAATCTGTGGGAACAAGAAGAGCTAGGCAATTTTATTAGGCATGTAATAGCTTCTTTACAGGCATCATGACACTCAAGAGGAATGAACTCATGACCTTTTACTCTGCTTATTAAAGGAACACCTTTATTACTGGCTGTAATATCAGACAGTAAAGTAAGGATATAAATTCTATACACAGAGAGATAATATCAGGTCTCATATTCACAGAAGACTAGAATAAGCTGAGGGTGATATTAGTTACTGGAGTAAGGTCTGAAGATCTTTTACAGAAAAAAGATTGTACTTTCACTCTCTCCCATCTTGCATATAAGCTTTCCATACACATATGCCACAACAGGCAGAAATTACTGGTGGCTTTTCATTTCCATGCTCACAATTTATTATTTACTGTGTCTCTGACTGCTTCAGGTAAATATATTAATAAAACTATAATAATAATCATTGTAACAACTGATTAGTTGTAGTCGACTAGCTTTTTACAAAGGTATGTTTATTGACCATAAGAATCAATCAGAAAAGATGATTTCTTTCTCTCCAAATTTTACTTGGTTTCTAAAATCTAGTAGAATTACATGGATATGTAATCTAGTAGGATATGTAATCTAGTAGGATAACATATACTATGAAAGGAATATTTTAAAAGGAGGTATATACACTGTAAAAAAACTGAAGTTTAATTTGTTGCTAATGACGTTTTATTCTTTTAAGAGAATCTTTCAAGGGGCAATTTTAAAAACAGATTAACTGTGTTGGAAACAAAAACAAGTTTATTCTGTTTCCTGTACAGGGAAACAGGCTGCACACATTCTAAGTAATAAGATCATTGCTACCCTGAAAATTCATTTTTTGAATTAATGTTTATATTCAAGCAGATGAGATAATTTTTAAATGAAAGAGTGATCCTTCTCCAGACATCTCTCTGATATTGTGGACTTCCTTGGATTATAAGGATGTAGAAGTACTTCTAGAAGTGGAGAGCCTTACAAAGGTAAGGTATCTGTTCTGAATTCTCTACTTTGAAGCTTTATTTATTAAACCAGCAAATTTACACACCTATCCTGTACCAGTGGAGTGATAAAGGACAACATAAACAGGTTTTAAAAAATATGGCTGCATAATATTTAAATGAGTATGTGTGGAAATGCTGCTTGTGTAGATATGCATATGGTTGCATGTTTGTTTGGGTTTTTTTTAATAATCAACTATGTCAGTATATCAGTATAAAAAGGATAAAAGCCTTAAACCTATTGTCATCATTGTTTCTTTCCTTGGCAACTACAGCCATGAGAACTAAAACTCCTTCCACTCTGTCACAATTTTTATTCAGGACTTTTTCTCCTCCATTTCAATGATTTATTTTTCCCCAAAATATCTTAAATGGAATTAAAAAAAAACCAAAACATTGTTATATTGTTACACGTGGTGAAAAGACTCTGCCACTCACAAAATATTGAGGATTCTGTACTATAGCTGTCAGTGAGGATTGTATTGTTGCAGTATAGATAAAGCTGCTTAATTTCATCTTTTCTCCTTGTCCATGAGAATGATTAAAAAAGAACTATTGATGTTACAGATATAGCAGTCTACCTGTGCAAATCACATAAAAAAGGACTGGGAGTCCAAGAACTGTCAGTGATTATAATTATACCTATCTCATGCCCCTTTCAAATAGATTTCCATGCTAATTTTTGTAGTTACCAGATACTGTTTTAGATGCACAGATAACCAAGTTTCTAAATGTCTGGTAAGCAGTTACTAGACACCCACAGACAGACTGGAGGTGAGCACATGATTCAAATGTGTCACCATGATCCTGTCCACTGGAGATCTGACAGAGGTTTTGTGTCTTTAATAGCTGCCTCTTTTCATCTTGATCTCACTCTAGTCTATGGGAATATTTCTTCAGATATCTATAATCAATCTGCAGCTGTATAAACTACATATGGGAAGAGCAAGCTTTAGGAACACTATGCTACACTCTTCCATGAATGCTGCCATTGTGCTCTGAAAACGTCTTAGCCTGAGATTGATAGATGCTGTGTATTTATCTTTCTAATTTGAAAAAATAGTATTATGTTGTAATAGCTGATTTTACATCTGTTAAAGAGCACAGAAACAGAAAAAAAAAGGATTTATCCTCGTACCAAGGAAATGTTAAGAAAACAGTAAACAAGAGGCAAGAAAGAATTCTTAAATAATTAATATATTTAATGTAAATATCTTATCAGCAACTCAGGTGTTTGTGAATCCTCTGTTCATGCACTGGATAAATGAAATTATATCTTTCTGCTAAGCAAGTATGACATGATTTATTCTATCTTTTAATCAAGATCATGATCTATTGATAAGAGACAATGTTTAACAATTTTTTTAACAATTTGAAAACCTGATGGAATCATCGAGTCACATTTTATAACAAACTTTAATTTGGATCATAAATTGCAATGGGAGATCATTGTCTAAAGATACAAAGAGATGCATAGTTAAGAAGACAAAATGTTCTCTTTTCTCTGAAAAAGGCATCTCACTCTACTGTTTATTTTGAAATGCTTATTTCTACACTACTTTAAATTTAATATAAGTATCTTTTGAATGCTGCAATGTGATCCACAGGCATGAACTTTCAAATACTTTTGTAATCATTCTTGTTAAGTGATTCTACAAAGATTTACAGGTTTCAAACCAGGACTGGAGTAATGCTTTCCTTTGTAGATAGGTTTAATTCAATAAACCTAGGTTATTTCAGATGCACAATGACCTCTCTCTGGGCTGGCATAAATCTCCATAGTTCAGCTGAAATCAGTACATCCACAATAGTGCAATCAGGGCTTTACAATGCATTAACTGAAATCCCTACTCCAAACTCCAGAGACCAGACAACAGTGCCAGAGAAAGTAGTTACTTGGGAGTTAATAATGTGATGAGAGAAGTCACAGAGGCAGCCTGAAAATGTAGAACATCAGAAAGGATGTGAAAGAAAAGCACAGGTAATTGTTTAATGTAGATCTCAAATGTCTTTTACAATGAAAGACAGGAGGCTGCAACCTCACAGCCCACAATACAAGAAAGAGAGAATGGGAATAAACAGGAATACTGAGGGCACAAGAGTGAACGGAGGACATTAGGAAATTAGGTAAAATACCATAAATAATGGTATGCTTTTAATCTACCATAATCTCAAAATGTTATGATGTGTTTGAAGTTTTTCTTTTTATTTCTTGCAGAAACTATGTGGAAATACCCTTAAGCCATCCTATAAATATTCACTAAGACAGCTTTTGACTCAGATATTGTCTTTTGAAGTTATATGAAAATGACAGAGTTTTGTTGCTTGAATTACCCTATTTACACTTTTATGCTTATATATCGTTTTTATTTCCAAGGTTTCTATCTACCCAGATTAAACAAAACTCCTTAGGGAAATCTCACAATGAGCTGGCTCCCTTTTTATACCTTGGAGCTTTATGTTTTGGCCAAATTTTCCCTTTAAACCATGTGATAAGATTTAATTCCATATCTACATCTTTTTGTATTCCCAAATCTAGTTATGTTCTCCGGTTAATAAGACACTCATTTGCATAATTCATCCAATTACCTAAAAAAAAATTCTGTCAAACCAGTATTCCTATAATAGCTTTACTGGTGATAAACTGTAGAATAAATCTATCTGCAGGAATAGTGCTCTGGCCTTTCCTGTAGGCATTTGTATATGTAATATTCATTATCTCAAATTGATTTCATGGTCTTTCTGGCAATATCCCCACCATACTCCTGTTTAGGGAACCCTCTCTACAGAAACATAAAGACTTTTTTTCACACCTGTCAATTAAAGTATCATCTTTTGCCTTCAAAAAAAATTGTGAAAACCCCCCCAAACTTAAAATAGAGAGCAGTATCATGTTAATTTCTGGTGTTTCATCTAAACTAAATCTTTCAAAGATCTCCTTGGTACTGTAGAAAGACAGTCCGAAAACAACCCTCCACTAAAGCACTAGAAATTCTCTCAGACATCCCCAAAAGCATTTAGAGTAATTTGTTTCAACATTTTATGTGGCAGAAACAAATTTTAAGGGAAAGTGCATTTACAGATTGAATTTTGGGGTGGTAAAAAGCCACTAAATTAAATTTTTAAGAGAAAAGGGCATGAAATTAAAATTTTAAGAGAAAAATAAAATCTGAAGTAACTCTCAGCAAAGTACTTAACCACTGTTCAGTTAGCATTTATTACAATTGCCAGAACAGTTGAGTTCCTTGTTAGACAATCAAAACTTTACCCTACACTTTCCATTTTTATGTAACCATTTGCTACACATAGATACAGAGATACTGGGATTCATTATTGTGGAGAGACAAATAAAATACATGAATTTCAAAATAATACTTTTCCCCAACTATTTACTATATTAGCCCTATATAATCTGTATATAATCTGACACACTTTACATGTTATTAATCTTTTTTCAGAAATCTTTGCTGTGACTTTGTATTTCCTCAATACTCCAAAGGCACACAGCAAAAGCAAGAACATTTGGCTTGTTAAATAGTAATTGTCATTCACCATAAGAGTGTAGATGAAGCACAGAACCAAATCTCTTGTAAGAGATATGCATCTTAAAGAAATTGTCAGTAGGAAGATCATACAATTTTCATACTATTTACAAAATTGAGAACAGCATCTCCTTCTTTGTTTTTTCAAATTGTGTGCAGGAGATGTGTGTCTACCTTACATTTTACAGAACCTTCCCACAGAAAAGAGAAGTGCCGGACTGAAAATGGAAATGCAGTGAAAATGTGGAAAGACAAACTCATTGCAGCGAAGAAAGGAAAAAGACAGGGAGGGTTTTTTTTCATACTCTAGGTGTTTCAATCTCTTTTAGGGTAAAATGTCTCTGTGGCATCCATCATCCATACGTCTGTTCTACTCCCACTACCCACTCGCAGTGACAAACTATAGGTGTCTCCATTTAGCTAACAACTGCAGAATGTATGCAGCACACACAGACAATCCTACAGTCCAGGATGCTAAAATGCATCTATGTCTTATCATCAAACAGCTCCTACTCCCAGATGTCCAATTCCCCATTCTATCAAGGAATTAACTTTTAGTTTGTATCCATGCTAAACTACCTTGTGTTTTAATGGTAAGGCTTGTAAAACAGTAAAGTCAATCTTAGTATTTGAGAACTAAGGATACCCTCTTTAAGATCTTAAAATGTGTGGACTTAAATTGAGTTGAAAAATCCAGGAGGAACTGTGAAATTGGATTTTTTTATGAAGGGAGATTTCTAGCTGGTTTCCTGGTTCTTATGCATTCCTGTTAGACTGTGTTTGGTTTTTCTCAATCCTTCTTTCATGACCATTGTTTTCTCTTCTACAGATTCCATTCACTTTGGTACCTAAGGAATATGTGCAAGAAAATGTACAGAAGCAACTGATTTCTTTCTTCTCACGTGTGTTCTGGAACAATGGTATCTACAGAAAAAATGGTCTCTGAGTCTAATGTTTTGTCCATACTTTTCACAAAATATTGCTACTGCGAATAATGTAAAGGTTCAAGTGCCCTGAGACTACCTTGTGGGTGCAAGGGTACTGATGATCTTACTCATGTTTTTTAAGGCCTTCAGTCTTTTTTACTGGGTACACAGTACAGTATCCTATTCAAAATAGCTACCTGGATATATCTCGAAATATCCCAAGGTACCAAGAGGTATCAGGTTAGGAATTTTTTATGGTTTCATAACTGAAATAAAAATGATGTAGAAAATAACAAATATATGTGGGTATACAGGCTGTAAAAGAGTAGTGGATGCTTCTTTAAAAGGCAGTCCCTCCAGTGGAAATGTTTGCTTGGGTGAAAAACTGTTTGCATATTTCTAAATACTTGAACAGGATTTTCTTCACACTTAGACTCTGTTACAGCGATTTACTTGTGCAGTTCTTAGGGAGAGGAAGCAATAAAGACCTCCAAAGGTATTACTAAATATTCCTCTGCAACAGGAATTATTTATGGCTTGTTCATACACCATTTCTCAGAGGCAGCTGTGTCAATGGAAGACGTTACTGTCTCACCCACTGCCAGCTGTGTGTTGCTGCCTCCTACCAGAGGTTGCCATGCCCTCAGATCTGTCAGGGCTCTGCTGCTCAGCTCCTCCCTACCCCACTGCAGTCAGAATAAGACAGCAGCAGTTCACTATTTAAGCTGCCTATTGCAGCCCATATGGCAGGCTGTTACTTGAAAATGCTGAGCAATGCAACTTGAAGGAAACCATTGGCCTTCGACTGGGAGGTGCTTCAGGGGACTAATCTCTTGTGATGTGCAAATGAAACTTGTTCATACAAGACCTCAGAGATCCCTTTGAGGCTGATTTTCTACAATCATGCAGTTCTCAGGTGCAATAAAACAGAAAAGTATTTGATTGATACGTACAATGCATAAAGAAATAGAAAAAAATTCTTAGCTTTATATTAAATGAATTGTGTAAATTTTTCCATAAGAGAATAATCTGAAAATAAGGCAGAACATTCTGCAATGACTGAAGATGTCTGTAATCATGAAATAAATAATAATAATAAAAAATAATCATTATGACTGAAAAATCATAATTTTTCAAATGTTTCTGTTGCAGGTAGTACACAAGGCAGTGTGTGCATGTATATGAAGAACTGCTGTGTTTGCATGTCAGTGGTCACAATTCTGTGAAATAATGTTTACCAGCACTTACAAAAAATGAAGAAGTAAAATTACAATAAATGTAAAAAATATACTCTAATACTCAATATATAGCTGAAAACTATGAAACAAATTCTTAGTGCTAGGAAAATTGACATTTCTTTTTTAAGAAGGAGACTTTTTTCCTCTTTTAATTTATATGTAGCATTCTGAACTATCTAGTTTTTATTTAGAAATTCATGTAGCTTTTTTTAAGAGATAAAACCAGATAAGCTAATGCATTAAGTTTTGATTCATGTATTTAATTAATTAATATTAATGGAGCTATTACAGCAACTTGGAATGTTAAACTAAAAATTAATCTACATATTTTTCTAATGATTGCAAAAAACCTCTGCAAACCTGTTGAACAGTGGGATTAGAACTCAAATCAATTCTGATAATTGGAGAAGTGAAGAAATATTAACCAAAAGAACTTCAATAGATAGAAGTACAAAGAACTACACCCAGGAGAATCAGATGAATAAATACAAAACAGGATACTTGGAGAGTCAGACAGAAACATGTATACTGCAGTGGAAAAAAGGCAAGCAGAGAACAGCAGTGTAATGGCAAAAGCATGGTTTGGGAATTTATTAGGAGGATAAAGAATAAGAAGAGAAATAGTCATGTTCTACTCAGTTATGTGAAGACCTCTGTCAGAGTATTGCAGCCATGTATGGCACAGACCCTTCTGAAATATTTCATCATGAATGCACAGAAAGTCATGTAGGGTTTGTAAAATAAGATCTCTCTCTCTTTCTGGATAGATTATCTTTCTTGAATTCCACTGTGCATGAAGAATAAGCAAATTAGTATCCTTGCTAATTCATTTATTTAATTTTGTCATTAGGAACGCTTGGTACATTACAAGAATAGAACATGAAGAAAATCATGAAAACATTTTTTAAATTTTTAGAGGCAGTTATAAAAAAAGAATAATTACCTGTACTCTCTGCCCAAGTAGATAAGATTTTTAATTTTTTTTTTTTTTAGATAAAATTTAGTATACAGAAACCATTTACCTAAAAGGGCAAAGAATGGAAATGAGCTAAGGAGGGAGGCTGAAGAATTTCCTTTATGGTTTCAACTGCATATTGATAAGTACCTATCTTAGGCAATCCTAAACCCTCTTTGAACAGGAGGGAGGTTGGATGTTCTTTTGAGTTTCTTCATAGTCCTTTAACTTCATGAATCTGATACAAAATGTAAGAGATTTAAACATCTTTTAATGAGTTTATATGACTATGACTTCAGAATTGCCCAAGGTTTATTTTATGTTATTACAGAAGGAACTACTGTTTAGCTTCAGAAACAAAAACTTCAAGTGAGGTTTTCAAGTGGAACTTTAGTAATTTTTGCCTTGAGTGGTGCCTAGAAGAGCAAAGAAAATAAAATGAAAAGAAAGTGTAATGAAACTCTCTGCAAGTTCAAGCAGAAAAGTCAGAGAATTCTAACATAGTTAATGCCTATGTGTGTTATATAAACCCTTAAAAATTGGTATAAATTTGGAATGTAAGCATCTCGTAAATGAATTCAGAAAGAAAACCAAAGGAATGCCAAAATAATGTATGCATTTAATGTAAGGCATAATAGATGTACTGTGTACTAGTGCTCTAGAACAGTAACAAAAACTATATTGTCAAGGCAAAACAAAAAAATTGTCCTTCCATGTTTTTTGTAAATAAGACTTTGATCCAAAGTGATCATGCAAGATGCATTCTGTTAAAATAATTCCTTACAAAGATTTTGTTTTGCTTATAGTGCACAGATACCCAGTGATTTGTCAGCAGCCAAGCACAAGTAGTAAAGGAAGTATTTTTCATCCAATATGTTTTTAATAAACTGTATTAAGTTTTATGGCAGAAAAGTTACTAGAGTAGTGAGTACTCACACAAGTATGTGAGAGTAAAAAAGGTTATGAGGGGTCTTTCCAGTGCTGTTTTCTTTTTCTTGCTTTTCTCCATTTACTACCCCACAGTATGTAATGGACTCAATTACTAAAGGCTATGTTTATTCTTGAAGTTATTAAGCCTCAAATATTGTTTGCATGGTTCTATTTACAGCTTCAAAGAATTGCCTCAGAAAGGGCTGATTTTTCTTTTAGTACAAAAGTATGTTAGTATGACCTGTATTTTGAGGAGGGGGTTGGTGCCTGTTCTAGCTACTTATTTTTTAAAATTTATTCCTAAGAATGATGGCTCCAGTTACTGGGAAACTGCTTAGGTTTAATGGCATTTAATATTTAGAAGAGCAAATATAAATCTGAAGTGATATCACTATTGTTATTTAAAATATTGCATATTATATGACTTCCTTTTTTTTTTCTTTTTTCTGAGGCCATTAAGCTCTGAGTTCACTAGCTCTCATATTTCTCTTGACAGGTAGCAAGCAGATTGGCTAAGTCAATAGCTATCCACAGGGGTTCAACTAAGTTTTCTAGCACTAGTTCACTTCTAAAAAGACTGTTTTGGGGTTTTTTAGAAAAAAAAAGCTATTAAATTTCAAAGACTATAACTTCATATTTTCTGAATATAATGGTACCTCCATAGGAAATTATTTTGACATTTGCCATCCTCTTCTTAGTCTTTGTAATTAATAAGAGTAGGATCATGTACTTTCCCAGGAAAAAAAAAAAAGAAAAAAAGAAGAAAAGTGTCAGGGATTGGTTTAACTCCTTCAAATTAAAAACAGAAATGTATTTTTGTTAGTTCTGTTATGCAGCTTAACATACCTAAAACACAGCAGTTATCTTTGTCAGAAAACCAGGAGTCAGCTCCTTATACACATAAAATTTATTGTTTGCAGATAAAATTATGTCATTTGTGTCTTTTAAAGCTTCATATCACAGAATCATAGAAAGGCCTGGGTTGGAAAGGACCTTAAAGGTCATCTGGTTCCAACCCTATTGCCATGTGCAGTGACAGTTTCCACTAGACCAGATTGCTCAGTCCCATCCAGGGGGGAGGCCTTGAACACTTCCAGGGATGGGGCACTGACTACTTCTCTGGGCAACCTGTTCCTGTGCTACACCACCCTCCTCATAAATAATTTCTTTCTAATATTTAATCTAAACCTACTCTTTTTCGGTTTGAGACCATTCACCCTTGTCCTGTCACTAAATGCTCTTGTAGAATGTCTCTGTCCATCTACGATGTTGCAGACTTGTCTTGAATATTGGGTGCAGTTTTGGACAACACAACATAAGAAAGATGCAAAGCTATTAGAGAACATCTACAGGAAGGCAACAGAGATGGTGAGGGGCCTTGAGGGAAAGCTGTATAAGAAGTGGCTGAGGTCAGTTGATCTGTTCAGCCTGGAGAAGAGGAGCCTGAGGGGAGGCTTCATTGAGGTCTTCAATAGCCTCATAAGTGGAAGAGGAGGGGCAGGAACTGATCTCTTTCTGGTGATCAGTGACATGACCCAAGAAAATGGCATGAACCTATGTCAGGAAAGGTTTAGGTTGGATATTAGGAAAAGTTTTTTCACCTAGAGGGCGGTTGGGCACTGGAACAGGCTCCCCAGGTGTCCCAATACCAAGCACCAAGCCTGACAGAGCTCAAGTAACCTGTGGATAATGCTCTTGGGGATGGTGCAGTGCAGCGCCAGGAGTTAGACCCCATGATCCTTGTGGGTCCCTTCCAATGCAGCTTATTCTTTTTTGTCGGCTTTCTTTGGGTACTGGTAGGCCACAATTAGGGCAGCCTTCTCTTCTCCAAGCTGAATAAACCCTATTCTCTTAGCCTTTCTTTATAGGAGAGGTGCTCCATCCCTCTACTGAGACTACTAAACTGAGATAGTTACTCAGTGTGAAAATTCTTTTTTTTTATCAGTAAGGACTTAATTTCAGTCAATGCATCTGTGTAAGACTTATGCTATCTGAGAAGTTAATTCATTATTCTTTGATAACTAAAAATCCCAGATGAGATTTTTAAGGGGCTGGTCGAAGCCTATAAAGGATAATTACTTAATTTATTAATGAAAGTCATCAAACTTTTGAATAAATTGTGTGGCATATGGCAGAACTACCACTGGAATGCAGTTTCTAGATGAAAAATAGAAAAATTAACATAACCAGAGCAACTTATCACAAGCTGAAATGAGGGGAAAATCTTACAAGCATTCCACACTCTTTCAGAAATTGACTTGTGATATTTATTGACCCATAAATACTGTTAGCTATGTCAAAATCAAAAGCATCATCTGGCTTTCCTTGCTTGTTTTCTGTGACAGCAATGTTTATTGCATATTTCTGCACTGTTTCCTTCTTTCCTACTGTTATCCTCTGCTTCATCTCTTCCCTGTGGCCAAATATTACATTTTTCATGATAAAATCTCAAACTTTCAGTGTTACAGAAATACCTTTACCACCAGCTGAAATTTTTAAACAATCATAAGTTTTTACTTTTTAAACCTGAAATTTTGATAATTCATAAGATTAAGAATAAATTCAGTGGAAGATTGCATTGACATCACTGAATGATTTTGCACTGATATCTATCTAGTGCCCCTAATCAGAAGTCTGAGATCTGTATAGAAGTATAAAAATAAGCAAGAAAAGATGTGCATGAAACTATAATCAAAGCAAAAAGAGTACAGATATCACTGACTAAGCCACTGAGTCTAGTCATAATTCACAGTTTCAGAGTCCACTCTTCTCACCTATAGCCAACCACACCCTGGACTGCATCCAAAGCAGTCTGGCCAGCAGGTTGTGGGATGTGGTTCTGCCCCCTGGACTCTGCTCTTCTGACACCCCTCCTGGAGTGTTGTGCCCGACTCTCGGATGCCCAACAGAAGGATGGGGACCTGTTGGAGCTAGTCCAGAGAAAGGCTACAAAAATAATCAGAGGACACCTCTCCTTTAAAGACAGGCAAGGAGATCTGGAGTTCTTCAGCCTGGAGAATAGGAGGCTCCAGGAAGACCTTGTGCCTGAAGAGGGCAACAGGGAAGTTGAAGAGGAACTTTATGGTCTGACAGGTCAAGGAGGAAATGGATTCAAACTCAAAGAGGATGGATTTAGATTAGATACTAGAAATAAATTATTTAAGGTGATGGTGGTGAGGCCCCAATACCTCATCCCTGGAGGTGTTCAAGAACAGGTTAGATAGGGCTCTGAACAACCTGGTCCATTGGAAGGTGTCCTTGCCCATGACAGGGGTATTGGAAGTAGATGTTTTTTAAGTCCAACCCAAACCATTAAATGATTCTCTGGTAATTTCTCCAAAAACTGTATTTCAGAAGGAACAAAGAAGGTTATAGAGATTTTAAGGGAGAGTAAAGTCAGCATAAACAACACTCACAGCTAATAAAATATCACAGGACACAAATCTTTGCTTCCAACTATTATTTATATATTTAATACAGCAGAGAGGATTTTAGTTGTGTTATACCCTGAAACAAAGTTTTTTGCACCATGCAACCAACGAATTTCATGTTGTCTTTGTGATGATCTTCACTGCATTTGTAATCAGTATGAAAAAAATGTTCTCCTCAATTTGTTACAGCAATTAACTTACTAAGAGAAATAAAATGACCCTAAAGTGAATTCAATGTAAAAAGAGTGTGAAGCATCTGTGTACAATATGTTTGAATTCTTCTGTAAGTTAGAGTCCCATTAGATATATAGACAGCATCTTGAGAGCATCCATCTCAGTTCCTTAAAGGAAAAGTGTAAGCAATGAATCAATGACATTCCAAAGCAGGGGAAGGCTGTTACACATTAGAACATTTCACAGCATGCAAGATGATTAACAACATGTTAGGTAATGATGTAAGTGCCATAAATTAGTTTATATTGTACAATGTAAATACTCAGCACAATTGATGTCTGAACAAAGAAATAAAGACTGAGAATGAGAATTTGGACCAAATCCAGTGTGCTTTCCAATTACTTGGTTTTGTTTTGTTGAGTAAGTCCAGAAAAATTTCTTGCATGTATATATAGATTATATAATGCATAAATATATATTTTATATGTATATATACTCTTTTTTCTAATCTAAGTCTCCCACTCTCCCTGAAACGTTCCTCCCCCTTTCTGCAGATGAATAAAATTTATAATTATTTTTACCATTTTTTAAGTACAAGCCTTGAAAATTAATTTTAATAAAATTCTACCAGGTTTATCTTTATAATTTGAATAATTAAAAAAATAAAAATATAATATATGTAAATGTTTTCTGTGATTATATGTTCATAAGTAGCCCTGAATGAAGTCAAAAAGTCAGAAAATAATTCTTTAAATAGTGCATGACTAAGCTACTAACCATAATGAAACCAAGGATTCTAAGAAGGTTTAGGAATCACATGGGATAATTAAAACACAGAAAAATAGCATAATTGCATAATGTAAAAAAATGGAAAAAAATATAATCACATTTCTGCTCATAAATCAAATGCTATTTAATAGGTGTTAGGAGGACATGTCTATAGTTGCTCAGTCTGAGGGCTTTAGATTGTTTTTTTTCAGATGAGTGAGAGAGAGAACTGATAGAGACTCCAGCTGGATACATTTCTGGTGTGAAAAACTTTTGTTACACTTCTCTTGAGATTTAATCTTATAAATTTACACCTCAAACGGTGACAGGCTTACAAGCATTGACACTGTATATAAAAAACAGTCTAGCAGACTTACAAATATGGTACCAATGTGCAACAGCAACAAATGTGCAACCAGGGAAAATTTCTGGTTATGACAGTGGCTGCTGAATTAATTTTTTGGGTGTCTATATTGAATTTCCTTTCAGGTTGGTAGCCCGCAAATTCCTGTGGCTTGAGCATGTTTGCAGGAGTTTGACAGAGGGTCATAAGCCTTTTCCAATATTGTTCACAAGAAGTGCTGGAAAGGAATGGCTATTTTCTGAGCAATTCTCAGACATCTGTATGAAGGGTCTCCAAGTAATCTGTATTTTCCTGTCCAAGAATTAAAGTTAAAACAAGGAAATTCCACTTTTGAAAAATGTAATGCTAATGAAGGAAAGTTATTCTGCTGTGACAAAGCTCATACAAATCTATTATTTGCTTTACTGTAATGGCCCTGTGTTCTAAACTCTTGAAACATTCTGCCTCTAGAAATATGGAAACTAATTCCAGTTCTTTCAAACCCTGATTCTAACCCTGGAACTGTGAATCAATCCTCTTACATATTGCAAGACCACAAAACACTGATTATAAACATAAGTCATTTCAGTGACTCAATTGGGTATTAAAAAACAAAGGTTATAACTATCTGCAAAAACAAAAGATGGCCTCAGGTACAGGTATTGTTACTTTCAAAATGACACTGACTTTTTTCTCAACTTGCTACAATATTTTTAAAAATACAATTTTCTTCATTGAAATATGTCATTTTAAGAAAAAAATGAACTATTCTGCTATTTCATATATTTTATTCTACCCTCTATGTACAAAGCAGCTTTATTTGTAAAGTTTCTTAAGAAAAAAAATATAAAAAATAAAAGCAATTTTATTCTCCTTAGCAGAAATTTCAAGTCTATCTTTCAAACACAAAATAGTCACAGCGTGTTAAATTTCACCAGAGATGTAGGAATAGATTAAGAAAAGGTCATTCAATAAAAATATGACATTCATACTAATAGAACAAGAGAAATGAGATGGCAGGAAACAACCAACATTACACTGAGAACAACTCAAACACATAAAAAAATATATATTCATTTGATGGAAGCCCAACTTGTACATGAGTACAGGGATTGAATAGGTCAGCACTGACCAAAATTACTTAAAAAAAATAGAAATCTGTCTGAACATGCAAACCTGAACTCTGTCAACATATCTACAATACTTCTGCCAAAGCTGAATAAAAGAATAAAACCCATTTGCAAACTGGTTAAGAAAACAGTAGTTTCTGTTTTCAACATCTTTACACTGGAGCTGCTACAAAGCCATATTCAGATCCCTTTGTTGACAAACCCTCATCAAGGTCAGTCCAGAGATTTGGTTTTATCAGGGCCTCTGCAGTTTCACATAGGAAAAGAAGGAGGATTTTTTAATAAAATAAAGATTCCAAGAATGGCTAGGCAAACAAATAAAAATAACCTTAACTTTCAGTTGGATGCAAACAAGACATCAAATATTCAGAGTAATTCAAGAAATCCAATATTATGTTTGTACCAAGCTCAGTAGATGACTCTGTGTTGGGGAAGATGAATCAGGGAAACTTTATAAATATGATTGCTTAGCAAAAGATTCTGAAAATATGAAACCTATAATCAAAATAGAAATGAAAGCTTGCTTTGAGTTGTAGGATACTGAGCCTTAGTTACTATATAACTTGAAAACAACAGCCTTGCCAGCTGAAGGAGAATCCCTCTTGATTGAACAATACACTTCTGCTGGCTAAGGGATTCAAAGGTCAATGTAGCAAAAGAGAATAGTCTAAAGAGTAGTTTTTGGAGTTTAAAATACAACACAGTATGGTAATGTAGTAGTTCTTATCGGCTGTATGTAGATTCTATAGGTTTTTGTGTCATGCACTGGTTGGTTAGTGTAAATTAGAATGTTCAACACAAAAGGAGATATAATGTATCGTAACAAAGACCTCACGCACTCTGACTCTCCTCCTCTCTTGCTCTCTCTCTGACTCTCCTCCTCTCTTGCTCTCTCTCTAGCTCTCTTCCCCCTGCACTCTGACCCCTGCCACCTCTCTCTGGCTTTCTTGCTCTCTCCTCTCTTACCTCTTACCCTCTTGTTCTCCCTCTCCCTCACTTTTTGGGACCTCCCTTCAGCCGAGGCTGGTGGGTGAAGGCAAGGCCCTTCTTACCCATGACCCTTGCAATAAAACCACGTGTTCTAGAATGTCTCAGGTTTGCAGAGTTCCCTCTCCCTGCCGTCCACAGATGCTCCTACAACTCTGTACACTTGAAGTTTCCAAATCTTATTTTTCATTACTTAAATCAAGGAATGCGTTTATCTTTATTCCCCTCTGTCTTTTACCTATTTCATAATGTTCTTTTTCTATCATCTAGAGTATGCTAGGCAGGTTTTTTTTCTTTTTTCTTGTTCCTTCCCTGTTACTCTATCTCTTTTTCAAGTCAGATAATTCAGTTATATTATAATATTAGTGCTTGTGGAATTAAACTTTGCTCTTGTCCTTCTGCTAGTATACAAAGAGGTCATTCTTAAAAAGAACTACAAATGGATAAAGCTTAATTCTCAGACTATTACTTCCTAATAGCCTGTTGCAGTGTTATAAATGGAAATTTTTGACTATGGCACTGAAAGAAAGAGAAGAAATTAATAAAACCTAGGACTCAGTGAAGTTTCTCAACAATGAAGACAAAATAAACAGCAAAATGCTGTGAAAAAAGAATTATTGATAAAAGTTTTCAGAGATTCCTTTGAAACAGTATTTGCCTTTTTGAGAAGGTGACTGTCTACTTATAACAAAAACACTCCTCAGTTGTGAGAAGCAACATGACTGGTGAAATCATCCCTTCTAAAGGAGTTTCCTTAGCCTCCATCACAGATTAGCTCCCTTAATTTTAAATCCCTCTTCCCCATAATCAGGAATTATCGTGACATCAAATTTCCTTTTATATAGCTTTTACTTTCTTTTTTATTTTGATAAATACATTATGAAACAGTATTAAAAAGGCAACAAAGCTGAATGCTGTCATATCTGGTGGGTAATTCATGTTTGTATCATTTACTGCCATGGAAAATCTGTTCTTTTTCTGGCTTTAGAAGACTTTTTTAATGAGTGTTTTATGGTGTTTCTGTTTACACAGTATTTTTACAACTGTTGCAAATAGATACAAATATCATAAATTACAGGAAAAATCATCCCCATCTTCCTTCAGGCTTAATATGAAACAGCTACTAAAAGAGGAAATGTGTACGTGCTGCTAAATCCTGTTTGATGAATTCCACATGAAGGCTCAAGTTGAGATCTCAAGTCATTAGAAAAATATGAAATTCCATTCCTATCTTCATATCTAATTTTAAAAATAAACAAAATCCACCTATAATTATTGACATATTCTCATTAATTAATCTGGTTTATAATTTTATAGGAAGACTTTGATACTACCAAAATTTCGTGATACATGGAGATTTAAAAAAACCTGCTGATTTCTTTTCTCCATAATACCTGAATATTCTTACTTGGCAGTATGATAAGGCCAGGAACAGTACTCCTGAAGAATGGAGAGGCATAAACCTCATGCAGGTAGAAACGCATCTCATACTCATTAACTGCATTTAATAAATGTATGTCCAGATAAATGTTTAGGTAAAACCAGCGATTCATATATGACTGAAAAGGTAACTACATAATAATCAGTAAATGTTGCTGAACTAGATTGTACCAGAGGAAATAGAAGATAATGAATAAAAGAGCATTGAAATGCTGATCTCAGATGAGTGCTGCCTAGAAACTGCTCAGAAAGCAAGACAAAAAGTCTTTACAGGAGAAGGACTCAATACTTCAAGTAGTTTCATTGCAGTTCCTTTGAAGCAATTAATCACTCTCTGTTCATACAAATGGCCTAACAAAGCATATTTTTGCAATATGTTTGTAGCATGAGTTTTTCTTCAAAGTTCTGTTATTAGCACAATTTTCCTCCTTATGTTCGTCAATTACTTTTCCAATGCGATTGACAAAACAGCTCTCTGGAAATACAAGCTTTTATTTCTAATATTCAAACTCTTGTTGCTGAACAAGTGTTTGCTCAAGCTCAGCTGAAAATCCCAGCTGTGATCCATTGAGCAGTTCCAAATCAGGAAGTCCTTCCTATTCCTGTTATTTGATAAACACAAAAGTCTTTAAAAATATAATTTTTTGTGGCATGATTTCTTTCCCAAAGATTCAATATCTATGAGCACTATAGCTGTAATACCTTCTGCCAAGTATAATTTGTCCCTAAAATATACAGATTCAAGTAATCTTAAGTCTCAAAAACTTAATAGCTTTTACCACTTAAATCTGAACATCTTGTGCACATCCATTCTGTATATTTACTAGCCACTAGAATTCGATCATTGTTGCTGCGGACAGGGAATAGACGTGAAATTATAATCATCTTCTCTTCCTATTAATTTTACAAGTTGCCATATAATGAGCTCTACAACTGTCCCAACAGCAGTGTGTGATCAGAGAGGTGAGATTGTCCATGGTAGAAATGTCAGTTTAAGGTGTGGGGCAGAACAGGATAGGAAGTTAAAAGTCATTAACTGGCAGAGCCATAACTATATCAAAGAGCACTCATCATGCATTCCCATTCATCTCAGAGCAAGCAGCTTCAATGCATTTGTCAGTGCATCTTTTCCTCCCACCAGCTGCAACCTTCCTTTCTTTGATCTCAATCCATGGAAGACTCAGTTTTACAAAATAAATGCCCACATTCAATTCATCACTTTGACAAAAAATTCAGCCATAAACCTGCAGAAAATTCATGGAAAGTTGAGTAACAACAAGCTTACCACTTCTATAAGTGAAGTCAGATGTAAAGTGTTATTCTCTGATTGCTGATGATGTATTTTTTAATTTTGAAGCATTTCCGGGGTTTGACTCTTCTTACTTATTGGTCCTCTACAGGCCTCTCAATTTCATTCTGATAATATAAAACGTTCCTTGCTCTTCTATGATTGAAAAGCTGAATTAGATCTTTTTACTGTTTGCATATAAAGCATGTCTTCAGAACAAAACATGGTTAGCCTTTACATAAAAGGTGTGCCCCACCACTAGAAACCTTGACATACTGATCAAGAAAACACACTAACAATTCAAGAGAGTCAGAAAAAGCTGTCCATTCAAGACTGCAGGCAGTGAGTGCTGAAGCAAAGAATGGAAAAATGTTCAGATTGACAAAGAGTTAAGATTTATCTTTTTTAAAAGCAGGTGTTATATTGGGACAAGCGTATTCCTAGAATAAAAGTAATTAAATTTCCTGACGTGAGACACATGGGTTAACTATCAGTACAGAACTTTTCATTCAAGTTCTGAAGGCTTTAAAACCTTAAGATTTATAATTAAGTAACTTGAAAGAATATTGTATTATTGATTCTTTCATACCATGATTGCAAAATTTCCACAACATGGCATCTGTTGTAATGTAGGTATTTGGTGACTCATTGGCCTAGAAATCCTTATTTCAGATGAGTTTCATTTACTTCCCTCTTACAATTATATGACAGTTTTCAATTTCAGTGAATGGTCTGAAATTTAATTGTCAGCAGACAGTCTTCTCTTTTAAACTGCTTATTCATATCTGAGGGTTATTCATAAGGCACTGTATGACAGACTTGTATTTTAAAAGCTTATGACATATATTGGAATTACAAAAAGTAGACTGGGAAATCCAAGACAAAATTTGAATGCCTTTATTTAGAAATGAACCAAATAGCTAGTCTAGGAGTCATTCAAAGAACAACTGAAATCTCCAAAAACTTTTCACTATTTTGGTCAGAAATTAATAAAAAAAAAGAAAAAAAAAGAAAAATTAAAATAAAAATCAAAACCAACCTATGAACTAATAACAAAAGAGCCAAAACCTCACTCAACTCAAATAACAAGAAAATCAGAAATAAAGACATCCATTTAACTAGTTTGTTTCAGTGTAAGAGAACTTCTTTAAATGTTGTATAACTTACATAGACCATTTCTAGCAGAATTCTTGCAACCATAACTACTGTAAATAATATAGCAGATTTGCTTTCCTGCAGTATATTCAGTATATTCACATCAGTTTGTTTTCTTTCTGAACATGAAATATTTCTGAAATATTCCTTGCACTGCAGAAGTCATTAATACTTCAATATACATTAAGGTCCATTACTCACATTCCTGACTATTTGCACAAGATAGACTAGTATCTGATTCTAAATCATATTGAAAAGGCAAGAAAAGAAATAAGTAACTAAATGCTCCATACGTCAATGAAGTAAAGTCTGCACGTTAATTTGTTTATGGAAAACAAGGCTTTGCCTAGAGGCAAATTTCAGTTTGTGTCTTTTTTCAGTGCACAGTTATGTTTTTGCTTTATCACTGTATGAATTACCATTATAAACTACTGTATATTTGATGCTTGCCTATGGCTATCCAGAGATCTCTGCTAATGGAAGGCTGAACAACATTAGGACTTCATTAGAAATGGCATGTTTTATTTAGGGACTACATTGGTAACTTAGTACCATATTTCCTTTTGCAATTTGCTTACCCTAATTGTCAAAACCTTTCCTTCTTTTGCAAAAGTGCAGCTGTTACAAAAGCCTACAGATGAGGCAGAGCAGGCCCTACTAATAATACCACTCTTGCATTGTTGACTCATTGATAGCTTTTGCAACTTTTTGTTACGTAGTCCAATTTATTTCTTTGGTCTTAAAAGTTTCAACTATCAACTGTAAGACTGTATGACTTGTGAATAGAAAAGGCATGCTGAAACAAGCAGAGTTCATTAGACCTCTTAATTTTAACAACTGAGGACATTCAAATGACAAAGAAGTAAGCCTTTGGAAAACATAACTTCTTATGTGACCTGCTTGAGACTGAATTACATAACTCAAGGAAAGAATATATTTTCTGGAATTCAAAATGTTGTTCTTAGGTTGTTTGTTTGTTTGGAGTTTTATGTTTGTTTGTTGGGGTGCTTTCTGAGTCATAAATCCTTTGAGTTGAGTTCAGAGACCCTATATGAACTCCTATCTGACAGTTACTAGGATTAAATATTTATTCTTCAACAGACACTATAATTGAAGTCTGTATCGGCCTGAATGCTCTGCCTTGCAGCCATTGGAGACAACTTCATCCCTCTTGAAAACTGACTTTAGTTCCAGTGATTTTTAATCTGACAGCCTATGAGAGTTAGGACAAAGCAAGTTTTTAAATTTGGATGCTTGCTGGCAAAAGTTTGCATATATACCAATTGCCAGAAACTTTATTGATGTATTAACATTGGGCTTCATACAAAGTGACTTCTTAAGGAAAAAATTAATACCAAATACATTTTTGCCTCAACAGTGAAAAGATAAACTTAATAAAACTATGAACTCTTTGGCACAAGGTACACTTTTATATTGAGATAATGGCAAGATGTGGAGGAACATCAAGAAGCATTCCTTATTAAACACAATTAAGTACTTGAAAATTGCTTCCTCTTGTTTGCATGACTTAAAGATGAATTATACAAACCTCTAGGAAGTATACTCTTTGGAACAATCCAGTCTGTGATAAAAGAAAAAGGAAGGCAGGGCCAAATAATTTCATAGTTACAAGATATTAAAACATCACATAATTTTGCTAGAAATGGAGAGAAAAAAACCCAAAAATCCACAGACAAAACCCAAGCATCCATGCTGGGAGAACTTCATATTAGATATTAGCTGCACATTCAAAGAATCACTATTTTTGCACTTCAGATAAAGTTGATGTAACAAATGGAAATATATATATAACAGAATAGTGGTTATTTTTTGTAAAAAAAATCTCATTTTCATTTCTGCTTCCCAACTATCACCAGTGTAAAAGTTCAGCATGCAGTGGAAGTCCATCACTCTCAGGTTTTCAGCCTAAAATTATCTTGTGCTGGTATAAGCTGCTCTAGTATGCTTTAAAAATCAATAGCTGCCAGCTAAAATTTGCTGCACATTAAGTTAATGACCTACTTGTGTAAGCTGTACAGTATATATATGACAGTGTTGTATCAAAGACAAAATTAAACTTTTGCTACAAATATAAAGACAAGAGTCATTCACCTCCATAAAGCAAGGACACATTCAACTACAGAGAGTATAGATTTCTTTCCTCATCACAAATTATGCAATAATGATAATGCATTATCTATGTTGTCAACGACTATGTTGGTTTTAGTCCACCAGAAAAATAATGATCCTATACCACCTGAATGAAGGGATTGGTGTACAACCTGAGACCACAAAAAAAGAGAGTGTATTTCAACCAGCTATTTGCTTTGTATTCAACTACTCTAATATAAATCAGAGAAACAATAAGCTAGTTGATGTGGGATTTTACAGTAAAGATTATAGGTGCAAGTAAGGATAGGGTTTTTTCCAGTTTATGAGTCAAGAACAAAGCCAATGAGGAATGTCACCTATATTTATATACTTTTCTAAATGCATAAAACATATGTGCTTACAATACGGTTTTATGGATATGAGAATTGCATCATGTGCAGCAGAAACACCCTACAACATGACAGCTTTAGAGAGAAATTCCTTGTTCTAGGTGATATGGGAGTCAGCTTTGCTGACGGCACTTTCAAGGAGATAGATAAATATGCCAGATATGCTAGATAAATATGCCATGGGCCAATATGCTAATATCTTCACAGATCCTATACAGTATATTTGAGATTAAAATAAAAGGAAATATTGTTGTCAGAAAGGTAGGGACCTTCGAAGGCATATTGCACCAAGTTGCCTATATACAGATATAGGCTGCCTCAAGGAAAAAACAGCATGGGCTTGGATAGGAGAACATGAGAAACATACACCAAACCATCACAAGCATCAGGGCACCTGCTGAGTGACATTAAGATTTTTACAATGTGTAAGCACAGAGTCTACCTCACCTGAAAGGGTAGAAATCCCATTTTCCATATACTTTCCTCCTTATTGTTATCTTTGACTACAGCTGGCTCAGGGTTAAAAGGACTAACCACCTGAAAAGTGATTAAATTTTAGAACACTCCAAGAATAGGCAAAAATTAAGAGAATTGAATGTATAAAATAGAAAAGGTAACATCATAATAATAAATATTGGAAGTTATCCAACAGTAGAGTGACTATCCTATTTCCTGAGTTATCTGAAAACTCAGTAGAAGTGCTAAGAAATTTTAGTTTTCTTTCTTGTTAGAAAATACATATTTATTATTTTTTAAGGTGTATCATTTCAGCTACTCTTTGTCACACAGAAGTCCAAAATAAATATTTAGTAAAAGCTGAAAAATTCAGTGATGATTCTTCTCTGTTCTTTAGCTTCACTGTTTCATTACTATACCAGAAATTTAGGATTGTCTTACTAGCTGAATAAGAAAAAAAATCTAAACCATTTCCAAAATGAAGAATAAAAAAGATTTGACATAGTACTATTATTAAACTTTTATTCTTTGAAGGATGTACAGAATAATTTCTACAGGCAATTTCAATTTTAAACATTTTCTCAAGTATCTCATGAGAGTAAGTAAAATTTAAGTTGTGCTGCTCAGTTATAGAGTAGACTCTTTTTTTCCTTAATAGAATGCAAATAGTCAAGACTCCATTTTTTCCTTTGAGCTACTTCACATTTCTTTGCAAATTGCTTCCAGCAGTTTTTCTCCAATAGCTATTACTGCTGGGTATTGTTTTTACTTTTTGGTGTGTAATTTTATTGACAAAAGTATTGGCAGTTATGAAAATAGAAAAGATATGTGCACTCAAACTAAATGAGTCGATGTGCTTGCTGAGTAATGAATAAAATTATTTTCCTTGTTTAGGTATCTCTTTCTTTTCTTGGTTCATGATTTAGATAATCAATATAAAGCCCCCTTGCAGCTCTGCTTAGAGAAGAATACCTCACTGCAAAAAAAAAAAAAAATTGTAAAAATGTATATGTATTTGTACACATATGAATAAAAGAAATACAACGCTGAGTAAGTTTCAAGAAGTGATTTGCTTCGAAACTGCAAGTCAAACAATAAATGCATAGATTTTTGAAAATTTACCTCTCTGACAACTTGAAAGATAAATGATTTATGTATTTTAATTTTATAACCCCCTTTATATCATGGGAACAGAGTGAGGTGAAGTGTTCTGTAAGTAATAAGTTACGAGATGTTGAAACATATGCTGAAAAGCTCAGTATCTTGAATTCCAAACTCAGTTCTGGCTTATTCTTTACAGCTGGGCTCACGTAACTTCTGTTTAATATATTTTGCATTATCAAATATTGTTATTAAACCCTTAAGAAGATATTCAGAAACAAAATCTTTTACAACTTCTCTATAAAGACAGAAACAAAGCTGCATGAACATTCTTAGCTCTATTTCAAGGAAACCTGGTGACATAAAGAAATACTAAGTGCTAGTGAAAGTAAGAACTGGCTAAGGAGTATTTTCACAGAGAAATATGTAGAACACATCCAAAATCTTCAGAACTTTAAAATCTCCACATGAACAGACTTTATATTGCACATGATGCCAAGCCAGATGATTGCAGTGTCAAAAGCTTCCAGTAGCATTAGAATATTTTCATTTTCTGGTAGACCAATAAGTTGGTGTAAGATGACAATGTTGCCAAACTTGTGTTATTACTTTGATGTAAAAACAAGAATAAATTATATAACCTGTTTCATTAGAAAGACCAGCTGTTTCTGTCTTCTATTACTGTACGTGAACTTTTTCTTTCCACTTTTCTTTCCTTTTTTTTCTTTTGCCAGTAATTTCTCCTTTTTTCTCTGAAAACCCCAGACTTATACCCTGCTTCAATAATGGTCATTCATCTGTGGAAGCAAAGAATAGGCCTTTGCAAATATTTTTTTGCAAATATTTTTTTATGTATCTGTGACATTTCCTGTTAATGTTACAAGAATACCTTTCATAAATTCATGGAAACAAAAATTCTTTTTCCAATTGATTAATACATGTATATTTTCCCCAATTATAAGCACAAGAAACATGGAACAGGACAAGCCTTCTACTAAACATCCAGTAGAATAATTCCAAGAGCAGTCATGTCTGGTAAATACTTAAAATTCTGTACACAGGAAACTCTTTCAGCTCACTACAGCAGCAAGAATTCCCAGAGAAGGATGTGGTGCCCATCAAAGCAGAAGAAAGCACCATAAACCCACAAAAAATAGTTAAACCTGACTTAGAGGCATTTTGCAATGTGTTTGATGTCCTACCCAGAAATTATATCGTACTTTGAAAGTTTGCCAGCAAATAATACAGTCTTTCAACTGAAACCAGCCATATCAGTTCTTCCCAAGCCTATTGTTCTCCAAGGAGAACAAAGATTAGTTCCCGCATAAGAGGCAAGTTTTCATGAATAAGAGAAGCAAAGTGTGACTGGATGTTTGCTGTTTTGATAAAGTGCAATATCCATTCACAGGCTCCACTCCACAATCTGTGGAGACATGGTCTTCTACAAGGATTTCTTCATTTAAAAGGAAAGCAAAATTAGTGTATGGTTTCAGGAGTATGAAAGAATGCTGGTTCACAGAGATCTGTCCATAAGATTCCTAAGGTGACCTGCCTGGTGGATGCAGGAAGGGCTGCGGACATTGTCCATTTGGACTTCAGCAAGGCCTTTGACAATGTCTCCCCCAGTACACTCCTGGAAAAGCTGGCAGCCCATGGGTTGGACAGGAGCACTCTTTGCTGGGTTAGGAACTGGCTGTATGGCCAGGCCTAGAGTGTGGTGGTGAATGGTGCTGCATCCAGCTGGTGACCGTCACCAATGGTGTCCCTCAGGAGTCTGTGCTGGGGCCAGTCCTGTTAAATATCCTTACTGATGACATGGATGAGGGGATTGAGTCCACAATCAGTAAATTTGCAGATGACACCAAGCTGGGAGCATGTGTCAATCTGTTGGAGGGTAAGAGGGCAATGAGCCTGGTGAAGGGCTTCAACCACAAGCCCTCTGAAGAACAGCTGAGGGAGCTGGGGTTGTTCAGCCTAGAGAAAAGGAGGCTCAGAGGTAACCTAATCCCTCTCTACAACTGACTGAAAGGAGGCTGTAGCCAGGTGGGGGTTAGTTTCTTCTCCCAGGCAACAGAATGAGAGGACACAGTCTAAAGCTGCACCAGGGGAAGTTTAGGTTAGACATCAGAAAAAAAAATTTCAGTGGAAGAGTGACTGGGCACGGGAATCATCTGCCCAGGGAGGTGGTGGAATTACAGTCCCTAAATGTGTTTAAAAAAAAAGACTGGATGCGGCACTCAGTGCCATGGTTTAGTTGATAAGGAGATGTTAGGTCATAGGTTGGACTTCACGGTCTCAAAAGGTCTTTTCCAACCTGGATCATTCTGTGATAAGAGGATGGTGTCCAAGTGTGGCACATTAATTCTATGGGGAAGGTACTAAAATGGGATAAAGGCAGGAATTAATGGTAGTGGGTGATGCTGGAAGCACAGAGACCTTTGAAGCTTGAATTTGATATGATGAGGAAAGAATTCATTTAAAAAAATACGAAGATCAGAGTGATGGTCACAGTGCAATCAACAAGGAAGATCATTTGACTGCAGCTTTACATCAGGTCCTTGAAGAAAAGTGAATATGAGATAAAAGAAGTAACTCAGTGGGATGAAACAGAATATTCTGGAGATTCTTAGGGAGAATGAAAAACAGATATCAATACGGCTTTGACAAACTGGTCAATAGAAGTGCAAAAGATGGGCAGAAAAATTCTTTGCTCTAGACTGAAACAACCACAAGAAATTGCTATTACAGTTAATGCGTAAAAGTGTTTTTTGAATCAGGTTCTAAGTGACAGTTATAAATATGCTAAGCTAAAAATAAAAATCTCTACAAAAGAAAGAATTAAGTGACACATTTAAACAGAAAGTCTCAAGACTACGAGTTATTATATTCCTCTTAGAGATGAAATAGCAGAACTGGATTCATGGCAATTCCTATTACTAATTCTTCAGCTAGTCATAACATTTAAGCAAAAAGGGAAGAAAAGAGCATTAGTGGACTCAATGTCATAAATTGTAATATGACAGTGACAAAAGCATAACACATTCATAAGTTCGTTTATCATATTTATTTTTTAAAAAAGAGAGCAAAACTTCCTCTGCAATTGCCGAATATGACATTCTGATACCTGTCAGTTTGAAACATTGAATGTGAATTTAACTAAGTTTGGGGAAGTTTTTGTTCAAATATTGATTTGAAGATAAAGAGATAAGGTAGATCCTTTGCGTCAAAGAACATTGTAAATATGTGGGGTGGTGTGAGGGACAAAGAAAAGCATTAATGTGGACTACTGAAAGTAGGACAAAAAGGTCAACACTTGATAAGAAAAGAGAGCATGTAAGAAAAAAACAGGTGGAGATAAGCCCATTTTATCAATCCACATGACCAGGATGAGACCTGAGGTAAACTCAGTCATCTTCAGATTGCATAGGACATAGATAAAATTTCCATGCTTTTCACAATTCCTCAAAGTGAGGTATGAAAAGTGCCACAGAAGAAAAATATAATTACTCTGAACAGCAATCAGGCACATCAAGCTTTTGGTCCAATTCAGTCAGTGTGATTTTTAGAACTGATTTTATTTTTAAGTGGCTCAAGAAGGACTATTTCTTCTTTTCCTAAGAATAGTGATATTTATTTTAAGAAAAGACAATTAGATTAAATGAAATAAAACTCCATTATGAAAGTAAATGTAATTACTAGTAAAATTTTGCTCCCAAAGAAGACTAATCATCATGCGTTGTTGATAAAACTAATAATTTTTATTCTGAATTGTCCTAATGACAAATGAAAAACTCTTCATCTCATACTCCTGCTGATAACCTAATTTCCAATCTAAGGCTCCCTCATTTCCCTGAAATTTATATACTATGGTCAAGATTCATCAGTCCCAGGTGATTAAATGCCTCTCTCTGTAGTGGCATAATCTGTTTTCAGTAGACCACAGATATTTGATTATGATTCACCAAATGAAACTCTCAACTGAACCCAGGCAATTATCAAATTTTGGTCTAATATCTATATATATCATTAAGCTACAATTTTAAATGAGCTTAGCTTTTTTATATTTTTCCAGCAGAAGAGTTAAAAGATAAATTTTGGCATTATCTTTACCTATTTCTTTCTTTATACAAATAGATTTGAGGAGAAAAATCCTTTTGGTAAAGATGAACATGAAGTGAAAGTTTAGACACATGAAAAATATTTGGAGACCTGGAGAAATGGCAAAGGAAAATCAAAACGTGATATCTGCAAAATTATAAAAATAAGTGGATGAAGAGAATTAACAAGCTGCCCCAAAACAGAGTGGAAACCATTCAAGCTTGTTGCTGACTCTTGTGTAAATCCTTCCACTGCGACCAGACTGACTGCTTTAAGAAAGTAATTTCCTTCTGCCACTGAAACTTGATTAAAGAGACCGAAACACAAATAAAGAGCAATGCCTTGTGGTCCTCCCCTAAAGAGAAGCCTGCAGGGAAAGGAAGCTTAGAAACTGTGGAGCAGGTTGGTGCTAAACAGTCTGACTTCATTCTGGAATTTGCTAAGAGTGTGTTGACCAGTCTGCCACAGCTTTTCATAATTGCAATGTCCCTCTGTAATCTAGATGACTTAATTCCATGTCAAATTTTATTTCCCGACAAAACTAAAAAAAGGCTATTTTCTTACTCAGGAGCTGCAAATGTATGTCAGCTAAGAACACTCATATCATGCATTGCAGAACTTCTTGAATTGTAGTATTATTATTATCTGAAACTACCATTTGAACAGGAAAAGAATATGATTTTTTAGACAGAAGAATTATTGAGTCATTCATGGAAATGTCTGCATTTTGATTACAATCAAAATGAAAAACAATCTCTTCTCTTTGAAGAAGCCATCTCCCTCTACATAATAATCACACAGTGCTCTATGGACATTAAAATTTACAACAACTTCCCGTTTCAAGCTGCAAACTCTAATCACATAATTTCTCAGGTGATAAATCTAGAAACTAGATTCCAAACCACTACCAATCTACTGGAACGTTTCTGTTGACTGGAACCTAAGACAAGTAGAGCCAGGGTAAATTTAAGAGAGAGGAAGGGAAGATTTAATTCAGAGAAAGTCAGCAGAACACCCTTGCACTATGAAACATATTCTTGTAGGTCAACCCTATCTCCCAAGACATGACAGAACCATCCTGATTTTGCAAAAAACTACACGATATATATATATGTACACACCTATATGTATGTATAAGCTCCATCTATTTATGTAAAATGTAGATACGTAGTTAAAATGTACATATATACAGTGTATTCACAACCTAAATTAATGAAGATTATAGTTTACCAAACATATACTCCAATATCTATTAGAGGGAAAACAGAGCAGGGCATAAGCAATCCCAAACATTCCTGGAATATGTTGATGACAACTTTCTTCTCCAAGTCACAGAGGATCTAGAGAGGAGGTGCCATGCTTGACCTTGTTCTCAGCAACAAGGAGTGGCTATGGGGAATGTGACATTCAAGGGCAGCCTGGGCTGCAGTGACCGTGAAATCATGGAATTTGAGATCCTTGAGGCAATGAGAAGGGCGCACAGCAAGCTCACTGTCCTGGACTTCAAAAGGTCAAGTTTTGGCCTTTGGAATCTCCTTGAATAGTTGCCCAAGAAAGCTGGCTGATTTTCAAGGAACCTAACCTCCAAGCTCAGGAACTTGGAGCATCCCAACAAAGAGGAAGTCAGAAAAAATGCCAGGAGGCCTTCATGGGAAATCTCGATGACAATGCCAAATTGGGAGTACCTGTAGACACCCTTCAGAGTGGCCTTGAAGAGACATCTTTAAAAATTAGAGTGTTGGGAAATCTCCAACCTTATGAAGTTTAACAAGGGCAAGTTCTGGATTCTGCACCTGGAATAGTGCAAACCTGGTGGTGTGTATAGACTAGGGAACAAGATGGTGGAGAGCAATGCTGTAAAAAGGGACCTGGGGGCCCTGGTCAATGGAAAATGTGGTACAGCTGATGCACTAGAGGGAAGGGGTGCCATCCAGAGGTATGTTGACAGGTTTGAGAAGTGGGACCATGCAAACCTTACAAAGTTCAACTAGTGCAAGGTCCTGCAACTGGATTGGGGAAATCCCAAGCACAAATACAGCATGGGCAGAGAATGGATTGAGAGCAGCCCTGAGAAGATGGGCTTGGGGCATTGGTTGATGAGAAACTGAACATGATCTAGCAATGTGCACTCACAGCCCAGAAAACCAAACATATCCTGGGCTGCATTAAAAGCAGTACAGCAGGTCAAAGGAGGTGATTCTTCCCCTCTACTCCATTCTTGTGTGACATCACCTGGAGTCACATTCAGCTGCGTTTAGCTCTGAGGTCCCCCCAACCTAAGAAGGACACTGAGCTGTTGGAGTGGGTTCAGAGAAGAAACACGGAGATGATCAGAGGGCTGAAGCACCTCTGCTATGAAGACAGGCAGAAAAGCATGGATTTGTTGAGCCCAGAGAAGTGAAGGCTCCATGGAAACATTATAGCCTTCCAGTATCTAAAGGGGAGAGCTGGAGAAGAACATTTTACAAGGGCATTTAGTGATAGGACAAGGTGGGGAAAGGCTTCAAACTGAAAGGGGGTAGATTGAGGTTGGATATTAGGTAGAAAGTCTTTACTGTAAGGCACTGGAACAAGTTTCCCAGAAAAGCTGTGGATGTCCCATCCCCATGAGTGTTCAAGACCAGGTTTAATAGAGCTCTGAGTTCTGTTCTAATGAAAAGTGTTCCTACCTGCAGCAGGGGGGTTGGAATTAGACGGTCGTCAAAGTCCTTTCCAACCCAAGCCATTCCATGATTCTATCATAGAATCGTGGAATAATTAAAACTGGAAAATACTGCCAAGATCATTTAGTCAACCCCTTGACCAAACACCACCTTGTCTACTAAACCAGAGCACTAGGTGCTGCATACAGTGCTTTCTCAAACACTTCTAGGGAAGGTGACTCCACAATTTCTGCAGGTACCCCATTCCAATGCTTTCACTGAATAATTTTTTCCTGATGTCCAAACTAAATCTGCCCTGGTGCAACTTGAAGCCATTTCCTCTTGTCGGGTTGCTGGTTGCCTGAAAGAAGAGCCTGACCCCTATCTGGCTGGCCTACTTTCAGGTGATTGTAGAGAGTGATAAGGTCCCCCAAGCCTCTTTTTCTCCAGGCTAAACAACCCCAGCTCCTTCAGTCACTCCTCATAAGATAAGTAGTCCAGACCTTTCACAAACTTTGTTGCCAAATTTTAAAGAATATGGAACACTCCATGAATTTGAGTGTCTGATCCTTTTTAGTAAAATTTCAATTGGCTTCACTATGTTAGTGCCAAATCTTTCTTATGAGTGATGTCAAAAGCACATCAGGAATAAAGGTCAAAAGAAAATTGCATTTTGCAAATATTGCTGAAACTTTAAGTTTTCTTCGATTTTGGACCAAATTAAATCTTTAATAACAAGTATGATCTCATTAAAATACCAAACACTGTACCCTAGAATTTTCTCCTTTGATCAGAGATAAATTCATAATTTCTTACTGACTACTTCATGGTCTCTTGTAATCTAAAATATCAATAAAAGTCCCTTCATTGTACAGAAACAGTGAGCCAAAAACGTCGAATGCACCAGAAAAAATTCTGGCACTCAACAACAGAGCTAAAATTTTCATGTAGCACTCAGGCATTACTGATTTTAAGTTGAAAACTAAATCAACCTAATCAGTCCATACCAACCGAAACCTTTCTATGATTTAGAATATGCTATTAAAAAAGCATATTTTACATAATTGTAACATCACACTCAATTTTTTTGTGACTTATGTGAGAACAGAACTTCTTCAGAAGTTCCTTGATATGATCAAATTAACTGAAGACTAACTTCTGTGGAACTTTGCAATACCAAATAACACCAAAAAATGCTGCAGTGGATTTTTACCTCCTGATAAATTATTTCCAGTTTATGGTGTGATTTCCCAATAAAACAATGTTTTGTTTGTTTAATTGTTTGGTTGTGACTTTAAGTCTTTCTTGGAAGTAATAAGAAACACTGAGATGAAACCAAACACAATAAATTTTCTCACAGTATCAAGAAGCATACCCAACAGCATGATTTATTAGGACAGACATTAATTACCCTTTTGAAGAACAGAAGGACAGAATCTGTTTATAAGAAATCAGAAGTAAATATATTAAGCAATCTTTGTTTTGGTAAAAGAGAAAGGTAAACTCTCTCAATGTCTGCCAATATATCTTTTCATCACTTCACACAGTCAAATTGTTGTAAAGACAACATTGGAAAAATGGTGCTGAAGAAAAAAAGAAAATAAGTGTGGGAATTTTTTTCCCCACCTTGCTTTATTTAATTGTCTTTATATATGTCTGAAGCAGCAATTACCATGTTAGGTAAGCACTAACCTTTACAGGTATTACACTTTTTTTTCCCCTCACAAATTTCTATGGGTGGGCTCTGCATTTTGCTAAATATTTGAAGACTAAATTGTTTTCTAAAAGATAAGAAGACCTACCTCAACATGTGTCAGAAGAGGTGCAGGTTCAAAATCAGGAAGATTTTCTTCACTAAATGGGTTGTCAGGAACTGGAACAGACTGCCCAAGGAAGTGGTGGAATCACCTTCCCTGAAAGTGTTCCAAGAAAAGAGTGGATGTAGCACTTAGTGCTTTGGTTTAGTTGACAGGGTGTTGATCAGCCGGTTTGGACTCAATGGTCTTTGAGATCTTTTACAACCTTAATGATTCTGTGATTCAGGAACCTCATTGGGTAATTCTGATTTTTTTTTTTCACTATATTTTCTGTACTGGGGAAATGGATTCCTTGTATGAGTTATATGGCTTACCTGGTTCTAAATATCAAAATTATAGCTTTTGATCATATGTATAACATGATATATAACACAAAGTAGTGAAGATAAACCTTTATTTTTAAGGTTTTTCAGATGTAAAAGTGATGTAGTAATTCAATATTTATAGAAAAATATAAAAAAAGCAAATTAATATTTTCTTCTAAATGTAAATAATACTTAAAATATTTTTAAATTGGTGATTCATATAGTTCTGCTCTAATTTCACAGGATGATTTGTATCAGCTTATAAACTGCAGAAAAAAATTTTAGCATGGTTATATACAAATTACTGAAATATAAATCTTTGGAGAAATAAGCAGCCAACACACTTGGCTTGACTTTAAAGTGAATAAAATCTTTTTGAGCACACAAGCCTGAGTAAGTTGTTTTTTAAAATGTCCCATCGTGGAAACTGGCCTATACTTAAAAATATCAATACTTTTGAAAAAAATCAAAGGAATTTGTGTTTTCACTTTAAAATAATAATTTGAAAATTATTTGTTGCCATTATCTATCTCCTGTCCCAACTTGAATGTACATCGTAGTAATGCTTACAGAAATCAATAAGGGCTTTTTCAAATACATAACAAACCATTTTTTCTTTATGATTTGTCCTAAAGTCTTTAACCTGGAAATAATGGAATTGCTCACAGTCTGAATGAAGGACCCAGTGTCCACTCAGTATGTACAATCACATCTTTGCCATGATTACCTTAAATGACTGTTACAAGACATGAAGACCACAGCTCTAGAAGACTTTACACATTCACAGCCTGTACTAAAGGAAAATCATACAAAATCATTAGATCTGTTTTGTATTATCTGCAGAGTTTCCTAAACAATTAGTAAAAGAGTCACACAAAACTAAGTTTAGCTAGATCAGAATAGCCTTAGCTGCTATCCCAATGAAGTGCAGCTGACTAAAACTAGGAAACTCGTCAGGAATTGATCAGGCAATTAAACAGAGCAATTGCTCTAAAATAAAAAAGATGCATCAGATGCCCTGTTGGAGAAATTACTCAGTGCTTTGAATATAGATGCAGGAACACAGTTTTTCTTTCAGGAGAAGCTGAATTGAAGTAAGTCAAAACTCCATGTTTAACACAAAGACAGCGTTTGAATTTCAGTTTGGACTTACCAGCAGAATTTATACAAAGGTTTCTCACAATGGTGAGAGAAACTGCCTGGGCATCTGGAGTTGATGTTTCTCTACCTGCAAATCCCAGAATTTAGTGAGAGGTAAAAACAATAGTAAGTAGAAACTTACATAACATGCTCAGGTATAATTTCATCAAAAGCTATCCTGGAATTAAGAATGATCAACTCAGAAAATTTGTTTTCAGCCTAGACATAGAAGCTAGTCCTATAGTTTTACAGTTTAAGTATTACATATTACAATTATCATGCTGGGTTGAACATGTTATGGCACACTGGCACAGCACTTAAAAAGTGAGCCTAAAAGGACTACAGCTGGCCTACAACAAAGGAGATACAAATATCCATTTAGACTCATTGATGCAGTTGTATTTAAGGCCAAGCAAAATGCAAGCAGAGGAGGGAGTGTGTTTGTGAGTGGGGTGTATTTGACATATAACAGGAATCATGTCTGCCTAGTGGAGAGCTTGTTTGCTAAAGTCATTATCACTTCTCTTATTTCTGTATCTAAGCTTTCTGCCATTCTTCCTCTTAAAACTGAAACACATGCCTTAACACAGAAGGTTCTTTTCTCTTTCAAATCTCTCCTATCAGATGCAATTACATAGATTGCACGTATTTTAGGGATAAAAAGCAGTGGAAAATTAGTCTCAGACATGCAAAAATCACATATTAACTTTCTGCACTCATGCTCCCATAAGTTTTTATAATACTGTGAAGTGTTACCCACAGAAATAACAACATGGTCTTTGCCACAGATTTTAAGAGTGAAAGCAATGAGGTGGAAACAAAATGAAAAATGCCAACCCACATTTTCTCCAAGTGTCTCTGTACTTCAGGTTAAATGCATTTCATATGTACAAAAGTAATTTTTTTAATTTCCTAACCTGGATAATTTTTAGAGATATTTTAAGTTCATTCATTGTCTTTCCATCAAAACCCCATTTTTGTTATAAAATCTTCAATTAAAAATTTGTTGGTGTTGCAGAAAACATTGCTTAAGAATTGAATGACAATCAGCAGGCAAAGACAGCCTTATTGTCCACATGGGTGGTTTAAGAGTTTGGTTCTTCTCAAATCCACCTGTAAATTGTTCTTCTGGCTCTATGTCTCCATACAGGTCAGAATAATCCAGAGCACTACACATTCAGCTTCCTCCATCATGTACAGTCACATTTTGAAAACTGGTTGAAATCTAGTGGGAGGAAACTTTTCAGAAAACTTCCATTGAAATCCAGCCTAGCAGATAGCAAAAATAGAAAATGCCTGATTGGGGGTAGTTGCACCTTACTTTATATCTGGCTGTTTCATAGTATGAGTTATTTCTGTTGGAGAACTGTGTTAACAGGTAATTCACTTTGTTGAAAAATGTCAAGTCAGCTCTCATATTAAAGGATATGTAAATACACTTCTCCAGAAACCTTGGATGCAAATGACTTTTGCCTTATTAGTTACAATAATGAGATTGTATCTTTTGTCTGGAGCTGCTACCATATCTGAAACACTGTGTTTTCAGAAGATTAATATCCTCCAAGTTAAAAGAATAAAAGAGCTCCAAGTCCCCCATTAGTCTTGGTGTTTGGATAAAAAGCAGGGGAAATCCATGACCAAATCTACAACAAGTAATAACATAAAACTAGTATGCAGATGAGTTTTTAGGAATATTGCTAATTCAATGATGCAGTATAAAATTTGACCCAGTGTTACTTACCTCCATTTGCAATGAAATAATTACTACACAGCTAACTCTATGTGGTCTGAAATTCACTCAGCAAATGGCTTTTGGTCAATGATCTCAGTGGGCCCTAGGGAACAAAAAAATCTAAGTAGTTTAATACCTGTTCTTGATCTGCCAATTGCTGTCAGTCAAGAAACTGAACAAACACTCTCTTTCAAATGTATGGAATAGGGCAAATGTCGATGATATTTTCTGAGAAGTACTGGTAGTGCCTCTTTTAGGTCCCTATTTTGTTCTGTTGAGGTTGTGAGTGGCTGATCCTAAAGGGAACTCTGGTTTTATTATAGATAGAAGAAAATTCTGGCATTTAGATCCACAAGATAGGAAGGTTCCAAACACAAGCTGAAATCAATGAGATTGAAGTGTTAAATATTTCTTGTCTGCAGTCCAGATTTCCACATGATTTTGTTACCTAAATCATTAATAAACATGCCAATAAATTTATAAACAATAGCATTGTTAAAATGAGACAAAATAAACATATTTAAAACTAGAGTTATTTTTCTAGAAGAAAAGTTAGGGATTTAGAATTGTATTTCTTCTGCATGGGAAAAAAATTCAGGGTGTGGCAAGATGGGGTCAGCCTTTTCTCTCAGGCAAATAGCGACTGGCATCAAGCTGTAGCAGGGAAGGTTCAAGTTGGACACCGAGAAGAATGTCTTCATGGAAGGGATTGTCAAGCATTAGAAAAGGGTGTCCTATAGGGTGGTGGGGAAGTTTTCAAGAAAAAACTGAATGTGGCATTTTCTTCTTGGTTCAAAATTCTTTACATTTCTGTGTGCATATATAGATGCTATTCCAGATCAGTGTTTGTTAGGAAGATTTAGGCCTGACACCTACCACTCTGAGCATAAAGCAGTATGCTATCAATTAAGTCAACCAAACTTAGCACATATGAAAATACACTCTCACCAATAATTTGAATTCATGTTTGTATTTAGCTTGAAACACACAAGCAAAGAAACTAAAAATCCGGTTCAAAACATAAGGAGACAGGGGATTAAGTCTTCAAATATGGTAAATAATGTAAGGTTTTGAGCATGATTATTGTCACTGCCAGAAAAACACACAAACACAATAATGGACCACAACAGCAACAGGCTGCCTATGCATATTTCATACTCTATTATGTAGCTTCCAAAGATTAAATACCCCAAACTGACTTACTTCCCACTGACCATAGAGGTATGACAACCTTTCCATATGTGTAAGTAAACAACATATTTAAGTGAATAGTCACAATACGTAATCTTCAGCAAGCAAAAAAACTAACTTGTCATTAGGCTGGAAAGATACATTGATTGATATGGCCTGAACAATGCTACTAGCTCCAGCACAGGAGAGGCAACAACAACAACAAAAAAAGGAAAAGAATGGAGAGCATAAGAACACAGTTGTTTTTGGAATTTTTGGGTTTGGGTTTTTTTTTTTTTTTTTTGGTTTTTTTGTTTTTGTTTTTTTTTTTTAACAGGATCTCAATATCTTTCAGCAGTAGGTTTTGGCTTCTGACTAGGAAGGGAGGAGAAGTCCGGTCAAGGTAAGAAAAAACGATGGGGAAAAAAATGCAACTTCAAAGGCTAATCAACACACACTTAAGACAATCCATTCATCTGTTGTTGATTTCAAAGAGTACAGTATTATACTAAACTTTTCTTACATATTTTAACATAATAATGACATTGGTAAAACCAGAAAGTCCCAGTAAATATTTTGAACAAAACCAGTTCTACTACAACCGCCATCCCACTAATTTGCCAAAGCTACCTTTCTGATCCCATATTAGTGGCCAAACTCAATACATCTTAATTTCCTTTATGTAACCATGTAATTAGGAATTCTATTTCATCTGTGTCTTTGCCATTATATTTAAATCATTGAATCCATAATATACCATTCTTATCCTTTATATGAATTTAAAGAATTTGAAAGACAAATTTAATTGCAGCTTCTCATGGTAGTGTGGAATGCACAAAAGACCTTGATTCTGTGTAAGCACTGCTCATCAATAATGAAAACATCCCTGTGTTGGCAACAGTTTTCAGCACAAATATAAAACATAGTCCACACTATGCACCAGGAAGAAAATTAACTCTATCCCAGAGAAAACCAGCACACAGTTTGTGTAAAGTGTGAAACACGTTAACCACCAGAGTGCTTACAGTGGCTTTTCAGTTGTAAAAAGTTTTTTTTTTTCTGCTGTAAAAAGGCTACACTTTGAAGCAGAAGCACTTAAGCCTTAGTGGATCTATTGAGTGCTACAGAATACACTTTCTGTTCCTGATTACAGCATGTTTTAGAAGTACTCTAATAGATAGTGAGGTTACTTTGGGCATTGCTGTCAGCTTGTATCACAGAGTGCATCTACCACAGGCACCACAGGAAAACTGGGTAGAGGAAAAGAGAGCAGGTGTTGTGTCAGTAACACATTACCATTCTCACTTCTGGGGCCAGGGATGACTGAGGAATTTTAAAAAGGATATTTAGTCTTTTGGAGCAATAGGACGAAGATGGGAAATTTGTATCATACAAAATTCTTCTTGACTTGAAGTATAGAATGAACTGTGCCATGACTAAACATTTTGTTTTATGGATGTTCCATTAGAAGAAAAAAATAAATCCATCAAACACCAAGCTTTACAGTTCTCTGATATTGCAGAAAAAGAGAATCATACAAAAATATTCTTGTATTTATCTTGTTGAAATTTTATGGGAGGTAGATTAAGTAGGGGATCCGGATGCAGCTCAGTGGCTAAAGATCTAGAAAAAGATACTGCTGATTTTTGCCATATTTAGATTAGGTCATAAATAGGACTGTATATAGGAGGAAAAAAAAAGACACATTGAAAGAGAGAGAGGCTAAGGGTTTGACATTTCTAGAGCCATTCTTTTAAGATTTCAACATAAAAAAAAATTAGGAGCATATTATCTTAATGTCTGCTCAATCCTGGACATTCTACTAATTTTTTAGGTCAAATAGAAAAGTACTAGCCATACAGATTGTGCATTCCTTAGCATCATCATTTTACAGGTTGTTCCTGAAGGTAGTCAGACCCAAATATGACTAATGATAATCAAATCCAGAAAAACAATAGAATAATAACATCTCAGTTGTGTCACTGGAGTCAATCACTCTTGGATTTTCAATACTGGATACTGGAGATATTCCACTGATACAAAGGAAAAACTATGGCTCTGCGTTATTACAAAAGCATTTTCATACATAAAACAAGTTACTCTACCTTTATGCAGTATTTGGTCATCCAAAGACATCTAAAATAAGGAATAACTGCTTGATTTTCCTCTTGAACAGTACTGACAGAGATCACAGAATCACATAATATACTGAGTTGGAAGGGACCCACAAGATGGTTAAGAGGCTGTGTGTGGTCTAGACAGTCTGCACTTGGGAAAAAAAAGTGCATTGCTCTGCTGTCCTGCCCTCCTCTGCAGTCCCCTTGTCACTGTGTCTCCAGGACACTGCAGGCCTGCGGCCTTCCCCATGCAAGAGTGAGGATGAAGTGTGACAGAGGAAAGTAGCCACCTCAGAACTTCCCTCTGGTCCCTGAGATGAGCAGATCCTTCTCCTCCTGCATAGGCCAAGCCCCAGGAGTCCCCTGGTGGTGAGACTGTGTATGGGGCTGTAAGACAAACCAATCACTGCTCCCTGGTCCCAAACTATCAAACAGCACAACTCTACCTGTAGGTTACACCTGTGGGCAACAGCACTATGGTAAAATCTCATACACATGTCCACTGTAGGAGCAACATGGTCAGGATATTTACAGTCAGCCTTAGTATTTCTATGAAGAAGTGAAAAAACAGATGCTGTTAACAGCATGTGACTTGATTTTTTACTGGATTAAAAAAAAAAAACCTATTTATTGTTTGCTCTGTTTTTGATTTAGAAGAGTAAAAAAACAAGCTCATGGAATGAAAGGTGAGAAGTAACTTCATCTAAACTCATGGTTTCTCCTCAGAATAGCAACACTGCCAGTATGTCCTCATGCACATCACACTGCAAGCTAAATTATAACAGTTCCTGGTTAGAATATTTTGGCTGTGTAAAGGACTTATATGCTTCTCTTCTCAATCATTACATAGTATGATTGTATAGTATCATTACAAAGTCACAGTATCATATTAATTTACTCAGAAAATTCTCTTGTATAAACAAGTTTTGCGCATAATAAAATGTTAACTAAATGTATCTGATTTTAAATAACAATGCTGAAAAAATGTAACTATCAGAAATACTTGTAATACAGACAGAGTTTCCCTACATGAAAAATTACTGAATAATTCTTATCCAGCTTCTCGAGTTATCTGATTTTGACGGTGAGATCTCTCAGTCGCATTCAACATATCACCGCTCACTTTGCAGTGAAATTAAGTGTCTAGTCAACACTAAAGTACTTGGCTGTTATTCAACCGTGTTTGCTCTTAATGCTTTTAAAATCCATTAGCTCTCATGGACCTTATTCAGATTGACAACGCTGTACAGAGTGAACAGTTACCATTAAGTTAACTGGAAGACAAACAAAATAAAAAAGTTAGCTGTAAAAACCTAAAAGTTTATATGTATTGATCAGGAAATGCCTGCTACAAAATAAATGTAAAACCACATAAAAGTGTAGGAATATCAGTGCATTTCCAGGGCTGAGAAAATAAATATTTGTATCAGGGTTCCTCAGAATCACTTCTTCTGTTTTCACAGAGAACTGAAGGAGTAGATTAATGCCTGGTATAATTGATTTTGTATTAACATTAGCTAAAGATGACATGAGGGGGTAATGATAATACATATGATTTATTATAGCTATATACACTGGTACACCAACCAAACAATTATTACTGGCTGTATCAGCTCTCTGCATTGGAGCTAATCTCTTGTTTGAAGAATTTATCCTGCAAAATTTCAACCAAACAGACTATTCTTTATTATTTAAACAAGATGTGTATGTTTTATTAGAAATTACGTAATAGTAAATAAGACTCTTGTGAATCACTTCTAAAATATTAGTCTCCCTGTTTTGGGAGACAGGCAGAAAATTTTCTCAGATCTTAGTAAAGTAAGTACAAATGTGTTTTGACTTCAGAAAAATGAGTAATAACCCTTCCTCCTCAGAAGCCTTTTGTATTCAATAAAATTCTAAAGATGCCACAACAATAACCCTCCAAACCCTTCTAATTCCTTAAGTAGAGCTTAAAGGTATGTTTCAAAGTTATTTGGATTATTAATAGATCTGACTCCAAAATAAAGCCAGGTGCTGTACAGGCTGACCTCATGAGCACTTAAACACAGACCAGGCTCCTTGGCATACCAAAATCTCTGTAGCAACTTAGAACAAAGACATAATCTGAATATTTCGAAACTTTGGAGGAACTCTGTATTGGAATCATGTCTTCATTATCTTGACCTGACCTCTAATTTTTAAGGGTCATCCTAAGAAAAAATATGATAAACACATATGCTAAGAAAAACTTCATTTAAGATACCATTTCCATGGAATGATGACAGAAAACCTATTAGATTTTCCATGTGTCCTGGGGTGACATGATGGTATCTCAATCATCTCTTGGTTCTGGGAGCTGGGGGACGGGAGAGGCACACAGTTTGTTTTTTAGAAACTGTCCTCCACCAACTGGCCTTGAGAGTCAAATTCAACACACACGGAGAGTCTGGTTTTTTTTTTTGTTTTCAGTAGTTAGTTAGCTAGCGTAGATAACAGCAGGAGGAGACGCTTTGCTTTTTTTCCTTCTCCTCCTGTTTTTTTTCCTTTCCTGTTTTTTTTCCTTTTTTCACCTTTCCTTGGAACTGTTAAAAATCTCTCTGGACTGAGGACCCGGGGGAGAGCCGTGGGGGCTGCATCTGGAACCCACCAAGATCTGCACAGCAATGCTCCCCAGGACTGGAGGAACAGAGAGAGACAGAGCAATCACCTACAGGACAGACTTCTTTCCTAAATCTGTCATCTTTCCAGAGCAGCACGAAGGTCCTATCATCGGGTATTGTTCAATTTATTGTGACAGGGAGTGCTTTGCCTGTTTAACAAACAGGGTTCTTTCCACTTCTCTCCGAGGAGGTTTTTTTTCCAAACTAGTTGGGGGGAGGGGAGGGAGTGCCCCTTAGGAAGTTTCCTCCCAGATTTGCCCTAAACTACGACACCATGTTATAAGAACTAAGTTTATGGTTTGCTGTTGCTGTGGCACACCATGGCTGCCCTATTTCAAGCTTGTTTCTTGACAGTAATTGCTAGGAATTCAGAAACTCCAGCAGTATAAATTGTAATAATCTGATTTATAGCTCTAGATCCAAAATTACAGCTTTTTCAGCAACATAAGAATTGAAATTTTTATACCATTCTCTGTGAAAGAATGGAGTGTCCTGGGCAACAAGACTGAAGAATGGCTTGGTGACGTGCTATTGGTATACGTCATAGGAAGAGATGCATACATACAAAATTAGGCAGGAGAGAGCACGAAATCAAACTGCCAAAGGAGGAAATCAGTGCAGATCAACATGAAGATGTGATCAGTGCAGATCAACCCTAGACTGGGTAGGGCCAATGTGCACACATAAAACCCAGGTATCACTGCTCTTGCTTTACTGGGAGAACAGCCTGTCCCTGCTGCTCCTGACAGTGCCTTGCTGCTGTGTCCTGGTTTAGGGCAAATTTGGGAGGAAACCTCCAAATGGGGTTCCTCTGGAAAGCAAATCCAAACAGCCCCTCCAGGAAAATAACTCCCTCAGAGAAAAGTGGAAAAAACTATTTGTTTAGCAAACAAAATGCCCACAAGCATAAAGAAAGAATAATAATATGAAACAATAAAACCTCTCACCGCTCTGAAGAGAGATGGCAAAACTGAGAGTCTGTGCCAGGAGTTTATCAGTCCTAGTCCCTTCAGTGCTGGAAAATGCCAAGTCCAGGCCTGGTGGGCCACGGGCACAAGATCCCGACGCTCCTCTGGGTTTTTTCAGTCCAGAGCAGATTTAAACAGTCCCAAGAAAAAAAAAAGGGAAAAAGCAGTCCAGGAAAGCTTCTTTGCCTCAGCTAGCTAGACTAACAAAAGGAAAGAAACTCTCTCCCTGGCTGCCGTCCGTGCATCCGACGAGAAAAAAGAAAACACAGTCCCAAGGATGAGAAAAGATGTCGAGGAGTGAACACTGGTTTTCAAAACAACCTGCATGCTGCTTCTTTCCCTGCTCACTCTCGGAACCAGTCTAAAAGGTGCAGAACACAGAACAGATGATTTGGGGATACAGGTATCATAGTCACCCTAGGACACGCTGCCACTGATGTATACCAAATTTCTAGACACAGTCTTTCTACTCATCAGTTGAAATTAGAAGTATTTAGGTCTGTTCTCTCTAGGATTAGGATAATCAAATTTTCCATAGTTGTTGCAGCAGCCCTCTTGTTAGAGGGTAGAAATGAGCCAAGACACAGACTTCTTGTTTATCACAGCATGAAAAGGGTCCTGGTTTATTCCTCTTTACAGTTCAGCCATCCTGACTCCAACCATGCACTGACTCTGCCTACAGCAAGCTCCTACTGTAGGTTTCCTTTACAGCCTCTGACTGCTGCTTATTTCCTGCTAAACTATGACTGCAGGTATCAGTTTGCAGACTCTGAATGCAGGCTTTTACCCAGCTAGACTATGGCTGCAGGTTCCAACAACAGGCTCTAACTGCAGACCCAGACTGACCTCACAGCAAGGAATCTCCTTCCCCAGGATCCTTCTTTTTCATGATTCCCTCTTCCTCAACGTTCCTCCTCCTTTATGAACCTTCCCTCACTAGCTAACCCACTCCCTTTTATACACTTATCTTTACTGGCTATAGCTGTGACTCATCGGGGGTGAAGCTGAATTGGGTAATTAACACAGCTGTTACTTATCAGGGGCAAGGACACCTGTATTCCCTTCTCCTACACATAGTGAGCATGGATATTGCTACACATGCCAATGCTAGGCATTGAAGTAACAAGATGCCAATACTTAATGTAAGGAAAAATGAAATTGGACTAAAAGTGCTATGGAAGAACAAGTGAGAAATGAACAAAACATTCAAATTTAGCCAAATGGTTGTTAATAGAAAGTGGAGCTTTGATAACTTGCTCCATATTGTAAAAATTATTTATTTATTCCAAATTATGAAAATCAAAATTTAATACCTATTTCTGAAAAATTAATTTGTTGGGAGAATATTTCCCAACACCAATTCTGGATCTGCTGAATGATCAAGATAAGAGAGTGGTCTCTTACACCAACAGCTGTATTGAGTAACACGAGTTTGAGCAGGGAAGTTGTAAAGTGTTTCCTTATAGCAGAAAGCAGGTAACTTAGCTGTGTCTCTGGGCAGTTTAAGAGGCTTTGTTGATAAAGACAAGGACAGTTAACATATACTTCACCCGTCTAACTCTACTTCTAATAAAATTAAAAAAGGTCACCCTTCGTATGCAGGTATCAAGGGAGAAGGTGTATTTCATCCTCCTACTGCTTTAACTGAACTGGGATCAGCTGAACAGGAACAAAAGTGAATGCTCAGTTTGCTTTGCTTGAATGTGCTCTTCTTAAGGCAAATTTGACATTACACTATATTTATGATTTGTGAAAATATTCTTATTACATCCCAGATAGTTAGGCACAAACAAAGTTTACTGCAAAGCTGCATACTTAAGGAAGAGTTTTGGAAAATTACAGAAAAAATGGCCAATTAAATGTAGAGAATCAGTCATATCATCCCAAACTTTAGCTTTCTATCCATCACGAGACACTTGCCTGGATATAAGTGTACTGCTAACTGGCTCTTTCTTGCAATAACTGAAACAAATCTCCTGCAAATAAAGTCCTTGTATATAGGAAGCTGCTTTCATTGCATTTTTTTGTCATTGATAAGTTTTCCCGAGTCACCTTTTTTTACCTTAACTTTCAGCCTTTTCACTGAGCATCTGTTAGCTAAAATGAAGCCTATAATAAACATTTATGTCCCTCTTTATGCTGATTGTTGTTTACAGCTATGTGGCAAAGCTGTAGGAATATATTGAATATTTATGTAGCAAGAAATTGCACCTCCAGACTATTAAACACTGAGTGGAGCAGCTGGGATTCTCTAAATGCATTCAGGCCACTAGCAGTATCCATTATTTATCTACATTACTAGCTGCACTTGCAAAGATTGTTCACTCTTTCTCCTCTAACACCTGATGACAGCAGAATGGGAGCACATCCTTTTTAACAGCATTGACATCCCAATTTGTTTGGAATTGCATTCTGGTCTGCATTCTCATTACAATGAAGTAGCAATGTGAGAAAGTTGGCAGCCACTACCTGCTTTTTAGAGAAAGAAGATATGGGGATTGCTGGCTTCCCCCCCTACTCTACTCCACTGCCATGAGATGTCACCTGGAGTCCTGTGTCCAGATCTCGGCCCTCAAACATAGGAAGAATATGGACCTGCTGGAGTGAGTCCAGACGAGGGGCATGAAGAAGATCAAAAGGCTGGAGCACCTCTCTTTTGAGGAAAGGTTGAGTGAGTTGGGAGTGTACAGACTGAAGAAGAGAAGGCTTTTGGGATTCCTTAGAAAAATACCTAAAGAGGGTTACAAGAGAACTGAAGACAGACATTTTAAAAAGGCATGGAGTGATGGGATAATGAACAATGGCTTTAACCTGAAAGGGAGTAGGTTTGGACTGGATATTAGGAAGAAGTGTTTTACTGTGAGGATGGTGAGGCATTGGAACAGGTTTCCCAGAGAAGTTGTGTATGTCCCATCCCTGGGAGTGTTCAGGGCCACACTGGACAGAACTTTGAGGAACCTAGTCTAGTGGAAAGTGTCCCTGTCCAGGACATGATTGGAAATAGATTATCTTTAAAGTCCCTTCCAACTTAAATGATTCTATGATTCTCTGACTATTTAGCAAAATTCTGATCAGCTCAGTAAGTCAGTGCCAGCTCTATTGCTTGAGTAAAGTCAAAAGAACAGAATGAATCAAAGTGTACAATCAAGAGAAGACTGTTCTCCACAAATATCTCTGGAACTTTAAATTTTCTTTACATTTTTTTTCTCATATCCTAGTCAAATTTCAATTTGCATTCATTTTATTGCAAAGCATATCCAGAAAGAATTTCAAGGTGTTATCCAGTCTATTCCTTTTCCTCAGTTTTATGTGTACCACTACTCACATACATTTCAAAAAAATATTAATAGAAATCATATTATAGTCCACTTTTTTTCATGCTCAGAAGTGGGTTCTAGAATCTTAACAGCTAACTCACTTCTTTATCATGTAAAATTCATTAACAGGGTTTTGATTTCCTCTGTATATTTGGGTTTTCACTTGTTTCTTTCATTGCATCTATTATCTAGTCATACTAAAAATACATGAATGTTAGATGATGTCCCATTTTCCTAGTGAGACTTGTTAATGAAATTACTTTCATTATACAGTGATTCCTCACATCTAATTTATTTATGGAATTCTAAGAAATGTACTTGCCCTAGTAAAATTCAAACTTTACTGGTGTTTCTGTTCAGCTTAACTAGTGATTCTGTACATTCAGAATCCACTTTCTGCTCTTTGCTGATTTTTGTTTCTTGCATGATTCTTATGAAAGCTCAATATAAAACTATCTGTCTTTCCTCCATGACAGTGTAAAATGTCATGTTTTATTGCTTTTGTTGTGTATATATAGTTGCATATGATATGCTGTTTATGGTATGGTATGTTATGTATTTATTTATTTTAGTCCTGATCATACCAAATAAAGAATGGATTCTTATGATAACATATTCTGGGAAGACATTTCAAAGAGGCTTGACAAGTACAGCTTCAATACCATCATATTAGCAAGAATTTAACAATTTGCAATACTAGCAGGTGTAATTCATTTTTCTGAGTCAATGTAATCAGCAAAGAAATAAAAGGAGCGTCTTTCCTAAGGCACCTCTTCAAGAACTTCTTTAAAATCTTAGCTTTTCTGGTAATGCAAATGGCAGACTATAATAAGTAATGACTATTTGTAGAAACCTGGTTTCCATGAATTAATAGAAGAAAACTTCCACATTTTGATTAACTTGAGACTTTGACAGATGTCCAGCTTTTGAATTCCTTTGGAACCACATCTCAGAGCCAGACAGCATATTGCAAGATCGCCCTGACAGAGATAAAATTTGTATTTTATGTAGCTCACTATTTTAACAGAAAATAATTGGCTATAAAGGCCTAGTATTCCCAACCTTAGCATAACTTTTCAGATTTCGGGATAGCATTCACAAAGAGAGTTTTTCTGTGTCCAAGCTTTCTTTTAGGTAGATCAATATCTAGTTCTGGTAAGCACTGACAGTATTTTTTCAACTGACAATGACCTTATGAATTTTTAACTGATTAAGCCCAAATAAAAACTCTAAAGGGTTCAGAAAAGAAAATACTCAAGAAAGTGCTAATATCCTTAAGTATAAGAAGTGTTGTAGTGCCCTGTACTTTGGGGAAAATTTATTACATAATCAGGATGAAATATTTTTTCATGACATGGGTTATTTTTTAAATATAAAAGTGTTTTGATTTTATCCTGTTCATCAACCTGAATAGTCTAAGAATAGAATCTAAGAATAGTCTAAGAATAAGTAATTTAAATATACTTCCAGCAGTATTTAGAGCCTGAGTTTTCTTATCAATTGAGATTAACGTAAGACTATAATATTCAGGATTAGCAATAAAATGATGTAGCACGTTGAGTGCACAGAAAGTATGTAAGAGAAAAGAGCTGCTGAACAAAATGTGTGCAAGTACATGAATATAAAGTGATGGACTTCTTTTTCAGGAGCTGTAAAATATCTCATTGTTCATTTTTCATCAGCCCTGAGCTATTTGTATTGATCTTGAAGACTCTTTGCTGTGTTTTTAGAACTTTCAATATTGCAAATGATTAAGGGAAAACACTAATGTTAGAAACAGAACAATACCTCCTCCAAGCAATGTTAGCTTCTCCATTTCTCTTTGTGGCTTTGGATAATGTATCTCCAGTCTTCTCTCGGAAATCTTGCAATAGATGTTACGTCATCAAAAACAAGTAAGCAAGAATGTCCAGAACACAATGTCTTATATTGTTTTCTAATAAAATGAACAGATTGTGTCACAGATAAACCCCTCTAAATTGCAATATGCACTGCATTTAGTAAAGATTTGTAGATATATATTTCTGGAATCTCTGTCAGAACAATAAGAATATCAGGGAACCATAAACTTACATGCTTGCATCTTTTCCAGATTAAAAGAGCATTCACTGCACAATTTCAGTTAATTCTTGAGATACAATTCAGGGACTTTCAAGCCTTTAACTAATGTGGTTACCAGTCTGTTATCCAATTGTAAATATGCTTGTTACTTTTCAGAGCAATCATTTGGCAACATATTTATTGATGTCACTATACCAAAAAGCTTGTTGGCAACACTGGGATAGAAGTGATATCTTTGCTGTGTACTACTGTAGCTTATCAAACATGTCTTTTGCCAATACTGATAAAGGCTGTAGGCCTTGTGCTTATCTGATAGTGTAAGGTCTTAGGGTTTGTCTGAGCTTGCCTTGACGTTTTAGCTTTTTAGCCTTTGCAAATGTATGTAGGCACTGCATGATGAACAATAATCCTTGAAGTTAAGCCAGGATATTGACAACTCAGTGTGACATTCCACCTAGTCTGTATTCCAGCAACACTGGTATTGTCAGCCTAGAATCCAGAGGGATTTTAAAACAGACATAGTTATTGGTAAGGGATTATCACTATTTTTTTTTAACATTATTATTAAGGAAGATTTTTCTGTATTAATTTGTACTACAACTGCATCTAGGTTAGTAACAGCTTTTTGTTGGTTTTAAATAGATTGTTAGGATTTTAATTAATATGAGAAGTTGTTGGCTTTACATATAAGGTGTACTATATTTTTTGCTTATATTGATATGGTAGGTGTAGTATTGGATGCATACATACTAAGAATCTTGCAAATTTAAGATAATTATTTGCATCTGGTGGGATGTCTGTGCACCAAAACAGGCCTAGAGTACATGGCAGCTTTCTGAACAATAGTGTGTCTTAAGTTGTATGCATGCTGAAAAGGAATGTTTCAACAGGCTAATGTTCTTCATTAGCAGTTTGAAATTGCCCTAAATAAAACAAACTAATAGAGAGTGTGGCGGTGTACATTTTGGGATTTCCAATGATTCTGTATGTTTTTGTTATTTGTTTATAATAGTTTGTCCCTACACCCCCATCCCCAAACCCCCATGGTCCTTCCCTGGTAATGGGCCTTGTCAATCACCTTGCAAAAACGAGGAAGATTCTGGTGAAGATGCTAGGTGATTTGGCAGAGCCCTCAGGTTCCCACCTTTCTTCATTGTATCCCTGTTCTGGGTCACACCCCCCCTCCTGGATTGGTTCTGGGTTCCCCCTGCTCGGTGTACGCCCCTAGGGTACTTAAGGTGAGGACGGAGGCCCAGAGGTGCTTTTGCTCGTGGCAGCTCCCTGGACAGAATAAAGCCTAGTGAGAACCATGTGAGAGTCCACTCCTCTTCTTCCAAGCCTCCGACCACGCTTCAGCCTGAGGTTCAGACCCACCAAACCTTCCTTATATGCTGGTGAGAGAGCAAGCTAGCTGGTAAACCAACTCAGGACACAGCCGTAAGAGAGGGTTTGACTAACAAAGCTTTTTCTAGAATAAAGCAGAGAGACGTCACAATTATTTGAAGACCATTTTAGGGAGAAATTAAGGATGTTAGATTTTCTGCCTAGACTTTTGCACAAAAATCTAACACATTCACTTTGTTCCTTGCATAGCCCAATTCAATGTTTGCTGAAGCCTCTGAATCTAGTCTGGACCTCAGTCCACAAAAACCCTTCCCTGAAAACACGTAGACAAACCTATATTCTCTGTATATCCATTTATATCCATTTACCTTTAAAGTCCTTAAGAAATGCAGAAATTATCTCTCCCAAATTTTAAACATAGGGAAGTAAAGACCTGAAAGATATGGGTCTGGATAATGCAATGCCTGTTGCAGTGGTCTGACCTAAGAAGTACTTTATGAGAGATTCTTTTTAGGAGTATTCAAAAAGAAAAATAGCATATAAGTTATGTTATTATTTTCATTATGTATCTATGTTTTGATATTGCCCAGAACTCAATTAAAATCAGGCCCCATTATACTGAGCACAATCAAAACCATGTATCAGAAAAAAATTTATGCCATATAAATGAAAATGTCTTTAATTATGCTTTTCAGAGCTGCATATACGGTCTTGTGGTAATTTCTACCAGGATTATTTTTATTAATAAATGGTCAAGCCAGTAACATTTCTAAAATGGAAGGTTTTATGGATTTTTTTTTATTTTTATGGAATTTTTATTCATTCTATGAATAAATGTCATTTTTTTGCTTACAAAAAAGCAGCAAAGAAAACCAGGTCAGGCAATGCTACTTCAGAGAATTGTCTTTCTAACATGATTATTTTGATTATTTGTAACCAAAATACCAGCTTGAATTATCTGCAATCAGAGCTGCTCAAAATTATCCACTAGACCTGAGAAGATTTTAATACTTTAGAAAAACCAGGCATGCACTCTGTGTTTGTGGCTTTGACAACATGGTGACTCCAAATGCTGTAGTACCCTAACAGGCATTATGTATAATATGCATTAACTCATTTACAATTTTTTGTTCATTTTTAATTGATTGTCTTACATATGCTCACCCTTCTTGACAAATCTGTTCAGTTGCTCTGCTAAATCTCTCCTTTTTCTACCTGATTTTCCCTCTAACAGCTTTATGTCATTTTTCTCTTAGGCTTCCTTCATTCTCTAATTCCTCTCTCTGTTCTTCATACCACAGAACATTCTGAAATTCAGCAAAGGCAGATGCAGGGTCCTGCATGTGGGGAAGAACAACCCCATGCACCTAGGCCAGTTGAGGGTCTACCTGCTGAGAAGCAGCTCTGTGGAGAAGGACCTGGGGTTGGTTCCTGGTGGACAAGTTGTCCATGAGCCAGTAGTGTGCCCCAGGTGCCAAGAAGGCAAATGGAATCCTGGGGTGCATTAGGAAGAGCATTGTCAGCAGGTGAAGGGAGAGAAAAAGAGAGAGAAGAAAACTAAATAAATAGATAAGTCTTCTTTTTAAGGAACATGGGCTGTATTCATCAAATGGTAGATCTGCTGTAGATTCCAAATTAAATTAAATTAAATTATATTTTTCTTTTTATAAGCTTTCTAACTCTTTTTATAAGCTTTCAGCTTTCAGTGTAGACTCATCAAACATAGGAACAAACACATTAAAAATGCGCTGATTAAGGAGCTCTTTGTGTGTTATTCTAAGCACCATCATTTGGAAATCACATCATTTTGCCCTGGGAGGGATAACACATCCCTCTCATGCTCTCAGAAACTCAAATATTTCTAATGTAGTTCATTCTTATTTTTGTTCTTTGCATCCCCATTTTGAGCTTTCTAAAATGAGTTATGTGCAGCACGATTTCTACATCAACAGTTAACAATGCTCATAATTAAATCCATCTGTCAAATTATATTTAATAGAGTCTTAAAGCAATGTTTCCTACTGTCACCAGAGTGGCCATTCATTAAATATTTATCATAGAAATAAATTTTTTTTAGACATCACAATTTTTTCTAGCAATTTAATTTGAATAAGGGTTGGGCAAGCGAGCAAGATGAAAAATCAAATCCAGATGTGTAGTGGTGTGGTTTTGGTTTTATCAGTTTTATGTATGTATTTCTTCTTTGTTTTATATTGTTTTTTATAAGTTGTAATGGTTTGTCCCATGTCACCCATGTTTAACCCTTCTTGCTTTTACCCCAACCCTCGTTATGTGTCAATCATAAGTTACAGCCCCTGGGTCTTGTCTATCACTTTGAAGCCTCTCCCAAAAGTCTAGAATGTTCCAGGGAGGGCATTTAGTGACTGGATGAGACTCTGGCTGTCTCCCCACCTAAGTTATTGACTTGTTGTAATATGTGTCCTTTACCTGCAGAGCCATGCCCACATGATCCCTGATTTGTCCTCAGTTAAACCCATCCCCAAGTTCCTCCCCCGAATATAAGATGATACATTCGGGTGCTCTGCCTTGTTTTCTGCTTAGGGCTTTTACTGGCAAGGGAGATCTGCCGAGGCAGACACCCTGGGCTGAGGTATCCCCACTGTGGGATGAATAAAGCCAGTGGTTGAACCCTGAGCAGACTCTCCTTCTTTCCTGCTGTTGTCGCTTCACTTTTGCGGGCAAACCAGAACCCACGGGATGGGCAAGGTTCACGCCGCTACCGAGCCGTGCCCCTCCTTGCACGTGGGCAGCCTTGCCAGGGCTGGCCGAGGCAAAGAGACATTGACACTGCAGCACAGATGATCTTATTGATTAGACAGAACTGACCTCCAAACTAAACTTCATTAATTATCCTAGCTTCCACTTCAGAAAGCAGTAATTCAAAAGTTTTAATTACATTACTTCACTGCATGAAGCATCAATACTATTTATGATGTCTATATAATTACAGACTTACTAACTGCATGCAGTCTTTACTGTAACAGGTATTGTGTCTTCAGTTCATACATGATGATGCAATTTGGGAGTAAATACAATCCTAGGAGTGCCTAAATGTAAGGATTGTTAAAACTGTACAGTGATGTCTGCAACAGCAATCAAAATGAAGAGGAAAACCAATTAAGAAGTCTAATTAAGGATTCAGGTTTCTTGCAAATCAGTTCTCAGAATATCCCACAAATTCTACTGATTTCATCTACAAGACAGAGGCACCTAAAGTGCCTAGACAAATGTGCTAGACAATGTTTATTGCAAGGTCTTACAGAAAAGATATTTTGGTTTTTTTATTTTACACAAGATGGAAGATTCAATATGTGATTGAAGTACACACTCACAATGAGGAAGATTAAGGGGGGAGGAAAAAAATCCAAAACATATAACTATCTTTTTTCTTTAAATATTTTTGATTCTGTAATACATACATTCATCATTGATTATAGTGTGTAAGAACCAACTCTAAACACCTTTTTAGACAACAGTACAGCCAAATCCAGGATTACAAAGATTTTTTTCCTTGTTCAGTATATATACCCTGAAGTGTATTCACAGTAAACTGCTTTTCTTCTGTTATTCTACTTTCTAGATGGTTAGGGTATATCTGACTCTAAGGAAGCCTTACATCTTCTTGCTGAAATGTCAAATGGTCCCCAAACATGTTTCTGTCCTTGAACACAGACTTTCCTGTATTTATTTTTGGTGTATGGCAACTCCAGCAATTTCAATGCCATTAACATGATGTGATATCAGATGATTATATATTTGTTGATTTCACAAAAATATGCAATTTTCCATGCAAAAAATGGTTATGTGGAATTTTCTATACTGAACAAGGAAAGAAATAGATGCATGAAAGACCAAACAGGAGCATGTAACTCTTGGAAAAAGACATAATATAGTATAAATTTAAAATATTTATAGTCTTTTATGGAAATACATGTGAATTTGCCAGCTGAGAAGAGAGAGAAAACGGTGCTTTAACAGAGATTATGCTTCAACCATCCACGAACCTTTGAAAGCGGGCTAAAATCAGTCATTCTTCCTCTACCTCAAATTCTGTTGTTTCAATGTGCATTAATTGGTCCAGTGGAGGATTTTGCTCAAGAAACCAGGACTGTTACATATAAAGTTCAGGAGACAAGTATCTTTACAACTTCAATCTTCAAATACAATAGTAGATAAATAACTATGCCTAAATACTGCTGAGCAGATAAACTTAACTAACAATTCATATTTCAGACTATATAAAAACATATTGACGTTTCTGCTCTTAAAATAAGTGGTTCTTCGAATACCACTTTATTTACCGTCCTAATTGTACCCTCCACTGGAACAAGGCTGAAATCATCAAGGCCTTAAATAAGAAAAATAAGTCAGGAACATATGGAGCTGCAATAGTTTTTCTGAGAGGTCTTGTAATTTTTTTCTAGCCCAACAAGTATACTCATTTACCACCAGGAAAAATTAATAATTTCTTGCTAAATCTCAGTTCTAGTAATGAATATAAAATGACAAATATTTGGTTAATAGAATTTCTGAAGTCAGGTGTTGTGTTTGCATAAAGAAATTTTAAAGACAATATATGAAGACGCCAAGAAAAAGTTAACTTATTTGTTTCCCTCCTAGCCTTCTTCCAAAGACTCATCCTGTAACTTTAAGGCAGATATTTAAAAAGAAATGAACAAACAACAAACAAACAAAAACCAAAATGCAGTGTTCGCTTTACTTTCCTAAATAATGAGCCAATATCTAGAAATTTAAGAATTTATGTGAAATTTCATTTTTCTTTGAATGAGTGTCAAAAGGCCTAAGAAAAGGGCCTTGATAATCAAGTGGCAGATCCCCTAGTAAGAAGCATACTTCAACAGTAATTGGCCAAGTAACAGGAAATACGAAATTTAACTAGGTCTATTAATGGCCTACTGTTAAAAGATATAAGGGGAATGAAGTCCTCTTCTACCTTCAGGGAGATCTATTCTTGTTTGTGAGACTTCGTACCACTGCAGTTCCATACCTTGTATTTCTCCTCAGTAGGGATTTGTGCATGACCTCCCCACATGACTGACGAATGGCTATGGATGAACTAAGCAGGAAAGCCTGGAAACAAACATGTTGTGCAGTAAAGGTATCTTTTTGGTCAGGTGTGACTTCCTGTTTGAATGTCAAACTTAAAAACCAAGACAGGTTGGATACCTCTGTGCCTGAAAGCAGCAGCTCTGTTGTCAGGAGCACAGGTACTAACTAATGGCATGTTTTGGTCTGACTTTCTCTCTGAAGAGCCAGAACTTGGCACAGGATAAACCAAAATGAGAGGAATTAATATTCAGCCTAACTGAATTGCTCATATCAACAGAGAGGTATTTGCAGGTTTAGATGCAAAGTCACTCCCAGTATAACAGGTCTGACTGGACACTGGTTCAGAGCAGCAAAAACCAAATTCTACAGATTCCTTTTGAAACTGACATGGTCCAGTTTCCATGATCATTGGAGAATGAGTTTGGAACTAAGACATAATACCTGGAGAAGCTAGACATTTTGTGATTGGTCTTAAGAGATGCCAACGTCCACAAGCTCTTACTCATTTTTGACTGTTTTTTATGGCATGAAAATATGAACATTATCTCACTCCATTGGATTGTGTCCCCTTCATTCTTCCTTTATCTTCTTTTTCTGAATAGTGGACGTATATATAGCCAAGACTTTCTTAATGGCTATGTGTGAGGAAAAACACTTGAAGAAATAACTGAAAAGATTGTATTTTAAACACGAAAGTGAGAATACAGCCCAAGGTGATGGCTCCATTGCATTGTTGTGGGCTTTTTTTGAAAAACAGATTTTAAGACAGTTTCCTGTGTGGAAACCTAATGAAATCTCACCATATTTACATTCTAGAACTTGTGCTTCTCCCTCCAGAGGAAAATTTAGTAGTCTTCTATCACCTTTTTCTCTTGGAATCTTTTCATTGTAGGAAATCAGCACTATAAATGAGAGGTAAAATTTTCAGGAATATAGAAAGACATATATGTGAGCATGCATGCGTGGTTTACAGTCCACAAATTGCATAAATCTGAAAAATAAACAGTTATTGATTACAAAGCAGTTAAAGACTGCTACAGTTAAAGAGTGTAGTATACAAAAGATAAATTTATGTTACTGTAGCATGAAGAAAGTCCTAAATCTCATCTCTTTAAAGAAAAATTATGGAACTTCAATATTTACTGGTTATAGACCCACTACACTTGGTTTCTCTCTCCCTACCTTACAGCTGACTATGATTTTTCACTCCACCCTCCAGCATACAGTTACTTATATCTCACTATCTACAGAAAGGGCCTAGATATAACCAATTCTTTGCATGAGCTTGCCTAGAAATTCTGAAGGAGAGTCTGAAGAGAAGGTTTTGAAAGAGCTGTTGCCGCAGACTTGCTGTGCTGGCAGAGCTCTGGAGGCATAACTACTACAGCCAGAGGCATCATATACAGCACCAACAGATATGTGTGCAGTCTCCATCAGAGGAAAAACATTTTCTACAAAAACTGAAAACAAAGCTGAATTTGAGTAGAGATGGTTGCTTGCTACTGTCACCAGTTTCCTACTTCAGAAACATCAAATTAGTACATTTTATGAAATAAGGTGGAAATGGTTCAAGCACATCTCTTTAACCTGGTATATGGTCATGTTTGCCCACAGGCTTGAGCCCCAGGAGCCGTCAGAAGTCTTTGAAAGCTGAGAGAACATCTTTGTTTTCTGTTTGTTACCTTTTCTAAGAGTCAACAAAAGCTCAATTACAAAGAACTAACCCGAATGTCATTCACTGTGTGACTAAAAGGGGTGAGGAAATCTGAACTTTGAATAACAATAAGCTACAGACTCTAACTGAATCCTTCCTTCTAAAGATGAATTTTTTGCTCATTAAGTACAAAACAATCCTGTATTAGGAGAAATCAGAAGCAGGACCAGTCAAAGCAAAAGATAAATAAGATGTATATATATATTTATATATATATTTTTTTTTCTCCCAAAGGGCTTTTAAAGTCATCCAAATATTTCCTGTTTAGTCTGTATCCTGATGAATCTGAGACAATGTTAGTCCCTACGCATTAGCAGTGTTGTTGATTAAAGCAACACAGTTGTTGATAACAATATTTAACATCAACAGGATTTCCAAATCTCTAAAATTCTAGTCAAACCAACTTCATAAAAAAGTCAATTAGATTTGCAAGGCCAGATTTGTATCAGATGCCAGTTTCTTTCAGGTGGCATTTTTTCTGATATTATATAGCAATGTCAAATTTTTATTTGCTCTGCAGTGATTAATTACAGTTGCAGGTTAATTCAACTGCTGAAACTGCCAGTCTTTCCCGTGTTAAACAACAATGGAAGAGGTCATGACAGGTGTAACTGTATTTCTATGGATGGATGCATATCTCAGATATGCTTTGACTTAGAGTTTAAGCAAGTCTGTACAAAAACATTCTGCCTTTTCACTGCTGTAGCTCTAATAAATTAAACCTGTGCTATATTGAGTCCTGTTCAAAAGTTTACAGAAGGGATATTATCTGTCTTATATAACCCAGCAATGATTAAATTCAGTGATTACAAGGAATGACATTACACTCAAAAAGGCAGTCAGAAGAAATGATAGGTCAAACCTCTTAGGTATATCTTTAATTCATAAACTCTATATTAGACTCCTTTGTGCAAAATATCTGTTCAAGGCACCTTTTTGTCCTGATCTTGAAATCTGTCTGTAAAATCAATTACACCATCACCCCATGGGAGCTGACTGCAGACCTCTCATTCATTGACCTCAATATTCTGTAAGGATCTGATAAAACAACTGAGGATTGATCTGTCAGGAGGAGTTTGCCAGATAAAGTCATCTTCTTCCTACCCTGTCAATAGAAAGGTAAGTCTGCTTTGATACTTCCACAAACTGAACTGGTAGTTTCAGTTTGCATCTGCTGTGATTTAGTATGCTGTGTAAGGATTAAGTTTGAGACTAAACCAAACATTTACATGCCTGAATGCATATTTTTTTCATATAATGCAGATATCATGGGCCACATTATCATCAGTGGATACCTACTCAATATAGCCAATGGAGCCAGAGCAAGAACAGTGTTCTCCCAAATACAGTCATTGAATTACTGACCAAATCATTTCAGATTTCAAATCCTTTCAGATGCACATACACTTCTCCTTTGGATTTGTGGGTTTATTCTATGCTTCTGTGTACAAAATGAAAACAAACAAGAAAACAAATTAAAAGTCCAATATTTTTATAAGTGTATGCAGTAATCACCATTGGGTGTCTTATGAGGACTTGGACAAGGAAATAATGGGAAAAATAAAATACTAAAATGAATTAAATATCAGACTTGTACAGGCAGTACCACTACCTAGTTTTCATGCCTGAATGCAGCCAAAATATCATCCACACTGACTACAGGATTGTGTATTTCAGCCTAAGTATTGGCTTCATAAGGTAAAGTTGTCACTAATTCTTCTATACATTTATTGAAAGTGATTTCATGCCAGCCCTTAGCTCTACATTTTTACATCCTTTTTCATTCAACTATTTATTGACCGATTGCATGTTTTATCATTCAAATACCTAGTTTTGAATTCTCTAATATTTTTGGGATACTTTTTCCAAAGGTTAGCAGCAGTCACACATTCGGTTTCTCCAGGTCAATTTAAAAATGTTTTTCCACACATTCTTCCTTGTCTCTTTTGTAGCCTTTACTCTTATAAGGCTTGTTGTGCTGGGATTTTTATGATGAAGTTCAAAGAGATACGAATGAGAGCTGAACTCAGTTACTACCACTGATTTAGTTTCTGTTCCAATCCACTTTTGATGGAGAAGGGTACCTCAGAATACAGTGACAGCTTCATTCCTGTAGCCAGGAACACAGTAGAAAATTGAACTGGAGAAGTTCTTTGATAGTTTCAGATGTATAATTTAAACATTTCAGTCCCTCTTAGACACCTTAATGAAAGTCCCAAGGTCTGAAAGCAACTGTTGGGAGCTGAAAGTAAAAGAAAGCATTTGCTAAGTAAGAAGCAAGCCTTTCTTACAGCTGGGGGCAGCGGAATGCCAATGGAATTACTTCATCCATTAATGGGTAGGTTTTGTTTCCTTCCTAAAGAGAGACTCATCCATGTGAAAATTTCTCAGAAGGCTTCAGACTTCCTTTTAAACCTTATGATCACATTAATTGTCTTCATATTTTACTATTCAATTTGTGAATGCGACTGACTACGGTCACACAATAGAGAGAGTGCACTACTACCTCAGAATAAGGATCAGTTAAAGGCAAAAAAAAAACCCTTAAAAAAACCTCAAGAATTGTTATGTTTAAATATGGTTTTATTTAGAAATATCATAATTGTAAGAAAAACAAGAAAAATAAGACTATTAGAAATATCAATTTGCACCTAATTTATTTGCTTTAGGTCAGATTTTCTTGAAAATCCACTCAACCGTTTCACCTGCAAGTATGTAAATCTAAGACTTCAAACTGCTGAGATGGAGGCCCCTGTAGAGGACTCTATGAAACTGCCTTTAAAAGCTTTAAGTAGTTCCCTTGAGTTTTACCATACACAACCATCAGCACAAAACCAAGGGCCTTCACATTACTAATATTCACTAAACTACACTACTTCAGATCTACCTGGGTCTCTGTGCACAAAATTCTCCTTCTGACTGAGAGCACCAATGCCCTGTGTTGGAATCTAGATGTTCCTTTCCTATAATAGGGCCAAATAGTTATCTCTTATATTTGGATATAAAATATTTCCCATAATTCCAATAAACTTAATCAATATTGCTTATTTTTTCATGTGTATACTGTACAAGAATGTGTGTACTGCCAAGAAAGCCCAACCAGGACTGTGCACATAACCATGCACAATCTAAGAACCATCTGCTCTTACCATTTTATTTATTATCTGGGACTGCTATTTCCTACACTGTATATAGCTGAACTACTAACACTTGAGCTTCTAAGCAACATCTTAGACTTGGTTTCAGCTGATGTCAGGCTAGGGTGAGGTGGAAGCATCACGACACACCATCAGCAATCTAGCAAATATGTAGTGAAACTCTGGCTCTTTAAGTCTTCATTTAATCGCATGCTAATAGTGACAAATAAGATGCAAATAAGCTGTTTTCCTTCCTGACATTTCTGTATACTTTTTAACATAGTGCTCTTTCTGTGAAAGCACCAGCCACTCTCACATCTTCTGAACTTTCTTCCTAACCCCAGATTAGGGTGAGGAAGAGAAATTGAAACACTGGAGTTATTTAAAACTTAAAGCTGATGCAGGTTCTCTGGAGAGACAGGTGTCAATCAGAAACAAAATTAATGTTGCAGCGAAAAAAGTGTACTCCCTGATGTGGAGCCTGCAGAGCCAGTCCAGAATTTGGCATGGTAAATGTGCTAATACTACATGATTTACCAGTGTCCAGGCTCCTTGGTCTAATCCAGCCCGTTAAAAAAAAAATATCTACTCAAGGCTGCTAGAAACATTTAGACATTCCAGGACAAAGTCAGTGAGATGTTAATGTCATATGAGATATAAAACCAGAGCACATCTCCTGTTCTTAAGAATAAAACTGTCAGATGTACTTCTGATTGAAACTTTTGGTCTTATTTAGTTCATGAAGAGAAATGCCACTTTATGCAGTACGGGGAAGCCTCTTTGTCTTGTGGTAGTTCTTGCTGTGCCTTGAAAAAAAACAACATTCTGGACTATGCTCGTTAGATTTCAGAGCCTCAGACCTCTAGTTTCTCTGTGGTGTTAAGATGGTCCATGTAACTGGATCCATACCTGATAAAAAATTATTATTCATCGTCTCTACAGACAGAAAGGTTGCACAGTAATACTGTCAAAAGCTCCACTGGCTGTGTTGAGATTCATGCAATATGTGAAATGCTACTGAGAAATTGGCTTTTGCCCATGAGGAGTTACTGTTTATTATTTTTACAGTGTATTTATTATTTTTCCTTAGTTTGAAATGAAAATAATCCAGCTGAATATATCTGTGTCTGATACTTTGGTGTATTTTACTGGTTTAACACCAGCTGGCTACTGAAGAACACAGAGCTGCTTACTTATTCTCCCTCCAAGGTGGGATGAGGGAGAGAGTCGGAAGAGTAAAAGTGAGAAAATTTGTGGGTTGAGGCAGAGAAAATTTAATGAGTAATGCAAAAGCCATGACCACAAGCAAAGCAGAATAAAGAATTCATTCCCTGCTTCTCATTCTGAGGCAGGTGTTCAGCCATCCCCAGGAAAACCAGGCTCCATCACATGTAATGGTTACTGGGGAAGACAAACATAGGTACTCTCAGTATTCCCCTGCTTCTTCCTTCTTCCCTCACCTTTACTTGCAGAGTCTGATACCATATGATATGGAACATCCCTTTAGTCAGTTTGTGTCAGCTATCCTGTGTGGACCCGGTATTTACTGAGCCTGAGAACTGTTAGCTCTTCCCAAGGGAAACTTTTCAACAGTTTTAATTTTCCCCCAAACAACCTTGTGTAAATAATATTCCCTTCCCATATCAACAGGTGTTGTTTGCTATTTCTGTTACTTAGCCAAAGGGAGGGATGTCAGTCCTATGGACCAATAACATGTCTTCTTGGCACAGCATGTTATAAAAGGGCTGAATGAATTTTAAATACAGCCTTCTGATTTCTACTGCCTTCTGACTGGCGTCAAGCATCTCTATTTTGTGTCCTGTTGCAACAGTCCTGGATCTGCCCCCTCCCAGCTTCTTATGCCTACTCAGTGGTGGGGTATGTGAGGAGCAGAAAAGACCTTGATGCTTCACAAGCACTGCTTGGTGATAACAGAATCACTGAATGGGTAAGGTTGGAAGGGACTATTTGCTGCAACTTCCTTGTTCACACAGGGTCATCCTACAGCACATTGCACAGGACTGCATCCAGACAGCTCTTGAGTGTTGCCAAAGCAAAAGACTCCACAACCTGTCTGGGCAGTCACCCACAAAAATAGAGAAGAAAGTCTTCCTCATGTTCAGGGCAACTTCCTGTACATCAGTTTCTACCTGTTGCCTCTTGTCCTACTGCTGGGCACCACTGAGCAGAGCCTGGATCCTTCCTCTTGGCACCCTCCTTTCAGATACTGACAAACATTGATAAGGTCCCCTCTCAGTCATCTCTTTTCAAGGCTGAACAGGCCCAGCTCTCTCAGCCTTTCCTCATGAGAGGGATGCTCCAGACCCTTAATCGTCTTTGTTGTCCTCCACTGGACTTGTTTCAGGAGCTCCAAGTCTCTCTTGGGCTGAGGAGCCCAGAACTGGACACAGCACTCCAGCTGTGGCCTCACCAGCGCTGAGCAGAGGGGCAGGATCATTTCCCTTGACTGCTGGCAATGCTCTTCCTAATGGACCCCAGGATGCCATTGGCCTCCCTGGCCCCCAGGGCACACTGCTGACTCATGGACAGTCTGTTGTTACAAAATTAGTTTGTAACAAAAATATCCCTGAATTTTCAGTACTCTTTCCAGCACAAAGTAAAAACATAGTCCCTACTAGTGTTATAAATGACTTTCAGCCAATCGGATAGAAAGAACACATTTTATTTTTCCATTTTAAAATCTATCTGGGACAGCCACGAAAACAACATTCGAATGTTGGGTGAAACAGACGACTGACAGCAGGGTTGCTATCTCGCACTGTTCCACGATTTGCTGGGGTTTGAGTCCGAGTTCTTATACTGTATTTTGTGCCTCCCAGCAGCAGAGGTATTGTGTTTTCAAATTCAAACTCAGTCTTTTCACTTGGTGATGAATCCTGAACAGATTTCCGGGTGCTGGGCCACATCTGAAAGGATTTTCCAGGAATCCTCTTTTGGGATGATGATGTTTTCAAATTCAGGGTCCACCCTCGAGACTGGTATCGATGGGTTGATGGTGGGTTGATGGTCCAGGTGCCTAAGATCTGATTAGCTCAAGGAGCTACATTCTGGCAAGCCACCCTCCTTTCTGGTGTAAATCAAGGTGTTAACTTGTCTATTTACAGTTCACAAAGCATGTCCCGGTATTTGGAAAACGCCTGCCCCATTCCGGGAACCAGGATTAGTCTTACATTTACAGGGTTACAGTCTATCATCTACTACATTTATTATAGTTCCTATATTTAATTGCACGAATTTATAGTCATATCTATCACACTAGCAATTGTGGAAAAAAAATTAACTCTATCCCAGTCAAAACCAGCAGAGCTAAACAAGTGATAATTGTGAAAAAATCAACAGTCAGTAGAAAAGGAACAAGACAGTTCTAATACTGGGCTGTCAAAAGGAAGTGATTTTTGGTTATTCTGGGTAAGTCAAGACGGTACAAATGTTCTGGAAGGAACTGTGAAAATAAGTGCTGATAAATTATGTTTTCACCTCTGTGTCATTCTTTTTTTTTGATGAATGCATACAGATATATTATGATTTACCTACATTTATTTGTTTATTTGAAACAAGGTCTCCTAAGATATAATTAGATTATTATTGCTATACAGATTTAATTTATGACTGCTTTCCAAGTATTAAAAAATTATAAAAAAAGGCATGCTTACATTTTCTATTTGATCAGTTGTGCACATCTGTCTTTGAACTATGTGGAAACAAATTCACTGTTTGGTTTAGCAATTCTCTTCTAATGTATGCAATATGCATTATTTAAATAAATTTGAATACTAGTGACATTTCAGAAGATACAAAAACACCAAGGATGTGCATCAATTTCAAAGGAAAATTAATTTTAGTTTTGAAAAATTTAATTTAAGAACATCAACACATCTCAACATACTTTTCTCATAATGCTATTGACATACAATGAGTCATCACTGACATTGAAAATACTGTCTTTTTACTGTCTGTGTGTATGAAGAGTCTGAGGGCTGTCTTTGTGTGCTAATCAAATTTCAGTTTGAGAGACTATTCCTTAATTTTCCACTGTTGTTACAAGATATTTTTTCTAGCACTCCAGGTCTCACTTGCTAAAGACCTTTACTGTTGACAAAAATTATTTCCAAACTGCGTTGAAATATTTCTAAAGCAAAAAGATATAGACACAATGTAAGAGGAATGTCTTCTGTGCCAGATGATGCTTAAAAATAATCAGTCAAACAACCCAAAGACAATATGCAGTTAATTTTAAAATCAGTTACTTCTAAATCAGTCTTTAGTCTTTAAAGTACATTACGATAAAATAACCCCCAATTTTACATGTCAGTTACTCTTTTATCATTGATTTCTTCACACAGACAAAACTCATAGCAGACATATCAAGCATGGTGAGGTAATAACTGTAGTAAAATAAATGTATCAGTGAATGAACTGGAAGAACAGCAGCTATTTACTAAATTCAAACTCAATTCTACAACCATCAGTATATTATTTAAAGCAGATCAAACAATTGTCTAGGATTTTGACAAGAGTAAATTAGGACAGGTTCCCAGCTAATAGGATGCCAATTCTGTAAGTGACATCAAAGACTCCTCCGCTTGCAAAATAAATAAATCCCACTTCTTTAAAATCACTTTGTGGTAACTCTGGATTTATAAGGATCTTTTTCGTGATTGTATCTCACTGTTCCTCCTGTTGTACATCCTAATCAAATTTGAATTATTTAATGAGCTAACATTTACTGTCTTTTCTTCCAAAGTTATGAGAAAAAAGTGATGGTAGGATGGCTCACAGGCAGCTAGACATAAACCTTACCCATCCTTTTTAAAGTAGAAATAGAGAAATGAAGCATGTATATCACATATATTTGGATGCCACTACACCGTCTTTTGCTGCCTTCTTTGTATTTTAAATATGACTGTATGTCTTCTTGACCCTGCATTGTTGCTACTTAGGATTGCAACTGGGATTAGTATATGTGATTCACAAAGGGTGCTGTCCTAGAGTGACTAAACCAGGACAGGTGCCCAGGGGAAAATAATTTCCTTTGATATCAAAAAGCCTTCAAGCTTTCTGCAGTATTGTTGCAGGAAGTTTGCTGTGCTGGACTCATCTTCTTCCAGGCAACCTATCTTCTGGTAATATCCTGAAAAGGCTGTTACACTACATGCCAGTTGTACACATAATTTCTGTAGGAAACTTGTTTGCAGACCGGCAATCTGTCCATCAGGCCTATGAAGCATAAGACCTAGGGCCCAGAAGCAGCTCAGTTTCAGGGCAGTTTGCTTAAAAACAGATATAGGATCTGTTCTGGTTCTCTTTGTGAAGGTCAGAAACACAACCACTGTGTGAAAAAGGAAAACAAAAAAGGATTCCAGGACACAGCCAAGACAAATTTTATTTCTTTGTATGAGCAAACCCAGTTTTGGCTGCTTTCATTAAGACACAAACCTGCTCATGTAAGATCTTTGTTCCCTATCTCTTAAAATATAAAAAGGGTAAACATTCCATGTTAAAATATCACATGTGAAAAGGACTCAAAGGACTCATAGAATGTTAGAGAATGAGTCTGAAGAACTTTAAAACTGTAATTTCTTTTCCTTTTGTTGATTTAAATCTTCTCTTAAAGAACTTCAAGTTCACATATTTTCTGGAAAACTCTACCATTGTCCAAAAATCATCCTGTAGTTTTGGTACGTTCTGGGCAAGCCAAGTCACATGTTGCATATGCCCACTTGTAATCACCATGTGCTACCTACATGATGAGCAGATGGAAACCTTTCCCTGTAAAGGATGCATCACAGACTTGTCCTGGTTGTACACTGGAAGGAGTCTGGAGTAGGGTTGTAACACTACACAGCACAATGGTTCTTTTTTTCTCAAGAACCCTGAAGTCAATCTAGGATTAATATAAAGTACATCTGTTCTTTGGGAAATGGTGAAGAAATTAAAAGTGTAGAAGAGGAAAAAGAGAATTCATTCTTAAATTCACAGGGTTTTTTTTGACTAAAAACTCATTCTTGTTTGAGATGTTCAGCACACAGGACTGTGGTGCTAGCTGTGTCTGTGTGTATGCAAACACATATGAAAGAGCCCAGCTGTCCCACTTTGATGGTGTCCTTTATCTTCCTTATACAGGATACGCTTTGCTGCATTCATTTCTGCCTTAAGATGCAACCTACTACTCATATTCTGGCCAGCTGCAGGGTTCACCTGTGTGCTTGACTTAAAAGCTGCTGAAACGTACAAGAATGACTGAGGATGATGTACCAAAGCAACAGCTCCAATCACAGCTGGACTGAGTGTGTGCTGCCACCACGCTGTCATGTGCTGAGGGACTGTGAAGAAGTCAATGATGATTTAACAAGAAAGAAGGGAGCTGTGTAAAGGAAGAGAAGTATTGTAGGAACTGACTACATACAGCTCACACTTGGAAGCAGCTGGGCTTACTGCACATGGATGATGAATACACATTTTCCACTAGTGATGGACTGCTCTAAGACCATATGGCAGTTGTTTTATTTTCTCCCTGTCCATTTTGAAGGATGGTATTTCAATGCCCAGGTACAGATGTGTAACAGGTTTGTAGATGGGATGGGAGGTCAGAAGTGTTTTAACAGTACAGAGTTTTCTTTCAGCTGGAAAAGTTCATGCATTTCTCTGTAACAATCCAACTTCAGTAGTATATTCCCCAACATGGAATATATGAAAGGAAACTTATTACAAGAACTCTACATCTCTCCTGTCTGACTAGCTAGAAAGGCATCTTTCATTTTGAAGAGGAAAGGAAAGATTCATCCATAAACATTCAAACATGTATGATGTGGAGATGTTTGTAGACAGAAATTTCAGGTACTTCAGAAAAATTACCTACCCATTTTTGAAGAGAGAGAAATAACAGTAAAGGCTTGGGCTTCATTTGCACCCCTTATAGGTGAAAAAAAAAAAAAGTACCAGAGCTCTGAACCACCAGTGCTGTCAACAGCAAAAGTTCTTTTGAAAACCAAGAGACACAAATCTGAATACTGTGATTTTGTGAAGAGAAACTTTCTACTTGGCTGTTGACCTTCCTTGTGCTTGTTCACAAAAAACCTTCGAATACCTATTTCAGAGGTGAAGTATCACATTAAGATACAAAGACCTGGCTTTATTTCTCACAGTTTTTCAGCCTAGAATTGATGAAATATATCAACTCCAATCACATAGAGACAATGTTTTGATCAGAGTGAGTATCCCATATCCGTGAGATATTTCAGTAGGCCACAAGAAAGATTTCATGTTATCTGGGTTCCAGAAGAATCAAAATTTTGTATTAAGAAGCTTATGTACAGTTTGACACTATTAAAGACCCAGGAATAAAGGTCTTATCCTGTCTGTGAATTACAAAGCTATATCTAGTGACATATAGCAGTAGGTTATATCCTGCTTCATGGGCTAGTATGATAGGAAGCCCACCCTCTGTTCAGGCAGGTGGTGAAATGAAGTCACAAGCACAAAAGAGGCTTTGTAAAGTAATTAGCAGAAAAAGGAGGGGAAAAAAATCTTTTTTTTTTTTCCATGCTACAATAACATCTTTCACTTTAGGATCTCAAAGCATTTTAGAAGCACTGTAATTAAACTTCCAATCGCTCCATGTAGTATAAAAGATTTTTAATCCCTTTTAGCAAGGGAAGAGAATAAAAATGAGCAGGAAATAAACTGGTGTTTGCTCATTTAATTCATAATGAGGAGAAAAATATGCACAGCTTAATAATTGCTTTTATTTTAATTGTTCATAAGGAGCAATCTTTCTCCTTCCCACCCTAATTATGGAATAGACACATACCAGAGTGTGAAAAGCTGTAGGGCTTGGGATCATCCATAACATGACAGGTTAATTCCATAAATGTTTTCTTCCCTGCATCTTCCAACATTTTACAGAAGGTGTTTTCATCCACTGTTTTGTCCTGATTTAGTGTTTCAATATACCTTCCTTGACATACTTTTACTCTCTGAAGTGTGTTGATTCTTTTTTAATATTAAGATCTCAGCAGAGAGAAGAAGGGAAAAAAGATGCGTTGCATCAATTGAAGAGTAAAGAATTTATTGTAACTTAGTCTTCATTCAAGACAAAACATAAACATTGAAGTAAATGAGAGGAAAACGAGAAATAACGGCACTTAAAGCGGTTATGAAATATCTTGAAACTAAAGCATGAACTGAAATGATTTTGTTGTCCTAAAGAAGAGTTTGTCCTTTTCTCTACTCTGTTATCTCAATAGTCTACTATGAAATCTGCTCAGCAGGGAACATTTTCATGTCAGAATGCTGTATTTTTAGTCAATCGATTGGCCCTCTACCAGGGCAGAGGGTTAGCTGCCTTTCAAACTGGCAGAGACATCTGCAGCCAGAAGAGTGTCTCCATTTATACTTGGCAAGACAGAAATGAGTGTCTACCTCTGTGCACTGCAAGCTCAACCTCTGTTAGCAGGGGTCAGGAAGCATTATCTCCCATCACAAAGTGCACGCAGAAGTTCAGCTCAAAATTACCACAGTCTTTCAGGAGCAGTTTGTGGATGTTCTTCATTTTTCTACTTCTGTACCCAACGCACTTTTTTGAGTGATTCTGGGGTTTTGCATTCTTTGTGTGTGCATGTATGTGTGAATGTGTGTTGACCATTTATGCTGCAAGACCCCAGGAGAGGAACTGTATCTGTGCTATGATTTTGTAAAGCACTGGACACACTAGGAACTCAGTGGAGTTCTCTTACTCCTCTGGTGCAACAAGCCATTATTTTGAACTGGTAAGAAAAGCAGCAATTTAAAGTTATCTTAATTCACTTCAGTACCTTAAAACCTTCTCAGGAAAATGACTCATCTGTAGCTATTGTATGCTGGTTTTTACCTTTGATACCATAGCAGTCTAACCCCTAAACAATACAGAGGGCTCTCTACACCTTAAAAAGAAACATCTCTCCTGAGCACACCACTCTTCTTGCAACTGTCTGTTCTGTGAAGTGACCCAGAAAATGTAAAAGGTGCAAGCTTGTTTTATGCTCTACAGCTGCCCTGTTAACCTATTTTGAGACTACTAGTGTATTAAATCTTTTGTGTTTGGGTTTTTTTTCTCCTATTGTGATTGATTTAAATATATTTTATAGTTGCTAACTGCACAAAATCAGTTTATTCAGTGGTAATGGACCAGCAGCAGCAGTACCTGTGACTCAGCAGTGATGGGCAGTGAACTAGAACCACCACTCAGCCCAGTTGCAATCAAGGGAGCCAGTGGGTGGTCCAGCTTCTATTTCAGACTACCTCAATGAGAGTTACACAACATTGCTGTCACATGCCAACAGGTTCTGATTTTTTTTTTCATTTGTCACCTTTTATAGCTGGGTTAGCCAACACTCATTCTGAAACTGGATACCCTGACAATCTATCAAGGGAAAATGCTGTATAAAGAGACATTTAGTTGACATCAGGGCACAAGGATATATATACCCTTAAACACATCAGTGTTCCTGATAAAAGAGTAAGCCCTTCACTAGGAAGGAGGGAAGGATCCCTCCGCTACATTGTGGAGAAAGAAAGAAAAACGAAAGATAGAAAGAAAGAAAGAAAGAGTAAGCCCCAATTTAGTGACAGTTACAGGATAGAAAGAAAGAAAGAGTAAGCCCCAATTTAGTGACAGTTACAGGATTTATGGCGCATCTCTTATGTATTGCTTTTCATTTATGTAAAAATAAGCATGTGGGGATGCCTTTTTAGTTCTATGCATTGGTTCAGGTTCATGTAAGGTTTGTTCTCTGTACCCGATTTTGTTCTCACTTCACTACCTCAGTTACAAGCCCCTGATTGGTGGTTCCCTTCCCCCATGTCAGTTATCTGTCAATTCCAAGTTATGTAACCCCCTGGTCCTGTCCGTCATTCTGGGGCCGCTCCCTGAGTCTGGAAGATTCTAGGAGAGGTGTTGAGTGATTGGGCAGGATCCAGGATCCCTCCTCCCTCTTTCCCATGATTTGTTACCATGTATGCCTGTTATGTTACCAGCCACTCCCCTGTTGTGTCCCACTGGCTCACTGTCAAACCCTACCCTAAATCCCACCTCCCTTTTTAAGGGCCTGTCCCTCTGACTGGATTGTCTCTCTTGAGGCACCAGCTTAGAGGTGAGGGCTCCATCCAGGACCCAACAAACTCTTTGTCTGCCGTACCTTTGGAGAGTCCCTCCTTTTCTCCGAACCATCATCACGCTCGTGCTCCTCGGCAATACGAACCACCGGCTTGCTGCGGTGCCGGGGCTAGCCGTGAGCAGACACCGCCGCATAAGCATTCTTAGCATTTTATGTATTCTGTCTATTTGTGCTTTTCCTACACAATCATTAGAATGACTTACAACTGTTAAGGGTATTTTATACTTAATCATGACATAAACAGAGAGACTTGCAATGATCACTGGAAGATTATCTTTATTAACTAACTTCACAACTTGGCCTTTTTAAGTGTCAGTGCATCTGGACACAGATTTACTGGTGACACTTTACATCAAAGTCTATGTCAGGACTTCTGCACTCTTACGCAGTTAGTCAGAGACAAACAGTAACATTCACTCATCCAGCAAATGAAAAGGATCATATTTGTGAATGCCTGATTTTACTTATGAAACATATCCCTCCAAACATGTCTAATACATTTAGAGTCTAGTCCTCCTCTCACTGATGTGATAAGCCATGAGTCCCTAGTGAAAACTGTAGGGTTATAGCAAAATCAGAATGGCTCCACACTCCCTCATTCTATTCTCATTTTGGCAGATTTTGCAGTGTGTGTGCAGCTGCCAAGTTCAATGAATTTTCTCCCCATTTCCATTCACATAACTGATATCCCCACCTTGCCTTTGGGTTGATATGTCAAAAGATAACTGAAATAACGTATCACCCCGAGCTAATAGAGATATCCTTGTGCATAGGAAAGATATAGTTGCTACCCCACCAAGACATTTTTTTTGTTGGACAGGGTGGGCTCTGTGTGTGTGTATGTGTGTGTGTGGACTCCTCATTTGTAATCTTGTCATCTCAACACCTTAACATTTTCTCTGCAAATACAGATGAAAACTAGCATATCAGTAATAGAAAAAGGCTCATTTGCATGAAGAATGGCAGCCTTATCAAGTTCTTAACAGCCCTATGTGATCCATTCAAGTGTATTTGGAGTAGCATCCAGATGCCTAGAGAAAGGAGGGCTCTAAACTGTCAAATCACTTACTGCAGTAAAAATAGGTGAAGAAGATGATTAAATACAGTTGCTTACTAAATTCAGCTGAGTCTAAATGCAGCTGGAATGTGGATGAATGACAGAAGTGTATAAGGGAATGGGAGTCACTCTATCACCTCCATTTGAGAATGCAGTTAACTGAGGGTTGCAGCACAAAACCTAAAAACCCACAGATGAATCTAACTTTCCTCCAGTGTGACAAAATCTGAAATAGTCCCTGCCGTCTAGATTCTACATTACTATTTTGGAGTTTTTTCCTTCAAAAAGATTGATTTCCATACATCACATAATTGAATATAGAGAAAATAACCAGGATGATGAGAATTGGGATTTTTCAGCCTGGAAAAGAGAAGGCTCCAGGGTGACCTAGCTGTGCCCTTCCAGTACCTGAAGGGAGCCTACAAAAAAAGATGAGAGATTTTTTAGAGTCATATAGTAACAGGTCTAAGAAGACTGGTTTAAAATTGAAAAACAGTAGTTTAGATTAGATATTAGAAAAAAATTCTTTATTGTGAGGGTGGTGGGGCATTGGAACATGTTTTCCAGAGAAACTGTCAATGGCCCATGCCTGGAAGTGTTCAAGTCTGGGTTGGATGCAGTTTGGAGCAACCTAATCTAGTGAATGTTGTCTTTCACTCAAAATGTTCTATGATTTTATGATATTAAAAGCTCACAGTTATCTTACTTAGTGGTGGGATTTTACTCTAAGTTGGACTACAGCAGAGATTTATGCCTTTCAGTAACTCACCTTCAAGATACTGAGACATACACGTTCTGTCTCTGCTAAATTACTAAATAAAGTGAATGCAGGAGATCCTTGATCTGACAGAGGTCAACACAGGATCTCACTTTGGTTGATGTTAAATTTGCAAGATTATATATACAGTTAGGGTAAAAAGTAAATGCATGTTAGATGTTTACAGTATCAGTAACACGCATGTTACAGGTACTGTAAAAAGTACATGCGTGTTTTCTAACATCAAGAAAATTATACAGGCAGGATGCCCACAAATGAGCCATCTTCTCCCCCCATTTGCTGTTAGGAACAGTAAACATAGGACTGATCAACTTCTAGGTCAGACTCTGCAAATGAATTCAGTTCACAAAAAATATCAAAGCTATGTTATTTTTTACTCACAAAAAATGTAAACTAAACAAAATCATAAGACATAGAAATATAACATTTTTTAAATGATACTATTTGCCTGAATGACTTCTTTATTGTTTTTCCAAAGGTCACCCTGCTTGGCACACAAAAAAGGTTTTTATTTTAGAAGAAAAACAGCTTCCATAAGTCCATATTCTGCTTCCTTTTTTGCTTCTGAAGGCATACTAAGACTCCCAAGGAAAACAAGTATTTACTTAAAACTGAAACAAGAACTAGTAATTTGTCATTGTAGAGATGGCCATGACACTCAAGAGGATTTTAGTAAAATTTGAGAAGGCTTCAAGCATCAGCACCTTGTTATGCAGATGTTTTTCATACCTTTTCTATGTAGCCTCCCACAGACAGCTCCACACAGCTCTGGCTCTTTCTCTCCTCCTTCTGCAGTTCCAGCTCCCTCCTTTCTGTCCCTAGCACAACCACCTGACCCTGTCTGTCCCTCATACAGTGGTTTTCCTTATCTGTCCCTCACACAACCTCCTGTTTCTTCCCCCTCACAGCACGGCCAGCAGACTCCAACTGACCCCTCTGCCAGCTAACTCACTCTTTTATCACATCCAGCTGTGAGGGCAAGGCTGTTTCCACTCTTAGGTAATTAACACAGCTCCAATATATCAAGGGCAAGATTAGCTTTAGCACTATCTCTATCTGTCTTCCCACGGTAATTTTTATTCTGGGAGACTACAAGATAAAATTAAGAACTCAAATGTTACTGCATCAGTAGTAACAGAACTGTACATGATTAATTTTAGTGAATATACTCAGTGAAACAGATATAGAACCAAAAGTGTAAAAGCAAAGACATAGTGCACCTCTGTACTGTGTCCCAAGTATTTTAAAAGTAGTCATATGTGAGTTTAAAGCTGTTGATTAAACAAATACACACAAGAAACACATGTATATATAAATCTGTGCATGTGTGGAAATAACCAAACACACACAAGCATTTAGGTATGTCTGTGTATTCATAAAGAAGGAGCAAGACAAAGGGAAGGTGTAGCAACACGAATTTTAGGTTTTGAATTTGTACTGTATTTGTATTTGTCTGTACTTGGTATGTCCCTTCCCAAATCCTCTCACCCATCCCCTGATCCCCTTGGTAATTCCCAGAGGGGAGCCCCTTGTCAGTCACCCTGGAAACCTGAAGAGAAATCATCTCCCATTTGGCCAGGTGCTCAAGCACCTGCCCTCTTCAATTGTCCTGCTGAGTGTCCCACTCTAGAACCTCCCAACCCCTTCCCATCCATTGGCCCAAACTCTCCTGTGGCCTCAGGCTGTGTCCTGGGGTATATAAGGGAGAAGGCCGAGCCTTGCCTTTTGCATGTGGAGCTGCACCAATAAACACCTTTCAAACCCACTGCAGAAGCCTGCTCTTCATTCCAAAGCCTCACCCACGCTTCCAGCTAGCAGATCTGAGGAAGCCACGAACTACCGCAGTTGGTCTGGGGTAAGCAGCGTGCCGGTAGCAGCCCCCTAGAAGGAAACTGCTGCAGGAAGGAGGCTTGCAATTTTATGTTGTTGTCCCTTGATAAGTGAAAGTCTTTGTGCCTGTGAGTCCTGGTTCTGACAGCACAGATGCTCCCACTGGTCAGGTAGGCTTCTGCAGCAGAAAGGTGTCAGTCACTTCCTTGCTGGATGTTGTTCCAAGAAGCTGTGGCAATCTGAGGAACAGCAATTAGAGCCTCGCAATCACCCACGTGAATTTCACTCAGGTGCCCTTACCCTGACTTCTTATTCACTTTTGCAAATCATACCAGAAAAAGATGAGACTAGAAAACAAGAAAGCTGTCAGTTTTTCATGTTTTGGGTTTGTTTTCCATATGTGTATGAACATTTCAAATGAGTGAGAAAAGTACCTTTGTAGTCCATCAAAAGAAATACAGTACATGTTGTTTCTAATGCAGAAGACGTCCCCTTTTGAAAGAGTTATCTGTTATCCATGGATATAGTTCACTCAATAAATGAGTGAATGGTTACAGTCTTGTTAGTCATGTCATACTGCTTCTCAGTCTTTGGAAAGTCCCTCTACCTCTGCAGACCATGATAGATTGGTCTGTCACATTTGCTAGTCTGCATTGCAGTGATCTTGCTTCCTGCCTTCATCCTTCCTCTTCTACCCTTTCCCTCCCTCCTCAAGCCATTTCCATTTGACTTTCAAGACAGTCTTTCATTGTATCAGCAGCTCCCCTTTAATCAGAGCACTGCTTCCATCTGAAATAGCTGGTTAAATTACTGAGGGTCCATTAAGTGAATTATTTCAAGCTCTTGCCCCTTTCGCAAATCTGTCCCTAAAGCAACATGGCAAGTAATAAATTTGAAGCACCTCTCAGTATGGTGAGGGAAGCAGTCTGCATTTTACAACTAGCAATTAGCCTTAGGGCTTCAGGTATTTTTCTTTTCTCACCACAAATGAACTCACTTGAGTTTTAAATTTTTTGTTTGTTTGTTTTGTTTTTTGAAGGAAAATACAGGCCTTGTCCAGGGCTGAGTGTCTGTGTCTGCTAGCATGTCCTCAGTATTCTATTCCCTGGTTTATAACATCCCAATATATGGTGACATTCTGAAGCATTTTCTGTTCACTCAGTGATGGGGAATTATGGGAAATTATGATCCAACAATGCCAAATATCAAGTACAATCAATGCCATCTCCATAAATATGTCTTCCACCCACCGAGGTTCACAGAGCTTTAGGAAATGCAGGGGAGCGTAGGACAGGTATGTACAAGGTGGTTTAGAGAATTAATCACCCCTGTAATTTTAATAAGTAACAGGATTTTTGTGCTGTAAGCATAGTGACAGAAGTCATAATATCATCTAGGAGTATGTGAAAGAAAATCCTTTTTACCTGTACAATGTCATACAGTTAAGATGCTTGGTCTCAAACAGTAAAATGCAGAAGGAATCACAGACCAGTTTCTTGTCTATTCTGTATATCACACTGTATGTGAAATCTAGGTTACTTCATTGCCTTCTTTCTTGGCATTCAAATTTCTCATTTTACCCTTTTTAATGGAATGAACTTTGAAATTTTATTATCCAGCTCACCAAATTTCTATCTGCTTTCTCCTTTCCTTTTTCCCAATTTCCTTTCTTTTTTTTCCTCCCTTGGGACCATGCATATGGGAAGAATTTTCTTATCTCTCTTTCAGCTTTATCTCATGGCACGTTTTTATTTTCTGGCTTTGTATTTTTTCCCTGCTAAATTTATATGCCTTGTGATACAGCTTTTATCAGTCTCACATGTACTGCTGCTATTCCTTGTTCCTGATCATCTGCTTATATGTCATCAAGTGCACCATGTGCTCTTGACAGAACATCTGCAATTACTAGATAGTTTCTCCTCTGAAAATGCAGGGTGTTACCCTCACTGATATAACTGAAGTGAGCTATTGTTATGGACTGTGATTAGGTGGTTTTTTTTTTTTTCTGTGACAGAGACTATAAGGGAAACAAGGAATGCGGCCCTGCAGTTTTCTGAAAAGACAGAAGGGTTTTTAGCAAGGCTCAGCCACGCGTAGAGCAGGCATAATATGCTAGAGACTTCAAATTTTGTTGTCATGAGAGGAGAAGCTGTCCATATAAATGAGACAGAAGGGAATTTGATTTGGCATCATCGTTAGTATTGGGTTGTGCAATAAAGGTGAATAGAAAAGTGACTATTTAGGGGGTATTCTTCACAGTTGACAGTGATTTACTTAGAGAAATATTGCTCAGTCTCAAATAAAATTGGGGTTTAGGGAATACAGATGTTTCTCTGTATTCATATTGGAAGTCAGTAGCCATGGCCACTTTTTGAAAGTGGGATTACTATTTTTTGGCAGATTGTGCTATTTTTGTTTTCCTTTGTTACCAAAGAAGCAGTGGAACTTAGTAATTGGTAAATGCCTCTTAGCTGACAGCTATAGATACTGTTTTAAACAAAATAAAGTTAGAAATATATAGCAGGTAAACAAAGATCAATCTGAATGTTCTCACCACCAAACAATTCCAGATTTCAGAACAGATTCTAGCAAGTCAGCCTTGGTATAACTGAAAGGTTTTAAAAGACTGTTCAAAAAATGTCCAGAAGTTTGACTTGCTGTTGTCCAATAACACAGGTAAATTCAAATCTGTGCTGCAGAGGTTCACTGTGTGCAGGAGTAGCTCCTACATTATTATATATATGTGTGAATATACCTAAAATACATTAATCACTGCTTTGACTAACTCAAGTAACTATTCACAATGGCAAAGTTATTGCATTTGTTTGACAGTGAAGCCCACATACATCATGTAGTTTTACCTCTGCAAATTCTCCTAAAATTGAAAAGTATAGTAAGACAATGGTAACTCTGGAGCAACTTCTCAGAAGAAAAAGAAAAAAAGTGTTGCTTTTCATTATTTGTCACTTAAAATATCACTAAACCGGTTTCTCCATCCTCTGCTGTACCAAGACTTCTTTTATATTGGGGGAATTCTTAATGAATACCTGCTGCATCTGTCAAAACAGCCATAGGTTTCATCCTAGATTACATCCTCCAAAAATACCACACAAGGTTTAGTTATTAGAGAGCCTTCATCTGTATGAGAGGAATTGTGCTGGGAGGAAAGAGATTCACAGAAGGGCTCACAGAATTTCACTGAAGGGATGATTAGTCTTGTTTTTGAACAGTGTTTTGAGACCCTCTTTGAGTCTAACAGTGACAATAGGGCACATAAGTGGTTTTTTGGCACTGTTATATTTCTAATGTATGTTGATCCACAAGACAGAAGAGCTGCAGCAGACTTTTCTACATTCTTCCCAATTGTCACTAGTTATGATTTAGCATGATCCAGCCCACAGGTCTTCAGAAAGCTTTCTTTCATTGTTATCTGGATGGAAGTTCTTTTCTGATGCTCTCAGCTCTGAAAGAATTCCCAGGTGGCTTTAAAGCTGCTACATCTCCCTGACATTAATTGTAATTGATTAACTTTCTTCTTGTAAAACATTCCTGATCCACTCCAGCACATCTTTCTTTCTTTCATGCAAAGACTTTCCCTTATCTCTGTTAGAAACTGCAGATGGCAGGTATGGGAGTAAAGAATTTCCTCTATGAACTCTTTAAGCTTTTCTAAACCTACTTAAAACTCCTTGCCTTTTAGAAAGCTTGCTTTCTATGCCTTGCTTTCTATCTCCTTTTTTCACCAATCTATTCCTTAGAACCCCAATACAAATCTATTATTTATACTAGAACTGAAAAACACATTTCTAGTATTTATCACGATTTTTTCTTTTCATTAGCTCCCTTTGGTTTCTGCAATTACAGTGTTTGCAGATCTGCCATGATTCAAGGGAATGGTGTGGTAGTGTTCCAGATATCCAAGGTATCACCAAAAACTTACTGTTTTCATTGCATTGTCAAGCTAACATTTCTGTGTTCTACCACTGAAAATTCAAATTTCTAAATATCATAACAGAGAACCTGGCTTCTACTCAAATTGGAGCAATTACTCCTTGACTACTGAAAATTATTCGAATTCCCAGTGGATAAAGGAAATCCCCATCCACTGTTCTGAACAGTGGGCTTAACAATCAACTAGTATAAAATAGCTATTCACTTAAAACACTACTGAAAATCTAGAATATTTTATTGCTGCTGTATTTTCCTCAGTGCTGGTTAATTTTGGACCCATCAGAGACTATAATTCATAGGGAAATGAGCTGTTGCTTCCAGTCCATACGTTACAAAAGTTACACTGCAATTGTCTCCTTTCTGCTGTTTTTATTCAAGACAGAATCCCAGAAGAATTACCCTCAGAAGGGGTGTTCCTAGGACACAGAGGGAAAAGATGTCATTTCCTTTTGGTAGGAAATGGAGTAGATGTACCTAGTGTAATCCCTCAAGGTGAGACATTCTAGACATATCAGAATTAAAAATAAAAACACTGCTGACAGTCTAGCTACTCATGCTAGAGGCATGCTCAAGCAGTGAATGCCAATTATTACCATCATTTCGATTAACAATAACAAAGTCCCCAAAGGAGATTTCCTTGTTCTCTGTTTCTTTAATTTCAAAACGCCATTCAAGAGATCAAAAAAGGGCTTTGTCGGAGAAGAAAACATTTTAAAGAGTACAAAGCAGGTGTAAAGAGCTGTGCTTCTCCTAGGATATTTTGCTTGTCAATTCTAAACTTACTCAAGCAAGCACTTTGAAATCAAAGACACTTTTGCCTTATGGCACTGCATTTTGCCACTTCAGGCCCCCAAGTCAGCTTAGATCCCTAGCACATTGTATAGGAAGGACACTCACTCTCTGAGGGCTCTCACTGAGTGAGCCCTGCTCTACAGAAAGGCTTTTATCATTCATAAATGGACCTCCTGATTAACCATCTTGTCTAAGGGTAACAGATTGTAGATTTTTAACCCCTGAAAACCACATGAGCAGCGTGAATTTAAGGAAGTCAGACACCAGATATCCCAAAAGTCCAGATCCTACCCTCTTGCTCTTACCAGAACAGGCCGCTAGACTGGTTATATTCAGGCAACACTAATATACACTCAGTTAATCTATTCATGGAGGGTTTTGCTCACCCTAAGTCTTAAAAACAACTAATTTTAGCTTTAAGAAAATTTTTGGTTTGTTGGGAGTTAAAGCACCATAAAGGTCATTCACAAACAAAAGGCTATCCGTCATACTGGGAAAAGGCCTTCACCATTAGTCTCTCACTTTTCAACATTTTTGATTCATGCCAGATCCTTGCTCTCTTAACTGTAATGGAAATTAAGATATTAATTTTTACTGCCACCCTTCATATGTTTTCTCTCATCTGGTGTACTTTATAATAAACAGGTTTCCCTCAGACATTTCCCATTTGAAAGAAAGAAGTTTAGAAAAAATATCCTTTGCCCCCTTCAGGATCTTTATCTTTGTTAAAACAACTTTACATTGTCCCCCTGAAGAACATCAGATTGGTTTTGTTGTGCCCTGCAGGGCTTCCCCATCCCCAGAATCCTAGGGCAATGGCAGTGGCAAGTTGGCACACTGTAGCAGAAATGTCATTTTTTAATTATGTGGTTCTAAGCGAATCTATTATCTACTGCTGAGATGCTGAAATCAGATGATTTATCTTCAAGGCAGGTCTGTCTACAATCTAGAATATGTATCTCTTGTCACTGCAGGAAAAAAGAATGAAAGGATGTTTTTATTTCTGGTGGCTTATGTTTATAAATGTATTATTTTAAGTTTTGCAAGCAGATTTGTGGGCGTAGAGTGCTGAGGGGCAGGATATAAAGAAAGTCACATTCTGATGTTTTTGCAGGTTCTCTTGATCTCCCTAGTAGATTGTCTAAAGTCTAAAGGGATCTAGTTGCCATTCAGCCAGGGTGTCACACCCCTCCAGGGCAGGATGTCATACACATCGTAAAGGGCTCATGTGCCCTTTAATGACCATAAACTAGCCTAAAAGTCATTGTGCTGAGAATTACAGGCACCTAAGAGCTGAGAGCACTGTAAAGGTGAACATACGCAAAAGGGCCAGCCAACTTGTTTACCTTAATTAACATAAATACTAACCTCTGCTTGACATTTCAGGGTAGGTATCTGCAACATTTTCAAAGAATCTTTATTTCTTACACACTAGGTGTTGTTACTTGAATGAATAATGATATATCTACAATATTATTCACAATGACACTGAATTATTTCCCTTTCCTCCCCAAGGTATGGGAATAAATCAAAGAGTTTAGTACATGTTGTTTGTATTTTTTAATCTGCAAAATTCACTACAAAACCCACTCCATGAAGCAGGATCTGAGCTGCCAGCAGTTCATATCTGTTAATGAAGAGGTACATTCCAAGTACTTTTAACACAATCCCACTCAGGCATATTTTGAATTAATGTATGCTTTCTGTATCCTATAAAAGTTTACAAAAAAGTTGTAGAGGAGGACAGAGAGAAAGAAATATCGAATATCCCATCAAAACTGTAATTCTTGCATTGCCCTCTAGTGCACACATGACAGCATGACACCTTTTTTTTTAACTCTTCACACTATAAATTACTAAAATGAAACCTTTAATGCCATTTGATGGTTTGCTGCATTTAATTTTGACAGAAACATTATATACAGTTTGTTAGAAATACCTTGCCTTCATCAAACCCTTCTGGCAAATCTGAGAAGTAGTTTGATTCGTGTTGCTGGCAGAATGCAGGCCATGCCTTTCAAAACTAAATAAGTATGATTCCAAATCCAGACCCAAAAAAAAATCAGTCGTTCAAAACCACCTGAAATGAAGCATGTATAATTTGGAGGATACCCATGTTCTTTTCTATATGAGGGCAAAGTCTTTAGTACTATGTCATTGGTCTGCATACGCTTATTTTTAAAGTCAAGTGCCTCCCTCACAAACAGAAAGACCAGCATATACAAGAAAACAGGAACCTGCACAATAGTTAAAGCGTACAGAGAATTCACTTAACAAGATGAAATCCATCATAAAGCATTGTAGAGGCAAACATTTCAGTGGCTATGGGTTCAAATAATACCTTGTTACTTAAGTCCTTAGCCAGGAGCAATCTCTAAGTTTCAGACCATTTGTGGCTATATGAATAAACTTAGGGACATATTCAATACATTTAGAAGAAGTAAATTAAGTAGAAATTTCCTCCAGTTTCACATAAATTATCACAGAAAACCCATTTCTGCCTGTAATAAGAGCCCTAGTAAAAGAAAACATTTTATGAAACATTTAAGGAAAAAAAAATATCACCAGGTTACAGTAAGGAATATTTTAGAAATCTCTTCTTACTGATGTTACCTGCAAAATGCATTATTGTTAAATTTTGTTTACTACAGTATAGACAATGCTTTTGCATTTGAGAGTTTTGAAGATCTTATTTCACCAGGTCTTCTCCACATAGTCCTTAAAAGCATAATATATTTAGAAGCTTTCATGTTCTGGTCCACAAGATCACAGACAAGAAATTAATTTTCTTCTCCACTGCTGCCCAGAGAAATTGTGGATTTTCCATCCCTGGAAATCGGGGAATCCCTGTCCCTCTAGATAAGACTGGATAGGGCTCAGAGTAACCTAGTCATGTGAAAAGTTCCTTGTCCATGGCACAGGGGTTTGAATAGTTATTCCATAAATTCTGTAGAATCAATCATAGAATGATTTGTATTGGAAGGGAGATCCAAAGATCACCAAGTTACCCTCATGCTGCTGACAGACGCAGTTTTCACTAGACCAGGCTTCTCAAAACCCCATCCAAACTGGCCTTGAACACTTCCAGTGATGGGGCATCAACAACTTTTCTGGGCAACTTGTTCCAGTGCCTCACTACCCTAACACTAAAGAATTTCTTTCTAATATTTAACTTAAATCTATTCTCTTTCAGTTTCAAGCCCTGTCCTATTGCTACATACCCTTGTGAAATAAATGTTCCTTTCCAGCTTTTTTGTAGGCCCCATTTAGGTACTGGAAGGTTTCTGTAAGGTCCCCCTGGAGCCTTCTCTTCCTCAGCCTGAACAACCCCAATTCTCTCAGCCCATCTTCATAGGAGACATGCTCCAGTCCTTTGATCATCCTCATGTTCCTCCTCTTGACTTGCTCCAGCAAGGAGATCCATGTTCTTTTTATGCTGGGAGTCTCCAGAGCTGGCTGCAGCTACAGGTAGGGTTTCATGAGAGTGGATAAAGGGGCATAATCATCTCCTTAGATCTGCTGGCCATGCTTTTTTTGATGAATCCCAGAATATAGGCAAGATACCACTAAGCAATTTTTCAGATCTCGGCAGAGAACATAGGGTGAAATTGCATCACCCCTTGTCAGAATATCACAGCTTTTGCTTTCACAGCCAAAGTTACACAGTAATCGCTGTAAAATCTCCTAATTTTTCAGATCCTATTCTCTCATGCAATTCTTAAATGTACTTGAGTATAGCACATATAGTTGCATCTGTGCAAGCAGGAATACTTTCAGAACACCAAGCACCTGGATAAAATCAAGATTTGAATAGCAGAGAGAAAGAAATAGGATACTATGAAGATACGTGTCTGTAATTGCACTGTGTAAATGGGAAAGCATCTACTATCCTTGTAACATTAGTGAAAGCTCAGCTGCAGGAGGAACTCATCAAGTAAATATATTCCTGGCCTGTGTCCAGCATGATATGCAGTTTGCCACTACCATAGCCAAGAAAATAATTATAGACCACTTTAATAATGTCAGATTTTGATTACAGTGTGACACTGTGCCATGCTGATAACCTTACCTCTGTATTTGTAGTGCAAGCTTTATTAAGAACAACTTCTGGACAACTTTTGACAACTAATGTTGTTCTTGCATCTCCATGTATACGCAGGATGCCAATGCCTGAGTTGACTTGTTTTGTACAAAGCTGTTCCTGTAGTAATAACAGTTCTTACCTCACCAATTTAATTTTTCAGGATTCTGACACTCTTGCTCCTAATGCGTCATGATTTTTTTCTGGACCCATATCTCAAAAATTTTAAAATAATGATAGCAAGGTTAGCATAGTTATGGTTCATCATAATCACAGGACAGAAATAGTCAATTTTTAACTGAATGCTAGAAGATATGGTGGCATACAGCTGTTAATGGATCATGAGAAATAATGGAGATTTTGATCAATTTCCCTGTTCACAGCTTTGGAACAACCCTAGCAAGAGGCCAGAAATAAAAATCTTAGCATTGTCCTGCCTGCCAGGCACAGGCCTTTAGCCACTGCTGTCTATCCTTTGGTTTTCAATTCACAAATCTTTTCACAAGGCAGAAAATTGTCATCAAGCCAACATGGGACAGGCAAGGTCTTTTTATTTAAAAACCCAAATGAGCAGTATGTGATAAAACTTGCTATTTGGTTATCAGAGAATTACTTCCTTACACTGACAGATCTATAGCTATTTGTTTTAAAATCTGTCATTCTCTGAGCTTACAATGTCATGCTCACAAAATCAGACTCTAATCACACTAGATTGCCACCAGGTTTGTTCCCCACATTTCAGAGTTTAATTCTTAAGCCTACCTCTACCACCCCAGGAAAACAGGGTAAAAAAAGAGAGACATCATGTCTGGAAAATGGTCATGACTACAGAGCTGCTTTTTGTGTTACAGAGATGCTCAGTTTCACATGCCATTTATGTGGTTTCACCTTCTCTTTCTGCATAACATACTGTGTTGGTTTTGACTGGGGTAAATTTTCTGCATAGTGGCTGGTATGGGGTTATGCTTTGGAGTAGTGCTGGAAACAGTGTTGAAAATTCAGGGATGTTTTAATCCTTGCTGAGCAGTACTTATAGAGAGTCAAGGCCTTTTCTACTCCCTACACCATCCCACCATCCAGTAGGCTGGGCGTGCACAAGGAATTGGGAGGAGACAGCCAGGACAACTGACCCCAAGTGACCAAAGACACATTCCAGACCTTATCACATTGTGCTTAGTGTATAAACCTGGGAAAAGAACCAAGAAGTGGGGGACATTTAGGGTGATGGTGTGCATCTTCCCAAGTCACCACTGCACAGGACGAGGCCTTGGCTTCATGGAGATGGCTGAACATCAACCTGACCATGGGAAGCAGTGAATTAATTCCTTGGTTTGCTTTGCTTGAATGTGTGGCCTTTGATTTACTTTTTAAACTCTCTTTATCTCAGCACCTGAGTTTTCTCACTTTTGCTCTTCTGATTCATTCCTGCATCCCACCACAGGGGTGGGGGCAGGGAGAAAGGAGTCAGTGGCTCTGTGGGGCTCAGTTTCTGGCTGGAGTTAAACCATGGCACATACAAGTAGCAGAAAAGATGTCACTGATTCAAGATGTAGCTACTGCTCTCATTATCTTATGCAACTGTTTTTCCTCTCTGCTTTGAAGGCCAGTACATTGCATAATCACTGGAAAAATCCTGTTTTGATCTTTTTTCTGGAAAATTATTTCAGTCTTCCAGGCTCAGAACATTCACACCTTGTAGCTCTATAAATTCCTTTTAAGCAGAGGGAGCTTATATCATTGAAGTGGAAACTCAGCAACACTAGAAAACTGGATGAAAAGTTCTAAAAGAAGCCAATTAAAATAAAAAAGTCATAGTTCAATAAGCGGAAATAATGAAATTTTTCTTCAGAACATCCTGAATGGTTTGGAGTCTTCTGTGACTGATCATGAATGCAGTAACAGCTAAGGTCTCAAAGGTTGTTCATTTTTGTATACCTATGTTGTTGTTAGCTTTATTTTGGGTTGGTTAATTGTTTGGGGGGTTTTGGCAGGGGAGAGTTATTGCTGGCTTGCTTGTCTCAGGGCTTCTTGTGTGTGTGTTTATTGGTTTTATTTTTTGTCTACTAATCTCCAAATTGTTAAGGTTGCTTTCCCATACACCCCAAACTTGGGCAAATACTTGAAATGCTTTTTTATAGTGAATCAATAGGCTAACAATAAACATTCAGCCAGAACTTTTTCTTATCCTCTGTTTTACTGACTGTGTTCTGCCTACTAAATCAGCAAGTCACAGAACCAGAGAAGAAGCTGAGTTGGAAGGGGCCCACAAGGATCATTGAGTCCAACTCCTGGCCCTGCACAGGACTATCCCCAAGAATCACACCATGGCCCAAAGAGCATTGTCCAAATGCTTCTTGAACTCTGTCAGGCTGGTGCCATGATCACTTCCTTGGGGAGCCTGTTCCAGGGCTCAACCACCCTCTGGGTGAAGAACATTTCCTGATATCCAGCCTAAACCTTCCCTGACACAACTTCATGCCATTCCCTCGGTCACCAGAGAGAAGACATCAGTGCCTGTGGCTCCTCTTCCTCTCATGCTGAAGTTGTACCTGCAATGAGTTGTCCCCTCAATCTCCTCCTCTCCAGGCTGAACACACAAAGTGACCTCTGTCACTTCTCGTGCAGCTTCCCTCCAGGCACTTCGCCACCTTTTTTGCCCTTCTTTGGACACTCTCTAATACCTCAATATCTTTCTTATATTGTAGTGACCAAAACTGCCCACAATTTTCAAGGTGAAGCCACACATCTAATTCAAGCACTTTGTTACCTAAATTAGACTTCTGGCAACCTTATCATGAAAAAACAAGAATTTTCTGTGAATAAGCCAGACTTTTCGTATTCTGGAGTGATTTTAAGAGGAACATCAATTTTCCTTTGCTATTCATTGATTTCTTTCCCTATCTGTGTTTTCATTCCCTGTTTAATTTCATCCTGGGATATTCACGGACTGTAACCCAGAATTACAAACTTTATCTGTGAGACATTCAGAAGCCATAACTTTATGATGTCATAAGTTTTCTTTCCCTGAAATCCTTACACTTTGTTTTTCTTCTCGTGAAAGTAAAGTATTGGCTTAACAACAGTAATAATGAAAAAAAAAGTAATAATGACTTTTTGAATGATAGTGTTTCCCTCTACAACAACACTTACTCCACCAGTATTCCCATTGATGTATTCTTCTTTTCCCTAGACATGGATTCTTGGCTAACTGATTTTCCCAATGTGCCTTTCATTGGCGTCCAAATGTGCTTTGCTACACCATACTATGGTAAAGTAGCTTAAAAATGGTTTTTATAATTATTTTCTTTTAAGCAACTGACTTAGCCAGGCCAAAATCAAAAGTGTTTGATATGAAGTTGATCTTAGACAAGGATTTCCTCTTTATTCCACTGAATAAATACCCATCCCTCATTAAAAATTACTGAAATGCTTGGTTGAACTCATGTTGCAAAGTTAAGTTCCTGGTAAAACCATGCTCAACAAAAGGTAATGAAAAGATATAGCATCACACAATGAAAAGAATATATGCAGTACATACACTGGATTTTCTAAGTGCTGGTATGTGATTCTACGACAGTAAGGAGAAAGTGTAGCCATAAACAAATTAATACTCCCGGAGAAGAACTGCTTAGTGACAGTGAGGTCCACATAAACATCGGATGAGATATATGGCATTGTACTAGCTGAAAAATAGATCCTAATCTAACCCTAGGTGTTTACACACCAGCCCCTGTGGATATATGGAAGACAAAAAAACCTGAAAAAAAAAATATCAGTCCATGTCTGTCAAGTTGCCCACGATTTGCACTGGAGCAAGGCAGACAGGAAATTCCTCTGTAGGCTTTGTTTATTATGTACTCTTTTTCTTCTATGTAAGACTCCATTCCCAATTTTGCTCTTAGACAAATTTACCTTCTTAAGTAAGTTATTTCATCTGTCAAACTCCTACACAGTCACTGACATCTAATTATTCCAATTTTACAAGGATGATGGCAAAACAAAAGAGATGACGGGTCATGCAGAAAAAACATTTGAGTTTGAGATTTTCTTTCATTCTATTTGTGTCATTCTAGGAACCTGACAGTTAATGTATATAGAAATATCATAGAGGTAACATACAGTCCTGACAGCATGCCCCAGCCACGTAAAAATTGTAACATTGTATTATTTGCTTGACCCTATAAAGACCAGCATTGCTTATCTTTCTTTTGGTTTTTACCTTTTTTTTTGTTGTTGTGTCTCCCTGCACTTTTTTTCACACATAAGCAAAGCAGAGAATATTTCAAAGATTATTTCACAGGGAATAAGCTCTGCTCCAGTTGCCTTAAAAAAGAGGTGTTCCCCAGGTTCCCTGATGTTCCCCAGAAACTTAAAATTTCCTCAAGGTTACCATTCAGCTCCACAGGGACATAGCCAAATCTGTCACACTAAGACGCAGACAAAGCTGAAGACTTCTTACCTCACAGAGCACAAGGAATAAGCAGATCCTGGGAAAATAATTAGCACCTCCATGTATTTTGTCACCCCAGTTAATTTCTAAAACGACTTCCAAGCATCATAAAAATAAATATTAATGCATTTTTCAAGCACATTAGTACTAAAATCAAGCCTGAGTGTTTCCTCCATTCAACAGAGAGGAAAGGGCTTTTCTGCACTGGTGAGAAATTTCTGCAGAAGGTTATTTTGTAAAAGACAGTACAAACTCCAGGGGTCTAATGTCTCTTTAGCATTAGCCTTTCACTGAGAATACCAGCAGCAATGAAACTGTTAACCAAGGATAATGACAAATAGTAAGGAATTCAGGTGAAAATAGATGCAGCAGTATTCTATTCTTATGGCAAGTACACTCCCATATGATATAAGCTGTTTAAAGCTATTTAGTATGATTCCTAACCATAGTACCTATATTTAAAAAAACAACAAAAAACAAAACTGAGAAAACATTGAAAATTAGGAGCTTAAGTGGTACAGACCAGTGGGTTTCTCAAAATACTGGAACAAATTAATCATATTATTTCTAGTAAGCTCTAAAAGGATAGAAGATTAGTAGCAGTTGGTGTGGGCTTACCAGGAAGAGATTGTGGCAAACCAATCAAAATTCCTTACATAATCTGTTAGTCTATTATAAATAAAGAGGAAATATTAGCTGTTTAAAACTTGAGTTTAAACAACCCTCTGCCATTGCTTCATATATTTCCAAAGGTGCGCCAAGAGACCTATATAAAGGTGTCAGGTAGATCCCATATATGCTGCAAAACCACAATCACCTGGCAGCTACTTGTTGTTAAGAAATATCAAATTGGAAGTATTAATTAGAGCCCCAGACATCTTTGTTCTGAGCTTGGTACAACTTCATTTTATCTTTAGTAATTTGAATGATTGAATAGATGGTCCTCTGATTATTTTTACAAGCAATATACAAGACAAGGAGAAGGTACAGAATCAGAGAGGATTTTCATTTCAAATAGTTATGACAAACTGCGGAAGACAAAAGATTGCATACATGAATAGGAACAAACAGTAACCTATTTTTAAAAGATCACTGGCAAGAATACTACCACATTCTTCTTTTTCTTTTTTTCTTTAATAACTTTTTTCTCTAATAACTTTTTTTTCTCATTCCAAAGAGTTTCTATTGCTCACAATCTCATCTGTAGAAATAGTCCTAGTGAAATTGCCTTCTTTGAAATACAGTTATCTGAGACATTAACATCAATGAATTCTCACTTGCCTGTAAGGGGCAGAGAAATTCACCTTTAAATACAAAAAGACTGTAATTTATAGCAAATCACAGAAGGAAAACCAGAAGGAGTAGTTACTTTGTCTCTTGTCCACAGAAAAGATGGTCTAAAACATTATTCCCTCCTGGGGTTTGACTCTGTGAGATTTTTAAATTACTATTATTATTATTATCATCTTTTAAAATTATTGTTGTTTTTATTTTCCATCTGCCTTTCAATGGACTTCAAAAGCAAAGATGGAGGAAGAAAGGACAACACGAGGGTATTACTCCAGTTGTGGAATGCTAATAGAAAAGTGCTCAGTAAAAATAAACTGCAGAAATTAATTACCAAGAATAAGAGTGAATAGACTTGACACTGGGTAAAAGGGTAGCATCAGCTTGCTCTTCTGACATAGAGTCAGTCAGTATACAGTCAATTCTTGGACAATGGTACATTTAAAACTCAGGATAACTAATCATGACATTATAGGTGTCAGTTTGAATAAAGCATACTATTGAAATAACCCTTAAATTTGAAGAAAACCCTTGCAAAGTTTGGACTGGTTTGCATTCTCAGTAAGAAAAAACACACTTGTGGGTTTTTAGTAGAGTTTGGGGTGCTTTATTTATGGGTTCTGTTACCCAGAAAGTGCTGTGAATTTCTATTAAAAAAATCAAAGCCAACTATACCACAGCTATCTCTCAGTCATTTGTCCAAGCCTCTTGTAGAAGTCTCTCCAAGGGAGGTTCCACATCCTCTACAGACACTATGTTGCAGTGTTCCAAAACTTACATAATCTCTCTCTGAACTTCAAGCTTATTATCTGAAATTTATTCTCTCAAACCATTGTCATTAGAAAGAGCCTCTTATTTATTGTTCCTTGGCATCCATTCTTAGTCCAAATATTTTCTCGTATTCCCCTGTATCTTCCATTCTTAGGTCAGACTAGTCTGGATCCTTCAATTTCCTGTGTAGAGTGTGTTTTCTAAACCTCTAGCTCTTCCTGGTTTTGCTCATGACTCTCTCCTGATCCAAACTGTAGCATCCTGCACTCCAGCTGGGCATAAGGAGAGCCCAGCAGTGTAGCCCAGTGTATATAAAAAAAATTTTTTTGCTTGCCCATAAAAAGGTGTCTTTTTCACCAAAAAAAATCTGTACTGTGAGTTGTTTCCTGCTGCACTATTCTCTTGGGCAGAAATACTCTGTGGACAAAAAGTCACTGCTGGATTGCCTAAAAATAGAACAAAAATCTGACAGAGATAGGGCTTTAATTTGTCTGCCAGGCAACTCAAGAGATGTCTCCAATATGTGATATGGATGAAGTTGCTAGATTTTTCACTCTCTACCAGTACCACAAGAGTGTCTCATCATATTCATCATGCAAATTTAGCCAGGTAAGAAAATACAAAAATGACACGCTGCCACTATTAATTTTAAGCATCTTCCTAGATAAGTTGTGTCTTACAAATTCTATTTACTTTAGGAATAATTAGCACATCTTTTATGCTTTTTGGGTATCTCTTGATCCTTTTGGACATAAGCCTGAAACCTGCCCAGGCCCCAAGAGCTTACTATAACTTGACCATATGTAAAGAGATGACCATATTGGAATAACATTTTTTAATATACTTGATTTAAAAAATTAAAAAATAATAATAATTAAAAAAAGGAAATAATGTGCCTGTCTCCCTTTCCAAAATTTAAAATCTGGAGAACTGAGCTTTTGTCACTGCATATACATGTCTATCTAAGGAGGCTCATTCAAAATGATGTCCTGAAACACTATTATAGCCTTGTGTTTTTGTTGAGGAAACTTTCCTGTCTGACCATCCAGGAGGCACTCTGTCAGTCACACACCACCACAGACTTTCACTGCAGGGACCAAATTCACTTCACAGCATGTGGCTCCAGTGACCCAAGGGGTGCTCTGCTTGACCTCCTACACACCCCACACAGTCAGACAAGGTTTTGTTGCCAGCTCAACCCCAGGTTTCCCACAGCAGGGCTTCAGATCCTTAAAGTTATTTAATCATGGTGCAACAACAGGATAACAACTTGAACTAGCTCTGAGGACAAACCCTGTGAAAAGGACTGCCTGGGCCATTATACCCTGACAGTCTAAGCACCTCAAAGCCTGTGGCCACTGGCTCCTGCCACGTCCCTGAGTGTCCCTCACCTGCTGGGCCACAGGTCCCTGTGCCGTTTGTTATGCAAAGGGTCAGAACCAGCTCACAGCCTCTTGCCTTGGGCTCCCCCCACCCAGAGCTCAACCTGCAACTTACACTGCAGCTGCAAACTGAGCTACCTGCACTAATTAATTCCTCAACAGCATTTTATAGCAGATATTTGAAGACCAAAGACATTTCTCTTTTATTTACACTTTGCAGCAAGGTATAAAATATCCCCTAAAATATCCTCAAAAAGTTGTTGTCCAATATTAGTTTCTTAATCAGTATTCCTCCTCTGAGGTATAAAAAAAATCTAATGTCTGCAGTTAATGAGCTAACCTAAACTCATGAAGTTGTTTATTTCATTTAGAATAATCACCATGACATCAGGCCATATATTTTTTTTTCCTAAAAGTATCTTTGAGCTACTTTCTATGATGACAAAAGATAAATTCTTACATAGCTAACCCACAATTAACCTGTTCCTCCTTATTTCCTAATTTTTTACATCCCCAGAGGGACTACATAAAAAAAAAAAAAACCACAACAAAGCAAAAAAACAAATCCCCGCAAAGCAAACAAACAAACCCAAACCCAACACACAAAGCAAAAAAATAGACAAAAAATTCTTCATTTTTCTGAGTGCTAAGAATTCTGGGTTTTTTTCTGCTATTTATGTAGTTCATTCTGATTATTCCATCATTGAATTATAGGTTTGTATTCAGTTGAAAAATTTTAATTAACATTTACTTTTAGCACTGATAAGTAAGATACTTTTCCACAGACTCCTGTGCCATTTAAGGAATACCAAATACTGCATGTTATACCTAAAACATCTGTCATTATAAACTTTTATAAACGCTACATCATATTATAGCAACTAAATCAGTACAAGCCATAGGTCAGGTTTTTAGAATTGACTGACATGTGTGCACTTTCTTAACAACAAGTATACTAGTACAATAGGAACCTATCTCCTTGGAAGATGTTTATGAAGTTACTCTATTTATTCACCTGATACCTACAGAAATGTTGTGTCTACAACACAGGCAGGCAGCTTGGAAAACATTTCTGAGTAATACTGTTAAGAGTTGTACAACTCTTCTCCTTTCCTAGAACAAAGTGTGTTCCCTGCTGAAAACTGGAATTGTTTTTCCACCTTTCAATAATATTAAAATTTTCCTTTATTTTGCTTTAAAAAACCCAATCCTTACAAAATGCATAATATATTAACAGCCTGCATTTTGATTATGTATCCATCTGAAAAGAAAACAATTATTCATTAACATTTTTTTCCTTCAGTTCCCTTGCCATCTTCCAATTTTACCGCCCCAGAGCCTTCCAAATCTCAGTCCAGAGGTGTGCACACTAGAAACAAGTGCATTAAATAGAAGAAGGGGAACAGCTTTGGCTAAATGTCCTTATTTGCTGAACTGAAAGAGATTGTATAGTCATAAATTTTATAGCAAGGAGAAAGCAAAAGGGGAATTTCATGACAGAGGTGTATCTTGATCACAGGGCTGTGTCAAGTTCATGGTCAGGGCAGTGCTGTTATTCTACCCACAAATGAAAAAATCATCCAGTAAAATTTGAGTATTATCACCTCCCTGTTTTATTTTCACATCTGCATCTGAACTACCTGTCATCCAAATAAAAATACTACATCAATTAAAGATTGTCGGTTTGAAGAATAGATAGCTTGGCACCTCAAGCTAATATGAACTAAAAGGCAAACCATGATTTACCACATGTGAATTGAATCATATAATGGGAAAATGGAGATTAAATAATTTTAGCTGATACCCTACTTTTACTCAGATGTATTTAGCAAAGGAACCTAGAAAGCAAGTTAGTGTGTTTCATAATCGTTACTTCAAATATTTCTCTCTGGAAATTCCTTTGTATCTCAAGAAGATTATCACTGCATTATGTTTACACATAATCATCCTTCTGAATAATTCTTTGCTATTCAGTACTTTTTCTCTCACTGAAGCAAAATCTGACAAGTTTCACAGCATAAATAATTGATCTCTGATTTACAATCCAGGTTGCTTCACTCAAAACTTGTGAGCACATTTTAAAACAACTCTACATGACACCTGCTAATTAGAAATGTGCAGTTGCACTTAGTTAAAGGTTTCTCTAGCTATGGGATGTTTCTGTAGCAAACTCCTGAGATAAAACAACACTCCAATCTTTGCAACTTCTAAGAGATGAGAAATGCTAAAGATCAAATATTAGGTTGTCAGATGGTTAGATGGTGACATGATTCCAGAAATCATTAAAGAATGGAACAAACTGGAGACAGTGGAACAGGAAAAGACAGAAAAAGGGACAGGTGTTGGTCCTGCTTAAAGGACAACTTTGTCTACAAGAATAAATGAAAAGAAACCAGGTCTATCTTCAAAGCCACTGTCTGGAAGAGCAAGGTTGAAATAAGGGAAAAATTTTAAAAACTGAAATGTTGGGGAAAGCAAAGGCAGAAAACATTGTGATAACAGATAATGGAATAAATAAATGAGCTGATTTTAGACTGAGATATATGTAGGTAAACTGTAATTATGAAGATTAAAATCTGATCAGTAAGGAGGGACTGGTTTTCTGGACTGATACAAAGGAGTATGTAAAAAGTTCCAGAGGAAAAGAGATGTCCCCCATGCTGCATGAGAGTATGCTAAACTTTTGTTGGGCAGCGAGTTAGAAACAGGACTCTCAAGGTCCAATAACTAAAAGAGAATTCCTATTTTCTCTGGAACAGAAATAAATAAACTATTATCTCAGTTTGTGACACGGAAGTTCTTTCTGCTACAGTTTTTGGAAGGTGCATTACAAGGTCAGTGAAATCAGTATTCTCTCCAATGTACAATCAATGTTTATTTTTAATTTGGGACTAGTGAATAAAGATTTAATGGGATTTTAATGGCCTGCTGGACACACTTCGGTGTCCAGAGATGTGGCATCATATCCAGGAGTGTCGTTATCTGGATTAATTATCAATAGCAGGCAGTTATCATTAGAGAGAAGTGGAAACTAAAGAGGTAGTAATTGAAATTTACAGGGCAGAGATGCTAATAAATAAATAAATAACATCTGAGAAGTCACCAATGGATACTTCAAAAATCATTTTCTGTTTGATATGTTGCATTACATCTGCCACTTCTTTTGCTGCTCCAGAATCTGTAGTGACTGAAATATTTCCCTTGCTAGCTAGTATAAGCTAAACTCCTTCTTCATAACTGAAGCTGTAAAACTATGTATTATATACAAATTAGTATCCAAATTTGCTTTTTAATGTCAGCAGAGGGTTAAAGTGAGAAGACTGCATTGGCTTAATCAGTAAATATTTTATAATGTAATAAAGGACCCTTGCTGATAAGTCTTTAACAAATGACAGTTAATGTTTGAGTGTCTTATTCAAGACATGACTGATAAAGCCTACTGTAAATATGGGCTATCCTGAGTGATATGGAGTATCTTGAATGTGACCTAATGTCTAAAGGGTAGTTCTACTGATGTAAATTATGTGCACTTCTGTGCATTGCTGAACTTTAAAAAAAATCTTTAAGCTTTTTTGACTGTCCAAGAGTTTTAGATAATCTCAATTTATTGAGGTTAGTCAAAATTTAGCAATATTTGTCTTAATATAGACAAAGACACAATTAAGAGTAAAAAGAAGGCAGGTTGTCATCCTCAAGAGGGAAAGATCTATTGTGGGGGGGAAAAAAAAGATGATCAGAAAGGATTTAGGATTAATCTAACTACTTCATACTGTGTGAGCTTTCACTGCAGGATTTTAACAAAAAGATAAATCAAATACTCCACCTGTCTGTAAACACCTGGGCATACATGTGAAACTAATGGGAGAATATTAAGTGGAAATAAAAAATTGATACTGTATTTACCCTCTTAAATATTCAATTCTCTCTTTCAAAATGTGAATTGTGTGTTCATAACTTAACAAATAGTATTTAATTATATGCCCTGTCTCTGTCTGTTCTGCTGTCTCTCTGGAAAAGTATTGAAGAACTACCTGTAACACAAACAGATAAAAATTTCATCTGTGGATCTCTGTATAGTGTAACAACAATTCACTGAGATAAAAACTATCTTCTCCTTCTGCAATGTATACCCTACTTTAGAGGGAATATGATAAATTGTTCCCTAAATACACAGGAGAAGTTCAATGCTGCAGACCAGAGGAGGTATGCCAAAAAAATTAAATGTCTGCCCAACCAGCAATTTGCTGAGAGTTTGAGGAACCTTCCCAGGAACACATCAGTCAGCACTTTGCTGCCAGCCTAACACAACTTTTCAGTTTTATTTTTGTCTCCGTTATTACAGGCTATTGAATACACTGAAGGCTAAGACTAGATAGGCCTGTAGCAAGGCTGGTGCAGAGTTATTTAAATTTTTCTTGTTTCTGTGCAGCAAAGGTGAACAGATGCACTAGATAAGTCAGAAATGTTTCTGAGCTAAAATAAGGCAATTTATGGTTATAGAGCATTTTTCACTTAAGAACCTTAAAATTACTGTGCTAATGCTAGGCTAAATCCAAAGCAAAAAATTCATTTCCAGGTCCAGATTACCTAATTATGCCTTATATACCAAAGAGGATCTCAGATACTAAAATCTCTCAAACCTACCGGAACCTCCATATGAACACAAAGGGTTCATCTAATCGTTTTCTGTGAGCAGTTCCTATCTTTGTGGTGATCTGAAACACCATAGCACATCTGCAAACTCTGACAAGGCCATGTGTCTGACATCTGCTCCACTTTTTCATTACCAGATTCTTTCAAGAATCTGGCCCATTTAGTGTTTAACAAAAGAAAAAAGGAAAGGACTATAAATAAATTCTGCCACTTATTTCCCCTCTGCTGAGAGATGAAGATGGTTGACCTCCCAAGGATTCTATATAAATGCTGATTTTATCTAGCAGAAGGCCCTTGACCTTGGCAAGGCTGACAATTACTCTGATCAAATGGATGAAAAAGGCTGACAGACAAAAAGGGACTTCTTCCACCAGAGATCAATAGGTCATCAAAAATGAGACATCAAAATGAACCATGCTAAGGAAATTCTGAATTTAAAGGAAAAGAAAATCTAGAGCTAGGAATGAATAATTCAGATTAATAAAGTGAGGAAAATCCCCCTTCTGCTTGTCCACTTGTGTCTGAGAGTGTGAGATCTTGTATCTCTTTCTTACTTCAGTTTTATTTTAAATAAAGCTTTTTTATCAAGCAAGGACAATGTTGACAATGATTGTATACATCCATAAATTATCTTTTTAGAAATATAATTTAGTTATTTTGAATTATACTGTTTAATTAAGATTTTTTGAAATAAATTTATATTTATATTTGCATTTATATATTTATGTATGCAATCTCTTTTCAGTATCTGGATATTAAGTACATCTTAGTGCAATTATGTATTTTTTGCGCTGTTGGCAACTAAGATAAATTTCTGAACTAAAATGCATCTGGAAAGTGTAGAGCACCTACTCTAGAAATACTGTAATGAAATCGAGATTTCATTGAATCTTATTTTCATGCAGTTTCTATGTTGGAATTATATTAGCGGCAGAGTCCTCTTTAGTATTGTCTCAGTATTCAATGTTCGTTACTTATAATCACTGACGGATGATTATTAACAAAAGCAGTACCTCCCTTTTAAGTCATCAACATCATCAAGTCTATAACATCTCTGAACTTACCATAGTTGGCTATGGAGAATATTGACTCCATTTACTCTGGAGAATATTCTAGGATGACAAGCAAGGTAACTTCATCCTTTCTAAATTTCCTCCTTACTATCTATAGCATGTATCAAATCTCTCTATGCTGTGAGTTGAAAGCAGAAGTCACTACACAATTTTACAGAAGAGCACAGTTAGAGCATACCTAGCTGGAAAGCAGTCAGGTTGGTGAGGACAATCTGTTTAGGGTTCCTCCTGCAGACCCTAATCAAAAGCAATTAGAGATTTAGTCACCACATGCTCTTTTCTGACCAGATCTTGCAGTTTCAGCAAATCTGTTTAACAGCATAGAAAACTTTTTCATAGGCTGCACACTGAAAATAGAACAGAGAGCAAGCTACCCACATATACACTTGGCTGTTGTATTGGAATTAGAAAGTTCAGACAGACTAGAAAATATTCTTCTCATCCTATCTTACTGATATTTCAGTGTCCATAAAATTGTCTGCCTGATTTTGCTAAATATCTGTGTGCACAGTTCCTGTTGGTACAGCTTTCTCCGGGTGTGAGAGAGAAGCCTGTGTAGCAGCTCACAGCTTTTGATGAGGGAAGAAAAATAACTCTAAGTACTTAAAGAAACAAATATAAATATGGTTGAATATATGCTGAACTTAAAATATATATAATACAATAAAGGGGAAGTGAAAAGGTCTTTAATATTTACATGAATCTTCAAGATCAATCCAGTAGGAACACATATGTTAAAAGATATTTTGAAATACCAGAGCAGGGAAAAGAATACAACTTTGTGTCAAGCAGCTTAGTGGTTTGCAGTGAATTAGCAAGGCATGAGGAACCACAATGGTGTAAATATAGTCATGCAGCCAGCAGGCACTTAATCCAGATGCTTGTGGAGGTGCATTGTCTGGCCTGTACTGTTTCTCTGCACACATCAGGATTACACAGCTGATGCACAAATGGCAATTGATGCACTCATGTCTTTTCTGTTTACATGGAATTTTACCTCTCAAATGTGTTTTGTGTCATGTAGTCCATTGTGGTCTTGATTCACAAGCTTCCGTCTTTGTATAATTTTTAGACTAAGTGAAGCATAAGTTACTTTTATAAATTAAATAAACCTACACACTAATTACATAATGTTACACTCCAGCTAATATGCTGTCCTCAAACCATAAGCTTTGAATTTTTGTCTGGACTTCTTCCACTCCTTTCCCAAAGTTTGTGAAATAAATGAGGAAATTTTTCAGTCCTGAGAAACATCCCATTAACCAAAAATTCACTGAAGGTGATATGAAATACATTTGGCCAACTTAAAAGTTATGGCCCATGCTTGCAGAGATGACCTGAATATTTTATGAATTCTATCCTTACACATTTCTCTATTGGCCATGTCATCCTCAAAGCACAGTTTACATAAAAACACTGACACATTTACATCATTCCTCCATTGTTCCAGCAGCAAATTTGTGGTGCAGAATAAGCAAAGCTTTGAAAACAGCAGGTAATTTTCATGTTTTCCATGGACAGTCTGTATCTATGGCTGATTTATTACTAGATCTCCCACTCATTACTGATACAGAAGGCTACCTGATGCAGCTTCATCTAGAGTTCATGGTATGTGTTGAGAGAAGACCATTAGAGAAATCTCCCTAGCTTTCTTTTTATGTGGCATTTTGCTTTTCTGATTTATAATGATCTTGTCCAACAGGTAATGGGACTGATGCTCACTTGCCTTAGCAAAAGGCTGTTTGAGAAAGACTATAAAGTTAATTCATTGAAATGTAATTAGCACTACTATTAATTTTTACCATGCTTACTGTCATCAGTTTTAATGCCACAGATTCAATCTACAACAAACTGAACAACACTGCAAGACATTAGTATTAATTCATCTGGTCACCGCTCCCTCAGTAAATCATACTGTAGGGCCCTGAACACCAAGAGAGTAAGCAAGAGAAAAAAGATTATTTGAATACACTAGGGTGGAAGAGATCTCAGAGACCGAGTCCAACCCAGCCCTAACACCTCAACTAAACCATGACACTGAGTACCATATAACTATATGTCCTTGATCTTATTCAAATCATTTACTTTGGCAAAGCCTGCCATTTCCTGGCCTGAAAGTTGAACTCTGCTTAAACAGAGAATGAATGCAGTGGGTCCCACAGTAATTCAGGCATGCTTCTCCAATCATGGTCTCAAACCCTAAATGGAAGGGTTTCTCCATTAATGCAGGTATTTCCTATTGACCTTCCAGAGTACCTCTGATCATTCCTATTATTCTGAATAAATTTACCCCAGTGGAATCCACTTATCCATCAGCTGAAACTTATACTAGTGGGTGTTTACTGTTTACTGTGTTGGTGATAATTTTTTTTAAAAAAGACACTCTCTAGCACTCCACAGGTTATTTGTCTGCCAAATCCGACTTACTTGACTTTTTTATACCTTCATAGTATCCAAGAATGAAAAGAAAATTATTTTTTTAAATTTTCTGAATAGGTCAAGAAAATAATAAATATACTTTTAAGAATACATGTGGTTTACTTCAGAAATTAATTTATTTCTAGTGTAAAAAAAATTGTCTTAATTTTACAGACTGGCAGTGAGACACAGGGAGCCCAGTAACCACATCCCACAGAAATATCTGGATGCTTAATCGCCACCATAAAATCATAGCCATTTGTAAGGTGCATTAAGCAGCGTAAGTACTGCATAAGTAAACAGAGTTTAAAATCTCATTCTGGGAGTCACAACAGCAAATGAAATGTGTGAAGATGCAGTAGTCTAATGGGCATTGAGAAAACATCACCTAATATTTAGTACCTGAAAACCCATCCATCCCTTCTCTGTAAATCACAGGAAAACCTGGTGTGCATATTCTTTACATCGGGAACAGACAAAGAACATGCAAATCTTGTGTGGCACTGCAGTTAGACAGTCTCTGAGCAGGAGTTTTAAAAATTCTAGTTCTGTAATTAGGCTCCAAAGCTTATGAAGAGTTTCCACTCAATCTAGGCTTAAGGAATGCCTCAAGATCCCACAGAAAGGCTAGATCACAGGTGTTTAAGCTGTGAAGCATCCCACTACTAGTTTATTAGGGAAAAGAGACATATAGAAGAAGAATGTTCTGCAAATTGGATGTCCCCAGGACTGCATCTGGTGGGAGTGTTCTTTCTCCTCCAGATGCAGTAAAGCAGATACAGCATAGAAAGAAGAAACAAGTGTTTGTGAGAACTTTAGTAATTATCTTTAGTATGATCTTCCCCAGTGCAAATCTGACTTCCATCATTTACTCTCACATGAGCTGGTTGCTGTCATTGAAAGAACCACCTCTCTTCCTGCTTCTAACATCTGGAGTTACATTCCTCTATTTCCTTACCTTCCTTACCTACTTCATCTGTTTTCTGAATTTGTTATGAAATCTTTTCTCTGTTGCATTCTCCCTCCCTGCTTCTCTTAATCTTCTACCAATTTCATTTTGTTCAGTACCTGCACAGCAACCACTAGCAACAAGAGCACATTTAAGACCACAAAGAAAGCAAGTGTTTTTTTCAGGTTTTTCACTTGTGTCTATATGAATGTATACAAATCTGCCTTATTAATTTACCTGTACGTAAAAACACATGCTGACAAATCAACAGCTGTGAAAAAAAAAAAAAGCCTTGGGAGATTTCTGTACTCATATCACAACACTTACACGTTTCTCCCAGTGGGAAATAAGTCCATGTTTCCACACATACATATGTGCGGTGGTCCGGCATCCGCCTCGCTCGGCTAGCCCTGGGACGCCACCGCAAACTGATGGTCCGTGCCTCCGTCGAGGGCACGTGTATGACGATGAAAAGAACAGTAAAAAGGAGGGACTCTCTTCAGGGTAAACACAGACCACAGTATATACAGCACAGCCCGCACCTCGGCTGGTGCCTCCAGAGAGACCCCCAGCACCGGGTGGCAGCTCCTTTTAATGGTGGGTGGGACTCAGGGATGGGTTACACAAGGGACCAATGGAAAGGGACAGGGGAGTGGCTGACCACTTAACCAACATACACAATATCGAACCAAAGGGGAGTGGGAGGGGGAAGGCTGGATCCTGACCAACCACTCGATGCCTCTCCCAGAACCTTCCAGGCTCTGGGAGGGCCCCGGGATGAGGGACAGGTCTAGGAGGGATACATTACAGAAGATTGGCAACCAAGGAGGGTAACCAATCATAGGGCAGTTGCTGGGGAAAAGGCATGGGGGAGGGTTACAGACAACATGGGGTATAGGAGAACGAGATGGAGTTCAAGGTAGCAAAATGGAGTACATGAAACTGAACAGTACATAAAACTTAAAAACACACTACCACACATATGGATACAGAAAAGTCAAAGCTGTCACAATTAACTCATTGTGTATTTGAAGTTTTATGATATATGCACCATTAAAGCTTATGTTGAACACAGATGTCACAGCTGTAAAAAAAAAAAAAAAATAATCCAGGAACTTATAAGAAAAAATTTCATAACTAAAATAATAAAATGAATGCCCTTCCAGATGACCAGCATTCATTAAAAAAATATAACTTGGACAATCATATGTAGAAATTTTTATTTAGGTACTATTTCAGTATTACTTAACATCCAAGTGTATCTGATTGAATTTGGAAAATATTGCCTGACAATTACTCTCTCTCTTTACAAATAGTATTATATACAGTTGAAATGAGAGATGAATGGGGGTTTGGAGTATACATTTCAAAACTGCTCTGTCAATATATTTCAATATGTTCTTAAATCTAAGTTTGAGCTTCTTTGTTTACTTAAGTGATACATTAAACTTTTTTAAGTCTTGGGTTTTTCAGGTATGCAAGCATTCATATGATGAGGTCCATTTTTTGAAGAAAATGGAAGCAATTCTTGTTTTTATGTTCTAAAGGGATAATCAGGAAAATGCTAATAAAAGAAGAAAAACAATAGGTATTAAGATTCAGGGAAACAGGAGGTTTTAGATGTAGATATTCATTAAATATGCCAACAGTCAGTGACAACTATGCTTTAAAGATAAAAGGATAAAATTTAGGATTCATAGGAATATAAAAGAAAATTTGGGGGACCAGAGTAGCTCCTTTTCCTAGTTAATGAATGACCCCAGACAGTGTTGCTTTTCATCAATACAACAAAACTGGTTATCAGACACAGTACAATACCTATTTTATTCACTGTCAGCTCTGTTCCTTCCCAGTGGGTGCTTGACAACTGAGCCCTCATAGCAGAACAGGTGAATTGCTGACATGCAAGAAGTGTCTTCCCTTTCAGCAAGTAATTTTAGTACATAAAACTGTCAGCTGGAAGAACACTCGTCTTTAACATGACTATATCCTGAAAATTTCAATACTATATCTTGAAAATTTACATGTAACGTGTGAGGTGCCATTATGCCCAGTCTATACATTTTATGACTCAATGTAAAAATGTCAGAAACTAAGGACACTAAATATAGTTGTGCAAACATAATTATTATTGTTTTGATTATGCAAATATACTTTAGGTTCTATTTTTAACAAAAGCACTCATTCTGAGCTATCATTTGCAGCATCTCCTCTGTGTACACAAGAATGTTACAGCCCTAATTTTACTTCACATTTCTGTTGTGGTCATATTCCACAGGACAGACAGTATGTAGGGCATTCACTCTTCTCCAAACACTTAAATAAGGTAAAGCCCTCGGTTCTTACTGAGTTTATCTTCAAGTCATGTTCAATCACTGACAATTATCATGATTATTTTTTAACTTTGAGGGTACACCAGATGTAAGTATATTTTGAAGAGATGACACAGAATGACACAAGACCCTGATGTATTTCTGGCTGTAATGACTCAAGTACCAGTCACCTCCTTCAGTGGAGAGCAATTCTGATAATAGGACATGGAAACTTTCATCGCAATCTTGGAGAAAATTCTGAATCATGTACTTTTGAATGGTGCACAAATACAGATTATTAGCTCATATTCACATATATATATTAGGTTACATTTAGATCATATTTATATTGGATTGTATTAAATTATATATGTCAATATATGACAGTCATCAATAAAATACTACCACAAATTAATCCTTACCTATACAAAATGAATGAAACATAATACTCTTGGAAACTATACAATAGACACTCTGAAAACTACTCAAACTTTAGTATCAAAATATAAAATGAAAACTTGCTATTGTGAATTAAAAATCAGGAAGTTTCCTTTGTAGAGCTTTACTTAATACTTTCAGATATCCTGCATATATGCAATGGGTCGACTGTCCAAGAGCAATCCAGAACAGACAAAAGCTACTACTGGGGTTAGAATTTAGTTTGTGAACAAGTTCATTTTGTCTGAGTATGGATCTCTGGATGTTTTGAATGGAGTTGTTCTACAATCATCTCACCCAAACTAAGATTCAAAAGTAAGCCTTGAAAAGTTGGGAAAATTTTCAAATAATCCAGTCCTTTCTAGGTTGGCTTGGTTGATTGATATTTTTGGAGACTTTCATCAAAAAACCATGCCAGCCACACAACAATATATGCAAATAATATATTCCAGTTTTTACATAGTTAAGGAATGCACCTCATGAGCTAAAACCCATCATTCTGTGTATTGCACCTAGACGGTCCCTGCTCTCAAGTGTTTTCCATTAACCTACAAAACAAACAACAACCATGTGGGCAGACAACAGAGTTCCAAGATGAGCCCAGGCTAATCAGCCTCCTCAGCAACTCTTAAAATTTTCCTACAGCCTAACACCTATCAGATTTTTGGACACAACTGAGAGGAGACCTCTATTGTTCTCATACTAAGACATGGCTTTGGGACTGTAATTTTCTTGTTGACCAGCCCATTTTCTATGCCAAGTAAGTCATGGTTGGGGAGTCAAAGTCTGTCAGAAAGTGACAAAATACCATCTTCCCACAAAAAATTTATATAGGCAGTGTTTACATGAGAAGCTGAGAGAGAGCAGATCTTGTCAAACTGAAAAGGCCAACAGAGAGTTGTAAACTGAAAGGTCATTTCTGGTGAGGCACAAGGACTGAAAGAAGGTCAGCCAACGCTAATAAGAATTTCTTGTTACCTCCAAATTATTCAGTATTAATGTGTTTCAGTATGAAGAGCTTGTTTCGACTCTGTGGGGAAAAACAAACAAACAAACAAACCAAAACAAAACAAAACAAAACAAAACAAAACAAAACAAAACAAAACAAAAAAAAAAAAAAAACCCAGCATGTAATATATCTATGAGGAGCAGCATTATTGAAAACTCCTAACATTAGATTGGGTAAAAATGTGTGAGACATGGACCTAGACATAGATGCAGGCATAAAAACTGAGATTAGAGGGAAATACCATTCTTACCTGTAATAGTTTGGAACAGTTTGCTACTTTTTCTGAGTTTTGCTTTTTTCTCTGAAAGTCTGGCACTAGCTACTATTGAAGGTAAGACATTGGTTTATATAGCTTTGTTTTGACATATTTCATACTGAAGTATAACAAATCAAGGATAGTCTTGAAAACCCTGATCAGTTTGCACAAGATAAGGCCACAGACTTGTACTAATATATGGTCAGTGTCACTCCATGAAAGTCAATGGACCGTATTTTTTCTCTTCATTACAGTAGTACAGCCCCATTAACTATAGAAATCATTAATCATACAGCACACTGAACTCTGTGATGTTGAGCAGGATATAAATTAGGCAAGAATTTGGCCTCCTGGCCATATTTTCCCCTGGTTTGTTCCTGGCAGGAAATCCATTATTTTGCCTCAAAGTTTTAGTCAACTGGATTGATAGTAATTGTATTAGCCAGAAAGATATATTCAGATATGCAACTATGAGCATGAAAATAACATACAAATAAATATTTAGAAGTTTGACCATAAGTAACTGATTGACTTCTTGTAACATTTTGAATGACCCCCAAAATTTTTCTCTCCCCTCCCCATTTCTCTTCTACAAAATACAAAAAAAATAAGACACCTTTCTCTATTAAGAAGAATTAAACATAAATATTAATAAATATTAATAATGCTAAAACTTTATGCAAAACCTCTGATATAGGCCCAAGTTATATCTTCTTTCCAACTGAATGTGAGGGGGTTTTTTTTTGGTTTTGTTGGTTTTACTTGGGATCACTCACAAAGTGAGGACAAAGGTAGGAAAATTGCTTTCTCCTTCAGATGACTGAGAAATCATTTACAAAAAAATAAGATCACAAGTATTAGAAACACTGAATAATAAACAGATTATGAGCTGGAGCACATCTAACTAGGTAAGACAGGCAAATGTCCATTTACTAGAAATAAATAAGTTTAATTTGAGAAGAGCTGGAAAAAATATCAGTACTTAAACTCATAAGAGAAAGGTTAATTTATTATTTGAATCCATTCCACCCTACTTTATCTGTAGAGCTCCAGCCCATATATGAAGAAAAACCTTGACTAGGGTTTCTTGACTGAATTGGCTAAGGTGGTACCACTTAAATACTGGATCACCAGAAAACCTATGGTACTGGCAGACTGAGGTTTATATAAGCAATATTTTAACCTCACCACCAGTTAGTGTTAAATGGTGTGAAGGTGAAAGCTCCCAAAATCAAGCCAGAAACATCAGTTAAAAGACTATTTGAAACCAAACTTCACTTGGCAGAAGTATTTACAGTACTGCCACAAGAAAGTCACTTGTCCTTACAAAGTGAGAAATAGCCAGCAATCAAGAAGTCATTTTCCCTCTGTCAGTCATCTGCCCAGACATAAATTGGTTGAAATTAAAGGGAGGAAGAAGTTATTTGACTGGTATCTCTAGTCATGAAATAATACAACCTAGTCATTTTCCTAGAGTGTTCATGCCAGTTAAAGAGATTTAAAAATAATAAGAAGCAACCTTATAATGCTCTCAATGGTTATGTAGAAGGACAGAAGGTTCTTGGAAGCTACTTGGTACTTGTTGGTATTAATTACACCAATGAATTGATGTAGAGATGCATTAGCAACTGTGTATTGCTGAAGCACTAGCAATTATTCAAGCATATTTACTGAGAGTTAAGGACAGTATAATAGTAGTGTCTGCATATTTCATATGCAGCCATTGTTACACCCCATTAAGTGGACTGGTAATGATCCATTGCTATTTAATTAATATGCAATGAGCATGATATTAAATCTAACATGTAAATTAAAGCCCAATTTAAGTCACTTAATTTTGAACCATGATAGAAAACTGCTTTGGACCTAGATGGCCTATTTTTGTTTCCTTCACTTGTCTCCCTCTGCAGAGCTCAGATTATGTTGGGAAGACTCTAGATAGACAAAAAGGGAAAGTTTTTATGACCATAAATTTCAGCACAGCAAATTAAAAACAGATCAACTCTTGGCATTAAGCAATGGGCAGAAATTTGGCCAAATTCCAAACATCCTATTTCAAAATGTTCACACTCATGATTCAAGATTCTAATTCAGAAAGCACTAATAAAAGAAGTATATGATTAAATATGACAGAACTTTGGAAATAAAGTATCCAAATTCACATGCATTGATCATTATCTTTTCTGAGGTAACTTAAAATTTGTGACAAAAATATTTAATTAGACCTTGAGTAGCATTCAAAGGGATACCAGTCATAATATTTTCCAACAAAAAACCAAACAAATGAACGAACAAACAAGCAAACAAAAAACCTTGTATAGTACTAAACAGAGGTTTTGCTGCTCTTCATAGTAGTATTGTTTGTAGAAAATAACAAAAGCAGAAGTTGCTATATGAGCAAATGCTATCATATCTTCATCATTATAATCAATGTAGGCAAAGAAAAGTGACACAAATCCAAATAAGTACTCATGGTTACATATACAGAAAATTTGGAAATTAAGTAAGCAAATGAATTAGGTAAGATAGAATCTCAGAAGGGGTAAGGTTGGAAGGGACCATAATGTGGTCATCTGGCCTCCCTGCTCAAGTAGCATCATCCCAGAGCACATGGCACAGGATTGCATACAGATAGTTCTTGAATATCTCCAGTGAGGAAGACTTCATACCCTCTCTGGGCAATCTGTTCTAGTGCTTGGTCACCTGTTAAGAAGTTCTTCCTCATATTCAGATGGAGCTTCCTGTACATCAGTTTCTGCCTTTTGCCTCTTGTCCTATTACTCAGGACCACTGTGAAGAGAATGGATCTATCCTCTGACATCCTCCTGTCAGATACTGGCAGACATTGAAGCTCCCTCTCAGTTGTCTCTTCTCAAGGATGAACAGGCCCAGGTCCCTCAGCTTTTCCTCATGAGAGCAATGCTCCAGACCCTTCATCATCATTCTTTTCCTCAAAATATTTTCTGGGGTCTCAGTCCAGCATTACGTCAAGAGACTCCAGCCTTGGGAGATGGCAACTTGCTGCAACTTCTTTAAGGTTCATTAAGGTTTTCTGTCAGAAGATAATGTTTAGCAATTTGTTGAATGAAGTCCTTACATATCCACTGCCTCAAACCTGCTATGGTTCAAGAAAACACTGTTACTAAAGAACTCATTCTATTTCATTCTAGCAGCTTAATCCAATTACCCTCCTGAATAATAAAAATTGGAGAAATTCACAAGCTACCCTTGTATTTCACTAAAGAGAAAGGAGAAGGCAAAATTTAAAAAAAAAATGCAATCGGTTCAGTTCCTTGAACATAAAGAATAACTAACCAAATCAATACACTGTATGCTGGCATGCTCTAAAATATGCAATTTAATTCTTGATGCATCCTGGCATGTAAATATAGCAAACAGCAGTGCAAGAACAAGGGGACCTGTATGTCCCAACAGGTTTTTTTTCAGAGCTCTTAGAATTACTGGAGTTATAGTCACAGAAATCAGTCACCAGTTGATCTGTGGCTGTGCTGAGGATCCAAAGGATCAGGACTATCAAATATTCAGACATATCAAGCTGTACATAAAGCCAGAATATGTAAACATAGAATTTTAACTGCTTGCCAGTCTATGGAGTGCACCCCTTTAAATAATAGCAAAAGACAGGGAAAAAAGAAAAACAACCCAGAAGACAGCAGTGTTGTACGACCCAGATTCACACTACGTCTAAGCTGCTTATATACTGCCTTTCCATTTCCTGGTCCCCACTTGATCCCTGCTTCTATCCTAATGTACACGCGTGCTTTGTTTTCCAAGAGCTATTAGGCTGGAGGATGCTTGTTGAAGCATGTCACACTTCACCCCTACTCCTCATTTTCCTCACATGCCCCAAATATGTTCCCTACACAGAGGGTAAAGGGTATCCCCATTTGCTGTTTCACACTGATGCTTTTCAGATAAGTGTCAAGGGTTTGGAAGTTCTACAATAAATGTTTCCAAACCGTATGCTTTACCTATTTCTTTAGTTATTGCTAATTGCAATAGCTTTGAAAACTCCTCCAAACCCATCTATGAAAAATTTAATTTAAGTGTAAGCTAGGTGTTTCTACAATAGTGAACCAGCAAATCCTCCTGATTTTGACTGAATGATTAATCCTTCTCCTTCTGTCTGGAAGCAGAAATAACTACTTACCCTCATAGAAAAAAATGCATTACTTCTATTCCCCTTCCCTGGGCAGAACTTCTTTTTCTCCCTATCCCTTATCCTTTCTCCCTTTCTCTCCACACAAAGCTCCCAGTACTCATGTCAGTTAGCACTAAAGTATTTTGCAACGCACAGAACAAAATCACAATTTTCTCATGACTTTCATCTTGAGCTAAAATGGAAAATGGAAAAATATAGTGCAGCAGTGTCAGAAGAAGTGATTGAGATGCAGCTTGCAAAGTTGATGACTGATCATTTTTCAGAATGCAAATGAATTATTTAAATAGAAGTGTCTAATTGTTTCATTGCCCTTCACTATCAGCGGTCATTAACATCCTTTCAGAGTTAGTTCAAAGTGGCCCAATCAAAGTAAGAGCATTTTTGCTATATTTAACACTCACCTTGCTAGAACCCTCCGTTCTTCCCTCTTAAAAAAATCTGCCGATGTTTGAGGGGTTTTTTTGGCGTGTGGTTTTTTTTTTGTTTTTTCTTCTCCCTGAAACATAGGGCTTCAAATCTTTGGCACTGTCTAGTATATAAGCTATCATCAAAAACACATGGACATGTTCTTACATTTGAATCTACCATTGTCCTTAAATTAGAATTCATTTGCATTCCAAAAAACATAAGAGCAACTTACAGACTTGAAATATCTGAAATTAAAAAAAGCCTTGCAGAAGGCTATCCTAGCAAATCCAAATTGTGGCTGTGGTCTAAACGCAATTTTGAGGACAGCAAGAAGGCCTAGTAATATTTTACATTAATTTGTATAGTGTATTAACTTCTAAGATGTTAGGCCATAGAAGTAACCCATGTGTTTATGTAATTGAGAAAAAATAACAAAAGGTGAGCCATTGACTCTTACAGAGAAAAGAAATTTATGCAAGGTCACATTTCAAGGCTTACATTTTCCATTAAACAAGCAATTTCAAGGCACTTATGAAACCTACTAACAAAGAACTGTATAAATTAATAGAGTATCCTAAGCCATACTGGGAAATTAAAGGTTATAAATTTAGACCAAGTATGAAACATAACAGTGATTTCCAAAGGTAGTTACATATGGAATGAGACACATTTTGATTGATGATACAGCCATAAAGTGAACACTGCATATGTCTATTTCTCATATGAAAAGTAATTTCTGTGGCAATAGTTTAGAAGAATACCCTGTACAAGAAATAGATGTCTGAGCAGTACCTGTTTAGCAATACCAATATATCCACACTTATAACCAGAGTCTGTCCAACCTCTCAGACTTGTAAACAGGGTTCATATTTTTTCATGCTGACACATGTAATGAAACATTTAATTGCCCACCACTACATTCCCAGTTATTTGTTCACACTATTGTATGTGGAATTGAGTATTTTTACAGGTGTTTAAAGATAATGATGATAATTTTGGACATGCAAGTCAATTTATTCAGGTAAGCTTCCATATTTTGTGTGTGTAGTTTAAGTATCAATGAAAAATAAATTGTCTTTAAAGCTGAGTTTATCTATCTTTTTTCAAACAGCAATATCACTGGCATCTAGAATCATTTAATCATAGAATCATAGGGTTTCCTGAATGGAAAAGGACCCACAAGGATCATCAACTCCAGCCTCTGGTCCTCCACAGAACGGCCCCCAAATTGCATCACATGCCTGAGATCATTGTCCAAACACTTGAACTCTGTCAGGCTTGGTGCTGTGACCACTCCCTGGGGATCCTGTTCCAGTCCCCAACCACCCTTTGGGTGAAGAATCTTCTCCTAGTATTCAACCTAAGCCTATTCTGAGGCAGCTCCATGATGTTCCCTCAGATCCTGTCACTGATCACCAGAGAGAAGAGATCAGTACCTTCATGGGGAAGCTGTAGAAGGTCTGTCATGCTGATGCTTAGTGAGAGTTTGGAATTAATTGTTTCTCTCTGTGCATTAACATCTTCTTCTGCAAAAGGCAGAGATAAATTTCATGCTTGGAAGGTAATTTAAAAGCTATGGATGAGGAACCGTGCAGAAGTTCAGTAAGAGTGAAAAATAACTTTCAGAATTTCCACTGACTTATAATTTTACTTAGTCTATGAAATGAAAATATATACATACATACAAGATCTATAAGAACAATGTACTTGCATTCTGCTTTTGCCAAGTCAGTATCACAGGTGCACTACTTAGAGAACTTGTACATGAGGTGATCTGGTAAAGATCAGTCAGTTCTGGAAATAAGTGGAGAATTTTTTTACTGAAATATTTGCCTCTAGGATTTTATCCATGTTAGTTTGAAGAGGTCAATATAACTTAAAGTCAGCGTTACTGCTACAGAAAAATAGGATATCATGGTCTGTAGGAAGAATTAAAAATCATCACACCACCAATTTCATAAGTATGATGGAACATGACTTGTTCTCTGACTTTTACTAGATGATTGCCTCTACTCCCACTGTACATGCTCATTGAAAAAAAAGCATCCTGTTTACGAATTGTGGTTTAATAGAAAAGAACCTCACTGGTACTCTTGAAATTCATCCTTCTTTAGGAAAGGCTGTATTATATTTCCATTTTTCTAAACAGATAACTCTGTAAATGGATGATATTTTTGTTTGCTTCTATTTTTGTTAAATTATCTGTTTAAAAATGTCTGAATTTTTAAGGTCAGCAATATATTGACAAAAAATTTAACAAACAACAGGAGTTAAAATTAGCATAATTAATTTTGTTCTAAATGTAAATTCTCTCTGTGATCGCATTTTGTTTAGCCAAAGATAAATGAACCCTTTTAAGAGGGGAGTTTATCCAATATTAACGAACACATAAGCCTAGAAAACACTGAGCTTAAAACACTAGTCAGGAGTTTTTGAGTTAATAATTTTCACAGTGTTCTAGCTGGTTTCTCCTGGACATTGTAAGGTTTTATAGAGCATACAGTCCAATGATACCCCAATAATTCCATCTTTAATGTAGCTTCAATGATAAAAAATATTCTGGTGTGTGTTTTCTGTTATATGTAGGAGCTGAGCTGTCATCACTTCATCAAGTATAAGAAAAAATTAAGGGTTTTGTGAAGCAGAGAAAAGCAAGATAAAAATCTTTCAGATGAAAGCAGAAAGAATTAAACTGCTCAGAGTATCACAAATTGTTATTTCCAAATAAGTATTTTTATTTGGGGCCAATTCCTATTTTAAAAAACCCCAAACTTTAAAGTGTAGCAATGCTATCAGAAACATACTATATAGTAACAAACATGAAAAATATCTCACTAGGAGTCTAGGATTCAGAGATCAGCCACATGGCAGGAACTTGCGATATCTTTCCTATCACCACAGGGAAAATGTGAATCTCTTCATAATGTAAGTACCAGTATTTCCGGCATCATGAACTTCCACAATGGAAGCAGGGTATGTTGAAAGTGAATCCCGTCAAGAAAATACCAGACAAGATGAAGCCTACTACTACTATAGTGCTGGGAGCTACAGAAAGGACTGCAAGGAAGAGTTTCTTTACTACAGTATCAATTATGGGCCCCTAATATCCAATCTAAATCGACTCCAGTTTGAAGCCACCCCCCCTTGTAAAAAGTCCCTCTCCTGTTTTCTTGTAGGCTCCCTTCATGTACTAGAGGGGGGCCATAAAGTCTCCGAGTCTTCTCCAGGCTGAACAGCTTCAACTAGGAGATGTGTTCCTGCCCAGTGATCAAATTAGTGGCTCTCCTCTGGAGAGTTATTCAAACAGGGAAATGTCTGTGTTATGTTGAGGACTCCAGGGCTGGATGCAACATAACATCTCCAGCCCGGGTGGGTCTCACCAGATCAGAGTAGAACCTCCCTCTGCCTGCTGCCCACACTGCTCCGGCTGCAGCCCAGGATATGTTTAGCTTTCTGAGCCTTGAGTGCACATTGCCAGGTCACAATGAGCATCTCATCAACCAACATCCCCAAGCCTTTCTTCCCAAGGCTTCTGCCAACCCATTCTCTGTCCAGCCCATACTTCGGGATTACTATGACCCAGGTTCAGGACATTGCATTTGGCCTTGTTGAACTTCAATCAGTACTTCTCACAATTTAGCACAGTGAATGGATTATCTCAATGATAAACCAACACTGGCCAGAGTTTCTGAATTCCTAAACAACCTCGAGTGTTTAGCTTCTTTCTTAATAGTGATGAAATGTCATCAGGAAGCCACTTTGAGCACTTCAAGACTTACCAAACTGTGAGATTTACAGCAATGACTCAGTGAATAGTTTTCTGCCTCAATGACTCAAAATATTTTAAAAAAAGAGAAATTCAGTAAGCTAGGTCTTCTCAACCTAACTTCATGCTAGAATTCTTCCTAACAAAGAAACTGGGATGTAAGTGCTCTGGTTTCAGTGTGGAGATGAAGAATGAATCCTGTTGCAGCAGCCCTCTTGTTAGAGGGTATAAATGAGCCACAACACAGACTTCTTGTTTATCACAGCATGAAAATGGTCCTGGTTTACTCCTCTTTACATCTCAGCCATCCTGACTCAACCATTCACTGACTGTGGCTGCAGCAAGCTCCTACCATAGGTTTCCTTTGCAGCCTGTGACTGCTGCTTATTTCCTGCTAAACTATGACTGCAGGTATCAGTTTGCAGACTCTGAATGCAGCTTTTACCCAGCTAGACTATGACTAACCTTTTATCACACTTATCTTTATTGGATATAGATGTGACCCATTGGGGTGAGGCTGAATTGGGTAATTAACACAGCTGTTACAAGGTCACCTGTATTCCCCTTTCCTACAGAATCCCAACTTCAAAAACCAGTATGATTATTGTGTTATTCAGCTATGCAGTCTCTTGGCCTTTGATCATGTAGATCAGCACACTGCAGCTAGTAATCCTGGGACAGAACCAGTCTACAAGAGACCACCCCCAAGCTCTAATCAGACAGCAGTAGCTGAGGTAACATGCAAATACAGTGGACTCACTCTAGTGCCTCTTCGTGTCATAGTCTAGCTCATTGCAGTGAACTATCACTCTAAATTTTTAAGAAGATGAAACAATAATTCCTTCTTCTCCTCCACCTGCAAACATTACAATGCTTCTGGCTACCGCTGCTGCTACACCAACAATGTCCAAGAGAAAGTTTCCAAACTGTGATTCAAACCCTTTAGTTTCTTGGAACTAATATTCTTTTTTTCATTTTCTTAGAGCTGATTAGGACAATGTGGAAAAGGACCATGGCCACATCCATACTGCAGAAAAATTTGGATTTGTGCATTATGCCAATTTCTCTCTGGAAATGATATAAGGAAAAGTCTCCCTGAGACAATTAGCATAGCTTGGTGGGAACCCTAAAGTGAGGCATGTGTGTGACTGAGCATGGGGACTGATTCCTGGGGTAATGATGCCAAAAATGGAGGCCTATATGTCACCCTACTGTGCAGCTTCACTCTGTCAAGACATTATTTCTAATTAGTATAACTGTTATAGTTGTATAACTAGCTAACAGTAGACTAGTTCCTCCCCAAACATGTCTATAAGTTGTTGATAAACTTGACTACACAGTGAAGAAGGAAAAAAAAACAAACCAAAACCAACCAAAAAAGTGGAGAAACACAGGACCTAGCACCTCATCAGCCTCACAAGTAGATCACTTAAATGACCAATTTTGGGAATTTTGGCAAACTACATTGGCTGCAGTAATCACACCTCCTGCTGATATTTATTCAGTTTTCCCTGGTTGGTTTTTTATTGTATTTTCTCAATAACATTACTTTTAAATCTTTTAACTCATAACTTATGAGTGGAGAGACATTGCTCACCAAGAACACCTGCAATATATAATCTGACAGGTCAGGGTTCTGCAAGGTCTTGAGCCAATATAAATTTTTTCATTATATAATCTTAGAAATTAAAAACTGTTCTTTTTGTGGTCACATGGTGCCTGGAAGAAATTTTACATATGTAAAATAGTATTAAGAGTGCAAGAAAACAGCATGAATGCATAAAAGTAAGAGCTGATGATGGATGGTCACATTTGGTTAAGAGAAATTTTTCCATCGTAATTGTATTTCCCATTTTTCTTTAATCACTGACCTTTCTACAAGCTTCCTATTCCTTTTCAAGGTGTCATTAATAAAACCACGAGTTGTCCAAGATAGGTCTTTTTTATGGCATTTCTGGAAAGCAGCCTAAGGAGCAAGTTAACATTTTCCTACAGCAAGGACTTCACAACAGAGCTCCTGTTGCAGGAGAGTGAAGTGGCCCAGCCTTTATAAACAAGTTGCACATTTCAGCAACAAACCTATACTGTCAAAATCTACCTTTGCAGAGCAAAAGGTTTTGATTCCATGCACAACTCTACTCTGTGTGCTCCACTGCTTTGTGCCTTTGTGAGTTGCTAAGACCTGTGCAGAGTTCTCTTTACCTGAAGTGGGATAGTTTTACCACTCTAAATTGAAAAATACTAACTGGGGAGATAAATATGAGTAGAGGAATTCATCTGGGAGATGGATCCAAAGAAACATACCTCAGAAAGTGATATAGTGATATAGTGATTCAGTGACAGTGGCTCATTTGAGTAACTACAGACTGTGGAAGGTTCTGCTATTGAATCCATTCAGTTTTCCAGCTGATTAGGTCTACTTTAATAACAATCTGTATTTTCTGGTTCATTGCCACCTTACACAACTCATTTCCAATGGAGAAAATGTGGACATTTTCCAGCAAATTACAACAGGTTTTCTGTATGTCATCCATTATTTACAATAGAGTCCCTGATAATTTAGATCCAATGACACTATGAAATAGTGCCTGGATATTATCTGGTCAGTAACAAATAAAAATGTGCTGAACAATATACTCACCACTGTGTTAATATTAGAATTTATTTCCCCAGAGGGGAGTGCTGGGCCATGAGAATGAATTAATATCTATCCTTTATAATAAGTTTCACTAGATTTTTTTCTTCCATTTAAGCAATTCCCAGAGATGTACTTTGCTTTTCAACAACTTGAAATACATCAAAATAAGGGCGACTGGAAAATATTTCATAGGACATTCTTTTTTTTTCTCCATAAGAAAATGCTGATGCCTTGAAACTGAAACATTTTACAAGCAGAAAACTGGTCTAAAAATAATCAGAAAGGGACTTCAGATGTGACATAGAATGGTTCTCTCAGTGGTTGACAGAGAACAGCCTATTTTGAACCAATTGTCTCACGACCACAAGTTTAAGCATCTCTCTAACCTAATTCTTACAAGGGACTAATAATTAGTTACCTATCATCTGAGGTGACAGTCTTTAGCAGTTAAGAGTGAAAGACACTTTGGCCTAGTGAATGCTTAATCTCTTTAAAAAAATAAAACAGTTTCCTTGGCACAACTTTCTCCAATCTTGTTTAAGCATACTGCTGGAGAAAATACAGATTAAATCCCTTCCTCGGAGGTTGTAGAATAAGAATTTGAATTTTGATCTTACGCTGGAGTATTGTGGTAATGCTGTACTCATTAATCTTGGTCGTTTGTTAATCTAGAATTCCATAGGGGGTTTTTTTGGGGAGGGCTTGGGAGGTTTTTTTGTTTTGTTTCATTTTATTTGGGGGGGGGTTGTTTGTTTCTTTTGCACAGGCTGGGTTTTCAGTTGTATTTCTATTTGTTTGTTTTATTTTAGCTTTACGTAGAAGAAATAAAAAAAGTATTTTTGGACAGTATGTAAAAAAAACCAAACCCAGCCTATCTTACCTGTTAATGTACTTGTTCCATACTAGATGCATGAAGATACTACACTGAGTCCCTAATCTAATATATCCAGGAGATGAAATACAAAAGAAAACTCCTAATCCATTAGGATTTTATTTATTTTTTTACCTTTTTTCTTCAACACATGATCCAATCATATTATATTTTTTCATTCTTCTTATCCCCCCTATAAAGCTAAGGACAGACTAGTAATTCTGTCCCTGCATTCACCTATAAAAAGAGAAAGGTGTTGAATTAACACAGTAGTTGTGAGGCTTCGATTCTGAGATTATAGAACCAAAAAACCTCTGTGCTAATTTAGGCGTTTTGTCTGAAAATCTGTAATTCTATGGCTTTACTCAGTTTTGATTTCCCGTTAGCATGGAAGGGCATCTCCAAATCTCTAATAAAGAATCCAAGAAAAGGGAAAAGCATGAATGTGGCACACTTCATGAGAGATGTGCAATATACATTAACTTCTTTTCCTCTTAGAGACTATCCCATATGGTAAGTTCAGCTAAATTTAATTAGGATTACTGACATAGTAATTTGAATTGTTACCCATGATGCTTTCAGCTCTTTATAAAGCATTTCCTTTTGAAATTGTCATGACTTATATAAGCATATAATTTTTTCCCTGTGGCTGGCACTTGGTTGAAATATTAGATTCACTGTGAAATTCCTGCAATTACAATTTCACTCTTATCTAGTTGAATATAGAAGCATTTTCAGGACCCTTTTTAAAGTATGTCATTGACTGTATTAGTTTTGATAATATCGCAAGACTGCTTATCTATGAATACTTTTAAATTGGCAACTTAAATTAATGCTTCTTTATTCTGTGTTATGTATCTTCAGTGTCCAGCTAAATCTCATGGGTGAAAGCAAAGCAGGTAAAGCAGAGACACTTGCAGAAGATAAAAGAGATGAGACAATACTGATTGTTCAGAATGCTGGACCTACAGAAGAAACTCTGGTTCTCCACATGGATTCTCAAAGAAACATAATTTAGAATGGGATCTCCTAGGAAAGGGGTTTGAAAAGTCACATCAAATTCTCCTAGGTTTTCCAACAGCTATATGGAGTTTGCAATTCCCTCAGCTCAGATGTTTTGTCTCCAAAATATCAAAGAAATATTGCAAATAAAAATGAGTGCTGGTGAAAGTACCTACTCTCTGAATTTGAAAGCTCCATTATCTGGTATAAACATTTGGCAAGGCTAGATTATTTGCAATTTACTGAGTAACTTCAGACAATGGGCTTATTGGTGGTATTCCATGCTGCAGATCTTAACTCAGTATGTTGGAACCTGTCCTGAAATTTTTGCTTAGGCTGGATTTTTTTTCAGTTCAAATGAATGTGCAATTCTGCATTGATCTAACATAGTAAAAAGTAAAAAAAAAATCAAAATATATCTTTAATAATAGCATTGACCAAGACTGAAAGTCTGAAAGTCTATCTGAAAGTTCAATACAAAAGTTATGTTTGAATCATGGGGAATGAGCCTTTCAGCTTCATATGAATAGTGAAAATATGGTATAAGTTTCATCTGAATTGACAGCTTCCTTACAGTCTCCTGTCACAGAATCTAAGAATAGTTCAGGTTGGAAGGGACCTCTGGAGGTCATCTGGCCCAACAATCCCTGCTCAAGCAGGGCCACCAGGTTCCTCAGATCACGTTCACATGGTTTTTGAATATCTCCAAGGACAGAGATTTTACAACATCTCTGGGAAACCTGTGTCAGTTCTCTGTTACCTTTACAGTAAAAAACCCTTTTCCCAATATTCAGAGAAACCTCCAGTGTTCCAGCTAGAGTGCATTACCTCTTTTTCTGTCACTGGGCACCACTCAAGGGTCTGGCTCACACTTATTTGAATCCTCCCTTCAAGTAATAATGGTGCACATTGATAAGACCCCAAACCTGAGCCTTCTCTTCTCTTCTCCAGGCTAAACCATCTGTCTCAGTCTTTCCTCATGGAAGAGATGTTCCAGTGCCTTCAGCAATTTAGTGGCCCTGAACTGGACTCTCTTCAGTAGCTCCACGTCTCCCTTGTACTTGGCAGCCCAGAACTAGACACAATATTCCAGCTGTGAAACTCTATACAGTCACCAGTGTTGAGCACAGAAAAAGGATCACTTACCTCAACCTGCTGGCAATGCTTCTGCTAATGAAGCCCAGGATACTATCAATTTTCCTTGACACACTTTGTCGCACTTCTAGCAGTTCAAAAGAAGACCCATTTTTATCTCACAATTCCAATAGTCTCTATGGATTGGCATTCTTCGGACCAATTCTGTCAGAGAGCAAGAACTGAATAGGAATCGCAATCCTATTTTGATAATAAGTACAAAGAAAGAGAAAAAGTTTTCTTGTCTATAGATTCAGATTCAGATAATCCCAAGATACCAAGGAGCAGGCTGGTTAGACAGGTCAGTTATAAACATCTCTTTCTGAAAATAAAATTAAAGAGAATTTGAGAAAAACTTTGGCTCTTAGGGAGCTTAAAATGGCTTAAATTGAACCCTCAAAGTATATCTTTAACAGAAAAAAGCCTTTAATAACCATGGAATTTGGGTCCTAGAATTGCTTATTCTTTTTAGTGATTTGACTTCTGTTGTATGGAATGAGCAGCCTGGCTTCTCAGTTCTATACAGAGAGGCTAATTCTGAACCACATCACCTCTTGAGAAGAACTGAGCACAGCAGGGAGACAATTGCTTTGAAAGAATTGATTTACAGATGGGGAAAATGGACAGAAGAATAGATTTCAGCAACCCTTCTCTCTTCCTGTACCTGATTGGTCTTCTTCATAAACTTGTGAAAGCAAAGTTGAACTGCATCTGTCTAGCACTTGTCAGAATGGTGGCTGATGCAACGTGATCTACCTGTCAGATAAGCTGGAACGTCTATATGTTGTGTCCACAGGACTTTAATGTGTTCTAGACTTATGTGTCACTGTGCATGAATAGTAGCACTGGGCTTTCTGGCTATCTGGAAATCTAAACTTCTTTGCACACAGACACCTGACACTGAGTCATTGTCCAAACTCATAAGACTAAAAATGGTAGTACTGGAAAATATGCAATAAGAATGAAGGACATAACATTGTTACTTCTTCTCCAGAAGCAGTTTGTAGCAGTAGTTTTGCTCTAATTTTTCCAATGCATTTCTCTGAGTCAGAACTGAAATATCCTGAGTATATACCTGTGGTATTTTCTATCTCTCATTGGAAGTTCAAAAAAATTTCAGATTTTTCTAAAGTTTGAAATATGACAGCTAACTATTTTGTCACTGGCTAAATCCAGGATCTCCGTCAGCGTTTTCTTCATGTCAAAGGTGCTAAGCTGTAGATGTTCTAGAATTAGCTGCCTTTTCACTTTCAGGGCCTTTTAGAGATTTGTTTATCAGCAGATCTAAAAAAGTAGCATTGGGGTAATTACATCTGTGGAATTACTCCAGGACTAAAATTAATGGTTGGTCTGTAGGTGTAACTTAAAATTGTCTTGGAAGATGATATCTGCAAAATATTTATGGTAAGAAGCAATACGAAACATCAGCTTTCCTTTCTTCAGAAAAAATACAGAAGGGAGGAAGGAGTAAATTCTATTAGCACACTCGTTAGTTGCTCTAAAAGCCAAGTTGTTCCTTTTAAGTGTTTTGCCTTTCACAAAGATATGCAAATAAAGGAATACATTTGGAATTTAAATGTTATACCTTTATTCCAAAGCAAACTTTTCACACTGGAAGAGGATGGATTTCCATCAGGAGATTCTGAACAAAACAACTGATAGGAAATTTTTTTGCAGAGTAGGTAACATAACATTATCTTTCTGAAGAGAATGAAAGCAAGAATATGATGGGATGTTCAATTTAGCTGAATAACAAAAGTGAGTAAGAGTATCTAAAAATAAGTTTTAACATTGTTTCTTAGCAGTCTCTAGACTCTAATCATATCTGGAAAGAAAACAATAAAAAGATGACACAAAATTTTATTTTTTATCATTTTCAGAAGCATTTGTCAACATTTCATTCTTAAAGTTGATTTTCCTAATTTAGTTGTTTGCATGAAAATGCAACAAGTCTGTCTGCACAAGGTTGCTGTATTGGCTGTTGGCATGAAAGGAAAGTCTCCTTTCTTTTTGTTTTGAAACATTTCTTAGGAAACAGAATGGTTTTGGTTTGGTTTTATTCTTCTTTTTCAGTGATTTTGCTGTTCCAGAAATTTCAGTCTGAATTGAGTTCAGAGTGTTTGTGTCTAATAAGTGGATTTGAGCAGGAAGCTTAATTAGATGAACTCTTGAGGTTTTGGTTGTCTGTTTTTTTTTTCCCCACACATTATTTTTCATAATTCTGTAACATTGAATTTGAATCCTGATCCTTGAAACATAAAGATAAAACAACTGCATATGTAAAAACAATGTGATAATGGCAGCAAAGACAATTAAAGTTACTATATTCACAGTCCTACTTATAAAAATAAAAAAAAAAAACAACCCGTCTTCTCCAAAAATGTCAAACCAAAAAATAAGAAAAACCTCTTTGGAAATATATCTCATATCTCTCTCACATACATCTCTCCTACATCCTCAGTATGTAGTAAAATTCAATCCAGCTGCTTTTGACAGTAACCTTTAAGGTGATGATTCTTTGGAGGAATTAACTTTGAAAAAATAATTTCATTCTTCACATATCTTGGCTTCAAGCATTTGTCATCATTTACTAAAGTAGATGAAATCTTAGTGGAGGATGGGGACCATAGGAGACTGAATGAATGCTAAATTTGCTCTGAGTCTGTGCTTATGCCATCATACACAGAACTGTAGATCTTTAGTCTCCATAGCTATGTGCAACATTTATCCATTAATATAGGAACAACTCAATTAGTGGCTCTGTAGGGATCAGAGTATAACCCTACTTTCCACAATTTAATAGCTACCATACATCATCAAGATCTAATTCCCAGGCTGAGTAGGATGTAAATGGCAGTAGCCCACAGATCTATTTTCTAAAATCTTGAAATCCTTGTGACTTAATTCACTTCCCCAAGCCCACTTGTATTGTGCATCCTGCAATTTTGCCTATAATTCACACCTGGCATCCTGCAGATTAAGGTTGCTGACTGTTTTATGTTTACATTATTTGATTTCTTGAAACATCATTAACGTGAAAGGGAATTATTTGCCATCTAGAATTTGTTTGTATTATCAAAGGTTCATTATCTCAGAAAAGTAATAGTTTGAGACTTAAAGTACTCTATGTTTTGTACTTCCAGTGGTCTTGAACAGCATTACTTGTTCAGTTGTCTTGGGCTTATTTCACAGAAGGCTGCTGGCAACTCACTGAAGTTAAAGATCAAGTAATGTTCTTATTTACTCGTTTTAATCTGGAATCTAGAATTCACTCTTTTTTTTTTCTTTCTTTCTTTCTTTTTGTATTTCATGAGACAATTTAGAATATGCTCCATCATGTAATGGAATCACTAGAAATTCTGTACTTCAATCATAAGCCCAGACCCAGCAACTGCAATCCTGATTATCCATATGTAGGCTTGATGTAAAACATAATTATTAGTTTGTATACACTTAAACGATAGGGAAATGTGAAAGACTTACCTCATACTTTGTGTATGAGGGCTATTCAATGTGTCATGTACAGGATTGGCCAGAGCAGGAAAGAGAAACTGTTAAACTCTGAACACTTGTTTGAGCTTTTTGCTCACTTTACAACACGGCTGTTTAAATCATCAGCTGCAAAGAGCTAAAATTTGTGGATGGAGCTGTCAAGACATTAATGGGTGCCCCATCCCATTCTAAAAGGGGAGTCGGGGAGATTTTTGATAGATTTCTCGGACGAAAATAAAGCGCGAACGGAGCAATATTCTGTCTGAGAACATTTTACTGATTAAGAAAGATAAGCGTTCCTACCGAAGGGGGCATAGAAACTGGAGCAAAGAGGGCAAAGGAGAGAAGAAATAGAAACAGCAGACGGACAGATCGCTACCGCTGTACCCCGGGAGCGCTGCCGGCACCAGTTCGGCAGACGGAGCCGTGTGTGCCGCAGGCTGCGAAGAGGCTGCGCGGCTCCGGGGCGGGCTGGGCGCGATTTCCAAGCAGCAGCCGGGTGTGAGTCCCTTGTGTGGGCCGAGAACAGGCTGCCGTGGCCACGGGCGTGCTCCTGCAGCAGCCGCGGCTCGCAGAGCCCCGAGGAGCGGCGGCACCGGGAGGAGGCTCCTGGGGACACGGCGGAGCCCCGGGCTGCCGGGGGGTCCGGCTGCCTCGGGGGAGCGGCGAAGCAGGACAGAGGGACTGGTGAGGATAGGGAAGACAGCCAGAGAACAAGCAGGACCGCAGGGAGAAAAAGGCGAGCGGCAGAAGGGGAACAACCTGACCCTCCGGGCGAGCCCCCCACATCGTCCAGGAAACGCAAGGGAAATGTCCCCTGGTTGCGCCGCCGTCCACTGCGTTTATGTGCTAAAGCTCCTCCCATAGCCCGATTTCCTGGGTATTTTTTCCCGGGCATTTGGACATCTGCCCCATCGCCAGGGGGATCCCTTGCAGCCCTGTCGCGGCAGTCTCCTCCGCCCTGCTCGGCTGCCTGCGAAGCCTCCCCGGGGTCAGGGCTCCCAGCACAAGTACAGCCCCTAGAGTCATTTTTCACCTCATATACAGCATATGTTGAAGCATAATTAAAAATCAGATTGGTCCCTCTCATAGACAAGTGCAGATGTACTGCATACATCTCTATCACAATCTAAAATCTCATTGTGTCGAAAGACTTTTGAAATGGGAGGTGAAACTCACTAAGGAAACAGGACAGATGCCAACAGACTTTAAATCTCGATTTTGAATGTCACAGTCTTCAAGATATCCCAGGTCCACAACTCCTTAATGTTTCCATTAATTACTGGAATGAGATCTGAGTGTACATTTATTACATTTCCAGAGGATATGAAGCTGTGAATGTTTGAAAGTACATTAGAATGTGATTTGGAACTCAAATCAGCCTTGCAAAATTATCTGAAAAAACAAGGATTAGTTTAAGAACAGCTAGAGTTCTAGTTTCACTAGATATAATTTACTTCACAGTCTAAGGTGGAAACGACTGGCAAGGAAGCAATTATACAGAAAAGTTTTCTGACTACTATACTTATCAAGCACTAAACATGGGTCAATGAGATCACACTTAGGCAACAAAAAATAGAAAAGGAAATAAAGCCAACCCACTCAGACTGTATACACCAATATTGCACATGAAACACATTAAATACTTGTGCTGGTCTATAGCTTATGTCATTCAACACTGTTAAACAGCTTAGCTAAAATACTAAGTCAGTTTGGGTCTATGAATTAAAAAAAAAAAAAAAGATTTCACCTACTGGATCTTTTCCTTCTCATTACAAAAGGAATCATGCACAAAGACAGAAGAAGAGTGGATCTTCTTAGGAAGGAAGAGTGATCAAAGTGAATAAGAGAAAAGGAAAAAAAGGTACTGAAGCAAGATACAGCAGAAGGGTTAAAAAGTAAAAAGGATGCTGTAAAAGTAAATACAATTTTTCTTGTTTACTCTGCATAGAGTAAGAAATATAAGGGAAGAAGCTAAGAGTCTGCATTATTGGAGGCTTTTAATAAAAATAACTGCCTAGGACAGTTTAAATGTAACTATGAGATGGTATTTCCAAAGTCCAGGGCTGAGAGTTCATTCACGTTGGAAATGGATACAGATTCTGATTTCTCCACCAAATAGAAATGTCTTTGGGTAGACATCAAAAATATTTCAGTTATAGATACCAGTTTTTTTGTTTATTATGTAGTTTTTGTCTTTTATTTTTTATTTCTGCTTCTGTCTTGGAAATTTTGGCTTGGATTAGAATCAAAAATGCTAATAGGCACCAAGAAAAGTAGATTTCTCTATATTTACAGGTGACTTTCATATACTATCCAACCTGACCTGTATGGGAGGTGTTAGAAATCTTAAAAGTATGCTCATTTTTTTCCCCTTGGTTTATTGGTTGGTTGGGTTTTTTTCTTGTTTTTTTTTTTTTGTTTTATTTTTTGTCTTAGTAGATGTTGATATGCCCTAGGTAAAATGTAACTCCTCAGGTTCAGGTTTTGAAGTTTACTGATCAATTTTTGTTGTTTACTGACCTTCACAGATTATGAAAATGGCCTTGTTTATTTCTCTTTTAATCTGACTGTGCTTAATATTCCTTAGGTACACTAAAAGGGGATTTTATTTATATAACAGGGGGAATTATTATATAAATGAAATCAGTTTTAATGTTAATTGTAACAAGCTTTTTTTTTTAACAGTATTTTCTTTTACATAAGTAGGGAAACACAGGTGAGAAAATGTTATGATACTACTCAGCAGCATGATTTAGAGTCTTGGCTCCAATTCTTGAGCTCATTAGACCACGTGTAATCTGCTTTCAGTACATATTTTTTTTTATTCCTTATTAGAGGAAGTGCCCATATGTCCACTTATCTCATATTCAGACTTTGAATTCTACTTTAGAATTCATTGCCCTGAGTTTTCCACCTGGTTTGATTACTTGCATAAGTTTCTCACTCAAAAGGTCAAAAAAAAAATTAATCCTGAATTAGGTCAAAAAATTAGGCACAAAGTTGTAAATTCTGTAACACTGAGTTTGGTCTATATTGATGTGTCATGGCACATAATCTTTTTCTCCTTTGTATTACTTAAATTTGAAGTATAACACATTTTCTGAAAAATATTTTGCAGCCACTTTAAAATCCATTTAAAATCCATTTTAATCACTTTAAGATCCATTTTAATTAAAAATTAATTATATTCATTGTTTTGAATGCTTTAAAAATAAATAAATAAATATTTCCAAGAAGCATAAGTGGCAAATTACCTTTATTCTCTGCTGTCATCCATGATTTTTGTGGGCAGAAATCCTTCTCTACATTCACAGCTTTATCCACAGTTTTCATTCTTAGTGTCCTCTAATTATGTTTAAGGCTTCTCTCTATAGGAAAGGTCTTTGCCTTGGTATGTTTCTGTTAAATATGCCCTGAATATCTAATGATGGGAAATTGTGTTTAGTAAATACTTAGTAATAAATATGTATTATCAACATTACTGCCAAATGTCTTCCAAGGTATACCCTAGAGGTGCTGCTATGAATGATGTGAGTTACTGCAGTACACCTAAAGCAGCATATGCAAATTGAAGATTGAAAAATCATGGAGCAAGTGCATGCATACCTGTAAGGCAACAGAAAACACTGGAAATGCAAAGTATGGGAAGTCAAGCATGAAATCCTAACCCCAGTGAAGAAAATTGTATACTACAATTAATTTCAGGGAGGACCAGGCTTTTACTCTAAACACAGATGGAAAAAAAGAATGCTTTCCAGCTCCCCAAAGCCATTTGTGTAGGTGATGCCATTTGTCTGCAGTGCCAACTAATTTTTCCTTATTAAAACTAATGATCCATAATTGCTTCTGGAATGGCAGACCGTAATATGGATTGCAGTATGCAAATCTGATAATGACTGTTTCAGGTTTGTGTCCAGATTCTCAAGTAATACTTATCTGGACTGTCTCAGTATAGAAACATCCCAATTATTATGATACTATTTTTTGTAGTTATGCATGCTCAAGTAGCATATATTTAATGCCCAAGGAGTTACTTCTGAATATGTCTATGCAATAGGATTTGAGAGCTCTTCCACTCTTTAGGAACCCTATATGTGCCTTTGAACTATTCTAATTCCCTGACAAAATGACACCCCAATATGTTCTATGCTCCATCTGCTGCGTGGTGGAGCCCAGGCCTACCAGTCAGGAAAGAGCTGTTGTATATTCTGGCCAGGTCCTACTTTGGATTTTTGAGATATTTTAAAGCTGAAATATGGCCACTCAGCCAAAAATTATGAAGAATACGACAAAAGATTATCTGGGATTCATTTGTGATAGTCATGTTCTGAAAAATTCTTTTCCCAAACCAGATAATCCAGAATTTTTCGTAATGTCTCAGAGATATATCAAAAGTGGTAAAAACTATGAAAAGCAAATTATATCCAAAACATGAGTACTTCCTTTTCCCAAAACTCCTAATATATTTTAATGCCAGGTATCCTGTTTTCAAAAGAAAAGTTATTGCCTGATTCAGTTTTCATCATTGCTGTCTTGTTTGGCATCATGCAAGCCTACAATTTATAATAACAGCATCACTATTAGTAATCATGATAATAATAGTATCAATCCTAATCTTCCAGTCTATTTAAATAAATTTGACAAGGGCATGTGGAGACCCCAGGAAGGAAAAATATGCAGCTTTTATGTACTTTAGTCAAACCATTTTCATACCTGAAATACATGTTTTTTGTTGTTGAGATTATTTAATCAAAATGCAAAAATGTAATTTTTCTATTACAAAAGACCCACATAGCACTAAACAATTCAAGTACCTTTGTTCTCAGTTTTGAAATTGCTCTGAATTCAGGTCACTGAAAACAAGCATTCATTACATTTTAAAGGATAATTGCTATCAAATAATTTATGGCTGCAAAATACTACACATAGCGGAGAGGCTACATCTAGTTATAACCGAGTAAATTAAAACTAAACCTTCTGTGTGCTGAGTATGTTGCATAAGATTAATTGTATAATATTAGGCTGCTTCCATTATAAAGATCAAATGCAAGGAGAAAAGACATAAACTTTGTCTATGTATCAATGTAACCTCAACTCAGCAGTCACTGATTATTTATTAGGCATGTAAACCTAAGATGCACCTAATCCTGTTGTGGCAGCTATTCAGGAAGATAGACAGAAAAAAGAAAATTTCTGCTGCGCATAGCTGAGAAGAAGATAAAAAGTAGATCTTATAAAATGATGATTACCTTTGCCTCCTTCTGACTTCAGTGACTACTCAGCACCAGACCAGCAAGAACTTGGACACAAAAAATTATTCTGTCAATTTCCCCACTCTTTTTTCTATAAAATGTGTCAGACAACTAGGAACATGAAGTGACATCAGTTTCTTTAATTAAAACAAGATACAAAAGTGCTCCTTTATTCTTAGTTCCAGATTTTTATTGCAGACTTGCTTTTAAATTGTGCTTTCTATATACAATACAATGAAAATACCTGAATGTAAGCAAAAATTTATGTTATTGCAAAGAATACTTGTAGATGGTTGAGGTGAATTCATTTCTTGTTATCAAGCCATTTATAATTTCTTTTTATAATTTATTATTTCTTTTGTCCTTGAATGTCTTGGTGCCATCTAGGAAATGGTAACACCTCTTAAAGACTGTTTTTCTCCAGTAATCCACATGCAATTCTGCATATGGTAGAAAGCTAACTTCATAAAGGATTAGAAGACAATGAAAACCACTTTGGTTATTTTCCAAAGTCAACCTAGTCAGTGCATTTTTTCTATGCTTTCGGAAACAGATGGATTGATGTTGCTGACATCTCATCTACTTTCACTTAGAACTTAGAAGGAGGCAAAACCTGTAGCATTATGAAATTAAACAAACATGAATTAAACCTGAATCCACTTCAAAACAATCACTGTTCTTAGGTCTAATGGGAATGGGTTTTCTTTGAATCCCGTTTTACCAAAGAGTGTCGAAAGAAGTGAAATCTCCATTCTGATTGCTTTACTCTGTCATGTCCATTCAACATTTCATTAATTTTAATTACTGCCTTTGTAAATAGCTTATGATGTTCTGGCCATGTTCCTTTGCTTAATCAGCAGGTTGCCAATGTAATACTGGTTTCTTTTTCCTATGACATAATGAAGAAAATAATCTATTCAGTTAATCTATATCAAATATACAAATTATCCAGAGTCTTTAATTTCCATTTAGCTGTGTCTAACAAACATATCAATGGTTTGGCCCACCTTCAGGAGCAAAAGTTAAGAGTGCATGTGGAGCTTGCTGTAGTATTGTGTCTCAGTGCCCAGTGCAATCAAGCTGTTGCTATGGACACAGATGAACATAAAACCATCAGAACTCCAAGGAATTTCTTATGGAACACAGCGCATCTATCAATTGAATCACAAGCCTTTAACAGAATTATTAATCTGTTTCTTACGTTTATTTTGGACTGAATGGAGTAGGAGTTTGTTTCCATATTGTTGTTAAAAACATACACAAAAAACTCTTATCTCACAGAACTTTTAGGAATCTGTTTCAACTAATTTTGATCTAAGCTCTAAGCTTTGGTCTTGTATTTCTAGTTTTCTGTAGGGTATGAACTGTAAATAAATAGAGTCAATGGAAGCATTAAAGAGTGAAATTAACTTCCTCTGACAAAACCCAGTTAATGTTAATAGAGGTAGAAGCCTAAATGATAGATGAAAAGTGTTGTGTGTTCCTATGGAAATATTGAAATAGTTTTACCATTCATTTGAGGCAAAAACTAGATTAATGGAAGTGGATGGATATCTTTAAATATCTTTAAATGTAATAGAATAAAATATATAAGATCTAGACTTACTCAGGAAGTTTGTTTTCTCTGACTCAAAAGGAGACTTGTTCTAATTCTAACAAAACATATTTTTAGGGATTTTAACTGCTTCTGGAGTTTTTTTGTTATGCTCTGTTTGGAAAAAAAAAAAGGGGCAACATTTCAGGGAAATCCACCTCAAGTATTTTTGTCCTTCCATATTCTCACAGACTCTGTAGAGGTGCAGGAGAATGGCAAAGCATTGAACAGAGCTGGAGAACAAGCATTCTTGAGGTCTGGGAGTTCCCATGGTCTGGAAATCTCAAGAGGAATACAGTTCAGCCATGTCAAAACCATGGTGATGGGAAATTTGGCCAAATTTTCCACTTCACTCATTCACCTTCACCTTAAAGTGAAGGTTGCTGGGTGAAAAAAAAAAAAAAGCAGTATCAAAAGCCTTAAATTGTGGAGAAATACCTGGCAGATATGTATCTGGTTGATATGACCTCCAAACCAGTCCAAATAACACATTTTCTTTCACCTCTTTTTGCAATAGCAGGAATAAGAAATGGATTGGGCCCTTTCATTTCAGATATGTCCCACACAGTGTCTGATAAGTTTATTGCTGGTTTTGAAATAATCTGTAATATGTTAAGTCTGCATAGAAATGCAGGAAATCACAAAATATTCGAACAATCTGTACAAAATTACTGAAAGTAGAAAGAGTGCAACAACAAAATATTGAAGTATGTAAGCCTGTTAAAAGTAATCAGTGTCTAATTGCATAGCTTTTTTAATAACAGCTATTGTAAAATAAAATTGAGGAAGATACTAACATCTAAACCAGTTCTTGATACCAAACAAAAGCATTGCTCATACACTATCAGTTATTGACAAAAAGAGATAATTAGATTAATTTCTAACAACAGGGCTGGAGAACAAAAGAAAACCAAAATTTCTGATCTTCTGCATAAGAACATAAAACTTACTATGCATCATTTCCACCTTTTGGAAAATGGTGTAGTCAGCCTCTAAGAGTTTCTGAGGTTATACTGAAGTGGTTCAAATAACCTGTCAGAATAAAAATATGTCCTGATGTCTGAACTGAATGGAAGTACATCTCAAATTTCTCTCAGGTAATCTGTATGAGATTATCCTACAGGACTCTCCCTATATTCAGTGGGAAGTAACAGGCAATTTAAAGGTATATTTTTTCTTATGGAAGGTTTAAGTAGGCCAAATCGGCAACCTTAAAAAAAACATGCTTCTCTATAAAATTAATCAAAAAGCTAAAACCATATTTAAACATCCAGATTGAAATATAAACTGTACATTCACTCTTCTGAAATAACTATGGCTTTTTAATCTGACAAAAATTTAAAAAAAAACCTTTCCTCTTCAAATTTTTAAAAGACCATGAAACATTTTTTGCTGACAACTGCAGAGCATTTAGTTTTCAGTCACTGTCAGCAGTCACACTCTCAAATTTACTCCTGAACTTGGATTCAGTCTTAATGTATGGTGAGCTGTTTCCCAACTTTAAACTCATGAGATTTTTCTTTATCTGAATTCTGTTTGGTTATTAAAGTACTAAAGTGGTTATTAATGAAAGTGCTTCTTCAAATCTGTTTAGTGTTCCAGCCATAATACAGGTGGTTCTTCTCAGTACAAATTAATTTTTGAAGATATGAAGGAGGATGGAAAGTCATGTCAGTGAAATGAGTAGGTTTGATTATATTTAGAGATTTCTGTATTTATGGTTCATTTTGCTAGTTGAAATAAGAGTTAAAGCGGCAAAAGGGTTGTTCAGAATTTAAAATTAGCATGTAGCTCCTAAAAACTATTACAGTAAAGAGTTGAATGAACCCACCAAATTTGTAGTATCTCTCGTCTGTCTTGGTCAGAGATGTTTGATCACTCATCAGAGGAGGAACAAGTCCCATACAAAGTTTGGCTCTACCATTTTAAGCCAGCAAAATCTCCATTTCTGTTTAGGAAAATAATCAGATACAAAGTTAGGGCCAGAATCTAGAAATCTGACAATGCAGCTGAGAGAACAAACTTCACACAGGAGTCTTCCACCACAGAGGATAGAAGCTGCTGTGAAAATGAGAACCCATTAAAAGTGTATCCCAGCTTTTCTTGGCTTTTGTTTTGAGCAAAGTATAAGGCATTGCAGGACTTTAAAGAACAAAACCAAACAAAAAAAATGGACATACAAGAAATCAAACTGGATGGAGAATTTGGTAGAAATTATTTTAAAATCTCTGCACAATATGTATCATCTGAAGTTAAGCTGAAAATATTTTTCAGTTATGAAACTAGATTTTGCATACACAGAGATATGAAAAACTTCAGAATTTGTCAGTATAAAGACAAGTAATCTTTACAAATATTTTAATTAATTATTTTGACACTCAAGGAAGATGATGTGATCAAGGGTAATATGTGTGCAGCAGGTTGACAAGAGGAAATTGATAAAAGAGCTATTAAGGCAGAGTATATTAAAAGAAAAATGCCTTTAAAGATGTTATACTGATGACTTCAAAATTCCATCGCAGCAAGCTGTTATGAGATTTTGCAGATTAGATTTCTAATTACGTGAGTCAATACAATTTAGCTTTATTACAAATGTGCTAGTATCAAATTGAGCTTATTTATATATTTCTAATAAGATCTACATAACCCAGATACCTATCTAACCATCAGATTCTTTTCAAAATGAAAACTGTATATATCATTATATTTTTTAAGTCATCCTCTCTAAAAACAATTATTTCATATTCTCTGTTAAAAAATACTATATTGTGAAGCAAATCCCAAGCAACATGAGCTTATTTTTCATTTTGTCTTGCTTCCTGCAAGTTCATGGTCATTCTGTGTTCCAGGTACAGAATGTATTATAAAAATCAGTGTACAATTGATTATAAATTCGTTTATATGCATAATTTTCTTTTCTTCTGCTTGCATTTTCATCAAATATGGAAAGAGAAAGATACTGGATCTACCAAAGTACTTCTAACAGAAAGTACTGTATACAAATTCTTGTAATGGTCCAAGATTATTTGTAATAATGAATTACATATTTTGCTACCAGAACTTATTCTGACCTTGTACCCATGGACTTATATCGCGATGCAGCAACAATCAACATCCACTATATTGGATGACAAGATGTAGATAGAGATAGAGAAAGTAAACAAGAGAGTTGCTAAATACACAATTAGAGAAGTTTCCTACAAAATGTGTCAAGAAACAAATTACCTTCTTTTGTAGTGAAAAATGGAAGCACATTGTGCCATTTCAAAAGAAGGTGAACATATATTGAAAGTACCACATGAAATTATCTTAATTTATACATTTTCAGAAAGATGATCTGTGCGTAAATGCATACCTATGCACAGTAGTATATTTATGTCAGTAGATATTAAATACTCTACCAACTTTAGACTCTTTTTAATAGCTGCAGTAATTTCTAGCTGGAGACTCTGTAACAGGCTTCTCAAATATTTCTTGTTATGACATAGGTATGAGTACAGGTTTGGCACTATCTTTAAGAGGAGAAATGGTCTCCAGAGACCCTCAAAACTTACTGGCTCAATATTTATCAATACGGGTTAGGGTTGCTTCTGACTGTATTTCTGTATTTTAATTCCTCTCTTGTTTCTGTCCCTTAAGCAACAAACTGGCCTTGTGGCTGTGGTGGGAAACTGGCCTGAATAACAAGAGAGGCCAAATATTCCCAAAGAACATGGTCTTGGAAGAAAGTATTATGCGAACAAAATACCAAGTTTATTTCTTATCAGTCATAAAAAATTATTCTATGTGAGTCATTTCAATTTGTCAAAGCATCTCTCAAGTCCCCTCTGTTTCTGCTGACATCATCAATTCATGTTGGCTACACAGCAATGTCAAGTCAGCTCTCCACTGCAGATGGTCCAGTGGCACATCACAGGAAAGTTGGATGCACACCTTCACTGCTGGAAGGGCAGCTGCATCCTATTCTGCATATTTACTCACACAAATTTCAGGATTTGAAGACAGGCAGCCAAGACTAGCAACTTGTACCAGCTACTCTATTTAACCTTTGCATTATAATTTTTTTCAAAGTTCATACTATTTATCTCCACGAAAATTCTCCTCGCTATTGAAGAGTTATTGCAGAGTTCTTGTGACTTATCATTGTTTTTAGTTTGTAGGAGAAGGGAATACAGGTGACCTTTTCCCTGATAAATAACAGCTGTGTTAATTACCCAATTCAGTCTCACCTCTGAAGAGCAACAGCTATATCCAATAAAGACAAGTGTGATAAAACGGAGTGGGTTAGCTGGTTGAGGGGAGGATTATGGAGAAGGGGGAATGAGAGGATCATGAAGAAGGTAGAAGGATCCTGGGGAGAGAGATTCCCTGCTGTGAGGTCAGTCTGGGTCTGCAGTCAGAGCCTGTTGTTGGAACCTGCAGTCACAGTCTACCTGGGTAAAAACCTGCATTCAGAGTCTGCAAACTGATACCTGCAGTCATAATTTATCAGGAAATAACCAGAGGCTAATAGTCAGAGGCTGACACAGAAACCTACAGCAGGGAGCTTGCTGCAGCCAGAGTCAGTGAATGGTTGGAGTCAGGATGGCTGAGCTGTAAAGAGGAATAAACCAGGACCCTTTTCATGCTGTGATAAACAAGCGGTCTGTGTCTGGGCTTGTTTCTACCCTCTAATTAGAGGGCTGCTGCAACTATTAGTTCACCAGTCATAAATCATAGTTCAACAAATGGCATTCCTGTACAACTGTAAGAGGATCACTCATTTATTCAGGGGTGTATAGATGGGAGAAACACTGATTAGGTTTCCACAGTCAGAAAAATGGCTTTTATGACTGCACCACAAAGCTCTCCTCTGAGCTGACAGCAACTATTTAAAGTCAACTCAGAAGTGAAAGATCTAGTCAAGATTAGATTGTCACAGAAAAGGGGCTATACATTTGGTTTGGAAGGGTCTGTTCTAGATTTAATGTATCAAAGAATCCCAAAATGACACATAATAGAAAAATGAAAAAAAAAATGCAAATTCTTGATGATAGGAAGTGAAATATAGTGCTATATTGTAATGTAAGTACACATCAAGGCTTCAAAACCTTTGTCGGTCGTTTTGTTCTGTTAACACATATATACTGAGGAAAGATACCCTTATGACCAGACCTGTTACAACAAAGGATGGCTTACATATATTATATGAATTAAATATGTACATTTTATTTTCTCTAAATGTATATTTTTAAAATGAAAATAGATTAGATTCTGCGTATTTCATGCTCTAGGTAACATTGACAAATATAATTTCTCTAAATTAATGGGAAGAAATAGACAGCCACCCACTAAAAAGACAACTGCCAGAGTCTACCTGTACTGCAAAATCTTGATACATCAATGTTAATATCAGAATACAATATATACTAAAACATTTTTTAAAAATTTACTTAACAATTTGAAAATTATTTTTTTACTTGGTATGAATCTGAAATCACGTATTTTTGAATTTTATTTTGCAGAATTTTTCTATTTTGCACATTCTAATATCTGAGAAAATTCTAAAACGGGATTTTTCCTTCTGCGTACAGCTTCATTAAGTAGGTCTAATAATTCTATTCAGGTTTTAGGCTACTTCAGAGAACTTACTACTAATAAATCTATTGTATTACTCCTCATTCTGTTGAAAAACTGACTGCAAACAGGTTGCTGTTGGTTAAAATGGAATTTTTATAGAGAGATGAAACATCATATAAATTGTCAGTAATTATTTGTACATGGATTGTTCACATGCAATCCACTGCAAATATTTTAGTTGTCTTTGTTGGGCTCCACTGGAGTCACTACAGCAGTTCCATGTCTCTCTTGTAATAAGAAATCCAGAACTGGACACAGCACTCCAGCTGTGGCCTCACCAGGGCTGAGTAGAGGGGCAGGATCACCTCCCTTGACCTGCTGGCAATGCTCTTCCTGATGCATACCAAGGTACCACTGGCCTTCTTGGCCACAAGTAAGAGCTCACTGATTGGTCATGGACAACTTGCTGTCCACCAGAAGCCCCAGATCCTTGTCTGTAAGGCTGCTTTCAAGCAGATCAGATCCCAGCCTGTGCTGGTGCATGGGGTTGTTCTTTCCCAAGTGCAGGACCTTGCATTTGCCTTTGTTGAATTTCAGACAGTTCTTCCCTGGCCATCTGTTGAGGTCCTTCTGAAGGGCTGCACAGCATTTTGGGGTATTGGCCACTTCTTCCAGCTGATAACACAGCAACTGAAGAGGGGTTTGCCTCTTAATCCACGTCATTGATGAATATTTTAAAGTATTAAACCTTGGGATCACTGTTACTTGCAGACCTCCAACTACACCTTGTGCTTTTCTGAGCTCACACCCTTCTGAGCTTTGTCCTTCAGCCAGGTCTCAGTCCACCTCATCTGTATCTCCTGCTTATGCTTGGGATTTGACTGGAGTTCCTTGTTCATCTGTGCAGGTTTCATTCCTGTCCCTTTTGTTCAATTTCTTTCCTGTTGGGATTCACTGTTCTTGTGCCTGGAGGAAGTGATCCTTGAACATTAACCAGCTCACTTGGATGCCTCCTCCCTCTAGTGCAGGTTGTCATGGGGTTCTTTCAAGAAGGCACCTGAAGAAGCTGAATATAGTTCTCCTGAAGTCCAAGGTTACAATATTAATTGTTGTTCTGCTCTCTCCTTACAGGATTCTGAAATCCAGGAGCTGTGTTTGCTGTAGCCAAAGCTCTCCCAGCCTTCACATCTCCAACCAGATCTTCCTTGTTAGTTAGTATAGGGTCCAACAGTTCACCTTTCCTCATTGGGTCCTCCATCACCTGCATCAGAAAATTAACATCAATGCTCAATCAATATTAATCATAACTGGAAACAAGTTCAGTCACAATATACAGAATGACTACTGAATCTAGGTTAATTGGTTAAAATTTTGAAACCCATACTCAAATAAAAATTTCAAACTCCAATATGCTTACTTTCAAAACATTCAAAATGTAAATGTACAATTGTTAACTATGAAATTGTATTTAAGACCTATTTTAGGTCAGTTTAATTTAAGAAAGGAGGAAACCTGCAGGCCTACCCATTCACAACAGATATTTTGTGGTGACATTCTCTGCACTAAATTGTTAAAAAAAAAATTAAAAATGTTAATTGGCTTATTGTACTTCTTTAGTGAAAGGAATTGCCCTCTTTGATCTGCATCATAATGAGATTTATTTTGAACATCAAAGTAATCTATAAAAACTGAACAGGGAGATGAGCAGCTACATGTTTTCATGTCCTCTGAGGAGCAGGGTAAGAATCAGCAATGCAAATGCCATTGAATGAAGGGACAGTCTCAAAGAAAATTAATCCTTGCAGAAAGCAGCTGAACTTTGCATTCTGTCACCACAGTGCATTGAAAGACCTTGAACGAAGTTTTTTTCTCTTACACTGCTATAAATCTGATAGAAATTCATTGACTGTGCTGGACTACTTTTGAATTCATGTTGGTGAACACTGGGTCAGAATGTAGTCCCTGAACCTTGTTTTTTTAATCTGGTTCTATGATAATCAATTTCAACTGCTACTCCAGGATCTATATAACTGATTCTCAACACCCTTCACATATCTGTACCAAAAGAGCCCAGTTCTGGGAAACAAACTTATATGAGACTCTTGAGTCTCACACTGTCCTCAGCCATCCCATGCATCTCTCTACACAGCATTGTCACGGGTTCTTCACAAAGGTTTGGTATCCAGATTCTGTATCCAGATGTCTTTTAAGTGTGAGCCTTTTCCATCCAGCCATGGTAAGATATTGAACTACATGGTACTTCAGCAGCAGTGTCATTTCACAGAGTCAAGATATTCATCCCATCTACCTGTAAAGGGTGCTCTAGGAAAGGAATATCCAAAAGATAGAGCAATCTCTTCTTATGACAGGGGAGAGATTTATATTATTAAGAAAACACTTTGTTTTGAATATCAAAAAGTGGAGGTTTTAGGTTATATTTCAAATTTATCCTGTTATGACATAGTCCTCGGTTTCAAACAGAGTAGCATAATGGAGCACTATTTCAACTAATGCTTTCTAAAGGAAAAGAATGTTCTTTCTTTTATATTCAGATGTTCAAATTATCACTATTTAAACTAATTCATGTGCCCTTAATTGAATCTTTTCTGCATGGCAAATGGAGGAAAGTGTTATGTAGCACAGCAGATAAGCCTGAAAATTTGCAGATAAGCTCATCACAAGGGCATGATATTCATATAGAAATATCCTGTGTTTTTTTCCTCTTAAGTATTATTTTCAATGGATCCTCTTGTGATTTCTAAAAAGCATCAAGTATCCAATTCCCACAGATAGATAATGCTGAGTGTGCAGCACTTGTGCAAATCAGGCTATTCATATGAATCCCTAAAAATAAAATGCTGCATGGTGGAAGTGCTTGGTGTTGTTTTTTTTGGGAGGGGGAAGTAATTTGATTTTTTAATCTCTGTAAAATACTGTAGCAAAATGTCTTTGGGGTAGAAATAGATTAAAAGATTATGAAAAAGGTCACTCACAAAAGAAACTTCACAGAAGTGAGTCAATTTTTAATAATTTCAAAGAGGGGCGACATTGCAAATATATCACACTAAAAATCATGTTAAAAAATTCCATGTTGATATTTTTAGGAAAATAATTTCTAATATCCACACTGATATCACTGTTTTCCAGATTATGCTATAAACTTTTAGACATTAACATCAAAATTTATTACTTCTGTTCTACTGAAAGAAAATATTTAAATTATCTAGTTTTTAAAATACCTTTGTTTTAAAGCAAATATTAGTGTTCTTCCCCCCTTCTTCTCTCTCCTCCTATCTCCTCTGCCTCCCTCTGCTATCCCCTCCCCTCTTCTCCTGTCCTTTCCACATTTCCACAGAAAGAGGAAAATTGCCTTCCTTCAAGCTGCTTTGAATCACATAAATTTTAAAATCAAACTGAAATAATTTATATATACAAACACAGCATAGAAATTCTGCAAAACTGACAGCATTTTGAAAAAATATAGAGCTGGTTTTTGCTAAAAGGGTACAATATTTCTATGGTTGTGTATCTTCTCAGATTTGATCTGTCATTAACTTTAGTAACATGGGCACCTTGTAAAAGTTTATTTATTAAGTTGAAAACATCTAGTAAAATCAAACAAATTATTTATATACGAACGGCAACATTCAGAACTGAGCAAAAATGGAATGGAAGCTGCTCACAGCTTATCTTAAAATATATATATATAATTCATTTCCCTTCTGGAACACTTTATTTGAATGCAACACTAATGTAGCCATAATTTATTCATTTGCCTTTTAAGTTAGGGTTAACAACAGCCACTAGTTCTGCTTGCCCTGGTGGAAGTACTTATAAAGACCCATCTAAATATCTAACAAGAACTCATCACCAGCTCCAACTCAATACAAGTCTTAACTGGAATTATAGATGGATTTGTCAAAATTCATAAATGGAACTAAGTCCGAGTTTTAACATAATTTTCATTATTGTGCATTCATTACTTAATTTAAACATAATTATAGGTTACTGTAAAAACTAGCACTATATGACAGCAAACAGATTTTATGCCAAGAATTAGTGGTGGTTACTTTTAAGTGTTCTTATACTTACAATGACTGCTTTCAGCTGCCATATCTTAACCTCTGGCTCTGTCAATCTACCACCCACATCACCCACTTCATGACCCAGCAGTGGGATGTTTAATGCTTCGTAGGAGCCATTATTCTATGTCTTGATAAACCCCCTACTTCTCTGCAGGTCCATAATGATCCTATTCTAGTTATCTTGACTAATATCTAATTAATCTTGACTACTTAATGAGTCTGCTGGCTTTCAGACTGCTGTCTCTTTTGTTCTGACTTCAAAAGACATGTATCAATGAAAAAGTTAGCAGTAGAAAACCCAAGAATAGTTATTTTATAACTACAGTTGAATTACACTGAATATTTGCATTCTGTCATGGCCCTTGCATCTGATTCATACATAGTGCCAGGCAATTCACCCACTTAAAAATTCACTTCTTGCAAATTTTCCCACCATATAAACAACTAAAGACAAGAGAAATTAAGAATTTAAGGTAATAAAAATTTTTGACAATCTTTGTTTTGAGGAAGACACCCAAAAATAAAAGAACTTCTGAAGTCACTGAGATTATCAAGGGATTTCATAGAGTTATGATCTTGCCTGCATTATAGTGAAATAACCATCATTTGTAAATTCCAAAGGTTCACATGTGGATTTTTGATGGCTGCAAAGTGGAGAGTTGCTTGCATATATAGTTTTTGAACTAGCTCCTGGTAATCCTTCTGCAGAATTTTCAAGCAACAGTTGTTCTTGTTTTGTTTAAAGTACCCTAACAACAAATAGCTTCTGAATGGAAGTCTGTTTACATGGCTGCAAGTACTCAGGGATGATAAAGAACAATTAGATTAAAAAGATGAGATACCCTCAGTAACTATAATGTCCTTTATCCTTTGCATAGAGGGACAATGTTGTCTTTGCAAATTTTTGCATGCTCATGTGGAAACTTTTGGTTTGCTAAAAAGTATTCTGTGACTTTAGGCTTTGTGTCAAGTCTCAAAACAGGAATCTGTATTAAAATTACTCTATGGAAATAATTAAAATTTTATGAAAACAAGATATTTCTTATAGAAAAATGTAATAAAATGATGCTATGATCAACTTCTGTTCATTGTTCACAGGTGAAGGGTTGGGTAATAAAAGAGAAAATGTAAGCATACGTCTGGGGTTTTTTGCAATGGAAAGTCTATCGAAGACTGATGAATCCTATTGTTAATAGGAATGGTATATAAACTATACCATTTTTTTCTTAATTTTAAATTAAATATTTATGAATAATAGTACATTGTGTTTACATTATAAATCTGAGAGCAATATATTCCAGTTAGCAGGGAAATTCACTTTCATGAATGTTGCTTACTGAAGTTTCTGTTGAATTCACATGATGCAGAATTAGACCACTGTTTTTTTGTTATACAGAACTTTAATATTATTTTTTTATCCCTGGGATGTGAAGCTGATGACAATGGGCTTTTAATTATTACCTTAGAGCCAGAAAGGCAAAATGAAGACACATGCAAATGAAATACTGAAAGGATTTCAGTTAGGAAAAAAAAGGACTAGATACGAACATGCACATAGGCAAATATTCATCTTTTCATTTGAATATTTGTATACTTTTTTTGTTGAAATCAGTTTGTATCTAGAACCTCAGAAATTTCAAACTGAGCATGTATTCACTAATAGCATTTTCTTATTGTCTTATTCATTTATTAATTTGTTACTCCATTCATCCCCCCATAACATCTCTTCCTAAACTCACCTGAGAAAATTAACAAAGGTATTTCACAGATCTTTTGGGTCTGGCTGGGACAGAGTTAATTTTATTCATAGCAGCCTGTATGGACCTGTGTTTTAGATTTGTGACTGAAATAATGACCACACCAGTATTTTGATTATTGCTGAGCAGTTCTCACACAGCAGCAAGGCTTTATCTTTTTCCTACTCTACTCTACTCTACTCTACCCAGTGAATAGAGTAGCAGTGAGCAAGAGTTTGTCCGGGGCACAGACTTGACAGCTGATGTAAATTGGTCAGAGGGATATTCCTTGGCAGTAACCTTATGCTCAGTAAAAAATTCAAGCAAGGGGGTTTTAGTGAATTCAGACTTTGCCTGGAGACTGGCGGATCATTAGCCTTCTTGCAATCAGTGACAGCCTTTGCATCATTTGGCTGATAAGCCTGGGTATCTTTTTCCTCTCTCCTCTGCTATTTAAACTGCCTTCATCTCAACCCAGGAATTTTTCTCACATTTGTTCTTCCTATTCTCTCTCTCATGCTGTTATGTGTGGGAGAGAGTTAAGTAAGCAGCTGTGCAGTGCTTAGATGCTACCTGAGGTCAACTCTACAGGGAGTATTTCTGAGTACCCTCATAATTTTTTAAAATACTTTTATCAATTTGCAAAATGAGCATTAAATCCTAATTCAGAGTCTGAATTATTTTCTATTGAGTCCATGGTGGAACTCCAACTGACTTCTGATCAAACAATTCCTGAGAAAATGGACCTGAAGTTTTGAAGGAAATATTTATTTTTCTCACCAAAGGAACAGCTAGAATGAATTATGTAGAAGTTAGGTGTTTTCCCTTGGCCATTGTACCTGAGAAGACAGATGCCTGTAGGCCCAGAAGACAGTTTGCCTTTTCTCAAAACTACTATCAGTTCCGAAGACCTAAAGCAGTCTTAAAAGCTAAGTTAAATTGATATCTAGATCTTCAGTAGCTAATGCTATCAGGGAGGATTGTAGCTTAAAATTTGCATGTAATAAAGTATCAGAGCAAAGTGAGGCCCTCTTTCAATTCTTATTGGATGCAATGGCAGTTCCACAGTCCACACTGGCATTGCAAATGTTAGGTTTGAGGTGAGAGTGAGGCATGGAAAGAGTCAGGCATGTATCCATGTGTGTCGTGGGTATTATGCATTTCTTCTAGCTCCACTACTTCAAATAATTTAAATGTGAATTAGCAATTTACATGTGAACCTGGGCAAACAAGAGAAAAGATGACTCAACAGACCAAAAAAGAAGTAGAAGTAGGTAGAGGTTTTGGCTAATCTAAACACTTGAGGAAACGCAAATCTATTGAGAATTAAATGCCTGTTGAAAGGGAATGACAAAAATCACATTATTTACTTTTGGGATTAACTCTGCCCTTGCTATTCACTGGGCATTTTGTGAAACAATACAAAAAATGTTCCCAAATTGGGTAAATACTTGCAAAGGATTTGAAACCATGGAAAATAAGAAGCACTTTATGTTTGTCTTTCTCCGATTATCAACACTAGTTTAAAAAGTCACATCAAACCTCTCAAGAGAGTGGTGGGTTTTTTTTTAATATGGAATGCATATTGCATCCCATTAGAAATGTATCTCTACTCAGTTTATCAAAATGGACATTTCAAACTGGCTGCCAAGATAAAGATGTCCTCATAAGTGTGGGCAACTCTCTGAGAATTACATTTGTCAGAGAGCTACTCTAATAGAAACTCAAGCATAATTGAGACATTTAAGCTGCCCCAGTGCAAGGAATCCTCTCTCTACATCTTTGCTTCCTGGAACTTTAAACACCAGGGACTTCACTGTAGTTTGCCTAATACCGTGTTCCTGTCAGTAATGACATCTAAGAATTATCCTGTTAACCTGCCCAATGTCAATTTCACAGACAGTGGTCATCAGAACTCTATTAAATTCCTCCAGGTAAATTCACTTTGCAGGAAGATCCTACATCAAATAGATGTTAGTGTGAGCAGGAACTGCACTCAGCTATGAAGCTCTTCTGGGGCGGCACAGCATCTCCCCTACAGCCGTGTACAGCCATTCACACAGACTGTGAGTGAACTGAAGGACCTGAGTGATGGCTCTGCACTATTTCTCAGGCAAAGTTGTGCTGGAACCAGTTATGCCATAAGACAAGTGTTGTTAGACAATGCTGAGATCAGTGCCCACAGAATGAGCCCTGGTTCCAAAAACCAGACCTAGTGAATCTAGGACAATATATTGAAGAGGTAGGACTACCTCCTAGATGCCCAAGGCTACATCTGTTTTTAGAAATGATAACACAACCCTAAAAAGGAACAAATAGATTCCCTGTTGCCAGTAGCTACTAACCTGCTTGTTGGTTTCATGAAAACTAAGCTACAGACAACAAAACTATACAGAATCTGTCTGGTTTCACAAAAATAAAAATGTCAACTCCTTGCTCTCTGACAGGTATCATATAGAGAGTAAAAATATTTCTATACCAGAAGTGGGAGCAGTGATTTGAAAAACTCAGAAATTTTGATAAAAGAATGTTTTCCACCTGTCCTTTTTCAGTCTTCAAAATTGTGGATCTTTCACACACTTCCTTCTGTCAAGAGAAAGACAAATTATTCTATTCATAAAAAAAATTTCTGGACAATTTATTTTACCATCTGTCATTCCTTCAAACTTTTCTTCCTTGTTTTCTTGGAGCATTTACTAGTGGTTCAAACCAGGATTTCACTGGGTGTTTCAGAAATTGCATATTGTTTTCTGTCTTTACAGAAGCATTAGTGCTCTCTGCATGCAGCAGAAGAACCAGAGCAGTCTTTAACATGTAAAAATACGCAATTTAAAAACATATGAAATTTAATAATAGAAAATGCTGTTGAAAAATATATTGTCCTCTAGCATAGTTTGAAAGGTCCTTTGTTATTTAAACTGTGTCATTTCAGGTAATTCCTCACTTCCTCATAGCAAAATTGGCATGATTAATTTTGTTTTACATAGAGCTTATAGGAGGGAGAGAAATTGTTTTTATTTTGTTAAAACCATCACTAATTTCCACAATGTATTATTCCACATGTGTTATTGTGAGGGTATGTAAAACAAAATGGAGCTTCTATTTAAAATTAAGTTTTTAGCTAAATTACAAAATAAGGTAGACATAGTTGGTAGTCACTATAGTCAGTAGTTAGTAATCAGATGGCAATCTTTGATTCTGCATAAATCCTATAATTAAAAAAATTCTAGAAAGGCAAAAATGCTAAAGAAGAGATAATAAAATCACTGAAGAAAATTTTGTTTTCTCTATGTTTCAGTAAACTTCAAGTGACTGAACTTTTGTGCTTGTTATCTGAATCCTGAAAAAGAATGAAAGATTTAAGAAAAACATTGATTCATACTGACAGCAATGATCAAAGTACTGATGCAAAAGCTGTCATGATTGTGCACCTAAAAGATTCACTCGTAAAACAGAAACAATACCTCCAGTAAGTAATTTGTCAACAATTTTTAAAGAGGTGAGAACTTTGCCTGCAGGGTTTGTGAGGGAGCTGATGGAAATAGCTAACACAAATAATTGCTCAAAGGGTTGGGGATTATTGTTGCAGGCAATTCACCCTCTGGGACTGAACCAGTATTTTGACAAAAGCCACAATTATGAGAAAAAAAGAAGGATGAAAAATCTACAAATCCTGCAGACACCAGCCAATATGAAAGAAGTCAGTGTCTAACTACCGCAGTCCAAGACAAATGAGACAAGTACATGATACAAAGTAATCACTTTGTATTTATACAAACCACCCCTCAGTGATCAGGGTCTGTAGACCTAAGCGTGCAAATCACTCACATGCTTAACAAAATCACTTATTCACATCCTTTGGGACTTACTGATAGCACACTATTATTTTCTCCATATTAAAATTACTGAGAACTTCTTTATTTGAATTTTTTTTAAGAGCAAAGATGTTACTTTCCATTTACTTGGTCAGATTCCAATTTGTTTCATAAAAAAATTCCTTTCAACATCATTATATACAATATTTCCATAAATTTTGCTCTGATTTATGTCATATTCCTGCACCCCACTTGCTACAGCCATTTTCTACCCACAAGGGATATTCTGGTGAAAGGATGAGATCACATTCACCACAATGGGTTTGCTTTGTCAGAAAAAATTGTTTGGCTATTAAATGTTCTATGTGCATAATCAGTTGTCATTAAAATCCATTTTAAAGCTGTCAGATTTTTTTTAATTAATCTGTCCTTTTAAAATACTATAAATAATTAGTTGTGTATATATAGAACACTCAACACAAATATACTTGTTTGTTTGCTGTCTTTTATTCCAGTGACATCTCATAACAAATTTCTCTTTGTTATACAGGGAAGATTTTGAGAAATAGGAAATAGTAAGAAAAATTAGTTGACTGACATGAACCTGGCAATGAACAATCAGCTACATATTACTAGCACAAGCACTCAACCTGACAGTATCAGTTTGCTGTCAATCACATAAATAAACTGAAATGTTATTGCACTCGTATTTGCACGGAGGCATTTTTATTAATGCTATAACCAGTCCTCTGCTTTGGATCTGAAGGACAGAGTGGTGCAGAGAGACCTGACAACATCGTCTCACATGATGAGCTGGCAGCAACCTGAGCTCCAGCTGCTGTGGGAAAGAGGATGGATGGGTAGCCCATGAGGTCATATACTGCATTTCTTTTCATTAAAGTAATGAATGAATGCCTGGATACATGGGCATTACTTAGTTTTTCCCCCCCACATTATACTTTTTTTTGTAAGATTTGGCTTTTCCTAGTCATAGTCATGCAGAATACCTTCCAGTTTCCCCGCTGGAGGAACGAACGTGTCACTAGTTTAGCTTTCTCTCCATTCAAATTGTGATGCTGGAGCACAAACAGTAGTTGTGTGTATCCTAATCAAGGTACTCTGATAGTTTAAAAAAAAAAAAGTCTGTTTGGGCACACAAAAACATGCATCACTGTATGCATGGCCATGAAAACAAGTGCAAAACTCAACCATAAATTATTCAGAAGTTTCACATCAAGTGAAAATATGTAAATACTGAATTGATTTTGTTATTGACATGTGTTTGCAAAGTCTTTTCTGTAAAGTTCTTTGAAAGGCAAATAAGATAGCTCTACTCAATACCAGAATAAACCAAACCCTAAGTTCCTTCTATTGGATGCAGTGAGGACATGGCTCTCTTCCCAGTCCCTTCCCAGCTTTTCCAGCTGTGAATCAGGTTTGTTGTAACCTGTGTACACAGGGTGAAAATGCCCAGATCTACCCTGTAAAACGGTTAGTTATTTTCCACTGAGAAAAGTTGAATTTTTACTTTACTGCTTGTCACAAGGGAAGAAACAGATGAAGTAATTCATTGCTCTGAAGACTTAAAACAGGTTTACCTAATAACATATGCATTTTACTGAATGTGCAACTTAAACATACTTCAGACCACTAGTTACAAGAGGTGAATGAAATGATGAGATGCAATTCTCTATCAAAACACAGCTTTATTTTTATTCAAACAGAATCTCCACAATCTTAGCCTGGGAATGGATGTATCATCCCAGAAATGTCCTCCTGATACTCTTAAAGGCATACAGCTTATATTGCATGAAGTTTAGATATATTACTTAGGATAGTAGTCTGAGAAAGAGATATTATTAGTCTCTGTCAATCTAGTTAGCTATTGTTATTTATATTTTACTCTTGGATACATTTCTTCAAAATTTATCAGCAATCTGTGACAAAAAGATTTTTTTAAGGGTCTTAATAAAAATAAGAAGGGATTATATAAAAAAATATGGATTGATTCTGATTCCACGTCAAACTGCACAGATAACATCTATTTTGATGAAGCACATTCAAGGTCAGAATGTAAGAAATAAGAGTAAGAGCTAAGTACATAGGACAGAATGTCCCATCCTTGCAAGCATCTGAAAAATTATGATATGAGATAAAGGCTTTTTATAACTGAAAACCATTCAGGACCAAAAAGTAATTTGAAGGTGACAGATGCAAAATACACATGCAAAATCTGGTGTATTTCCTTCTTTTCTTCAACCCTCCAACACAGCTAGATGTTGTGAGGAGATGTGATACCTTCCCTTCCAGACTAAATGGAAAAATTAGAGATGTTTCCCAGACAAAGCCAGAAGGTAAAAAAAGATGAACCTGCACATGTAAGGCTATGCTAGAGATTTAGTTTCTGAAAGGTAAAGTTAATAGTTGGAAACTTGATGATATTGTTTTCCAGCCTAATAGACAAATGTAAAAAGATCCAAAAGGTGCAAGGTATAAACAGACAAATGCAGATGAGACATTATTTTCACATGTAGAAAGAAAATTGAGTCACTGATACAATTTGAAAGGATTGTAGGAAATTTTCTTGTACCAAATATTTTTTAAAACAAATAGTTGATATCTCTTTTAGAAGGAAATAATTGTTGCTCAACTCTAGCTATAAGACTTACAGCAAGTATTAGTAGCCCATTAGTAGCCCTGCTTGAATTTCAAGCAAACTAAGCTATGAGTCTAGTCATCCCCTTTGATGCTTTTAATGCTGAATTTCTTCCTTGGCTTTGTAATGTCTCCAATTTCCAAGCTTTTTGTAAAAATTTGTATCGGTGATATGGATAAATTCTCAGAATATTTTTTTTTTTATAATGAGGTGAAAATATCTCAAAGTATTTAATCTCTTATTTTATTACTGATTTTGTGCTTTTTTAGCAAGAAATTCATAATAATTTTCAACAGACAGGAAGACACTGTCTCAATTACCATTGTATTCAAGATGAACAGATCAATATTCAGAATATTGTGAACATTTCTTAAGTTTCTGATACATTAAAATAATTTTAATCCAATTTCACAAACATTACATTCTCGCATCAATTGATTGCTCTTCACAGGATTCAGTTATAAAAATTAATTCCCACAAAAACTGCTATCCTATTAATAAATAATATTAGTTATTGTTTGAGTGACTCCTCACTGCTAAGTTAAAAAAAACCCAACTTGCATAGATCACTTTTTTTTGTTGCTGTACCAAGTTGAAAGACACTTGAAATAGATCTTACGGGAAAGATGTGGACCTTTATTGCTAATTCTCACTTTTAAAATGCACCAGTTGAGTGGACAGCTGCTGACAGTAAGAAAAAAGGAAAAGATTTGGTGCTAATAATGTCTAATGTCTAAAGGTGAGGCCCCTTTTATAAGCTTTAGGGTGTAATATGAAGTCATCTGAGCAGAAACAAAGAACTTGTCATTTTTTTTTTTTTTACTTTGAACAGATTGACAATACATGTCAAATGTCATCAGTCCAGCTACAGCAACAGAAAACTTAAAGCAGAACAGGTCACAAGTTAGACAATAATAAAAGAAATCTTAGGTATTCTCTGACAGTGTAATTCACGTCTAAAATGACATTTGGGACAGGAGAAAATATATGAATACATCAATGCAAGCAAGATCTTTTCAATTAACAAGGAATTTCTCTGGTTCTAATTACACATTAAAATTCATTGCTTTTTACATTGCTGAAAAAATGTAGTACCTAGAAATTTAAGTGAACTTAAAGTTTTCATGACTGCAGAAAGAAACAAAAACGTATTTTCTATTATTATGTTAGTAATATTAGCTGCAATGAGATTGAGCCCAGAAGCATTTATTATTAATACTTGGCAATGCATTTTAGACATTTAATGAAAGGAATAGTATCTAAAATAGCTGCCTAAGGAACAGTAATACTTAGCTCTAAGAATAAACATCAAGAAAAGTTGGGGTTTTTTTTCCTTTATGAATACATATGATAGAAAAAGCACTACAGACAGCATTATTGTAACAATCACATACACTTCATTTACCTGAAGGTGCACATGTTTAGATGGTGAAAATTATTTTACTGTCGGTTTTGGAGTTGTCTGTTTCTTTTATGAGAACAATATGTCAGAAAAGCATTTGAGTCTAGCTGTCATCTGACTCAATGTAAGTTCTTAGAAAGGACCTGTTACCTATCAGATCTTCTTTCAAAGATAGGAACAAAATAAAGACATACATAACGTCCAAAATTTTTCTAATCACTTTATTCACCTCTCGTTCACACCTTGTTCACCCCTTGACTTGCTTTGTGAGGGCTACTCCAGTTTCTGGGATTCACTGACAGAAGTAAGGTGTGGGCTTGTTTTTCTGTCTGTTTGTTTAGTTTTCTTTCCTGTAGATTAGCAGCTCACTGAGATGGATTCACAAGATATAGAAGTTTTGTCACTTGTCTGCCTGGTGTTGATATATACCACATAATTAACCAACACCCTGCCCGGGCTGTCTCTTTCTATCTTTGTATCTTTGGATCTGCAGCAGATATTTATTTTACTGTATTAAAAAGAATCTAACTAATTTTTTAAATTAATCCTTGTGTCAGAGTACAAAATCAGTATATGACATTATTTTTAAAATTGTGCAATCTGTTGGGGTTTTCCCTTACATTTTCAAGAGCTTTAATTTTTATCTAAGACAATTTATAAATTTTCAAATACATTTTCTCAATTGAAATTATATGTATTGGACTAAAAGGAAGTAGTCCATACAGATAAATTTACGATGAAAGTGGTAAACCAATGAAGCAGTTAATGTGTTAAAAGCGTCCTATGATATAGACTGTGGAAGATCTGTATTGTATCAAAGTCCAGTCTCTGAACTTGTTCAGCCTCTGACCCTTGAGCATTTCTGTTTCTTATCTGTGATTTATTAGCATGCTTTTATCTAACATCTTTGATCAACTATGTCAAGTAAGAAGTCTTATTCCTCATTTTTATTTTAGTTTATTATATTTTAGTTATTTTTTTAATCAAAGTATCATAGTCCCTCAGTCTAGAAGCTCCTAAATGTGAAGTGGAAAATAATGTGTGGAAGGGTGGGTTGGATAATTCAGCTCATAAGGAATGATCCAATATAAGATCTTTATTTTAGGCAAAGTCAGATCAGTTGATCACCCACTCAAAACTCTTCTGTGGAGAGCTGGTACTGGAAAGTCAGCAAGAGAAACCAGGTTTCTGGAAAATACCCTAGAGATGTGTCTTCATCAGATTGATAGAACTTATCTGTATGCTTTGGATGCATTAACACACTAAGATTTGTGGTACTTACCAGAAAAGAGATGTTTATTATCATAATTCTGTATTTTCAGGAGGACAAATATCATCAATTATTAGACAAGCAAGACAGTTAGACAAGCAAGATTTGAAACATCTAAACTTTGGATTTGGGCAGCTAGGTAAGTTAACCCAGCCATATCTTTGCATCTTTTTTAAATAGGTATGATTTTAATTTCAAAGGATATTGCAGTGACAACCATCTGGAAGACTGAAAGTGTAAGTTGGATAAATATTCAAAGGATAAAGAGGTTTTGCCATTTGTTATCTCCACACATTACCCAGTTACAAAAAAATGCCAGTACATTCTTTTCAGGGTACAGGAAAGTCTCCTGGAAAACATACTGACGCCGTCATATACATGTATGCACCCAAGCCTGCCCTGTTCTCTCTGCAGCCTTCAATAGATGTGGTTTCTAAAAGATTATTATTGCAGTTAAAAAGATTATAAATTTCATAAACTCTGATTATGGTCTTGTATTGCTTTTTATTGATCCTTTTGGGGAGGTTAATATAATAACTTAGATGAGGATGTATCTGCATTTGCTGGGAAAATTTGTTCAGAACTATGAAAATGACATTGTGAAATAGCTTGACTGGTCCTTTGCCAACATACTTCCCATCAGGATGATGGGAAAGAGTAAGAAAGACCAGAATTGTTTACAGTGACAAAATAGCAGGTAACCATGCTGCTTAGTTTTGCCCTTTAAAATATTGAAAATATAAACAATTTTTTCTAATGCTACCCTAATTATACATTACAGAGCTAATGTTTTAAGATTTTGGTTTCAAGAGGATCTCAGCATGCAAGGACTTTTAAATATGTAGAGTGCTTACTTGCAGGTTATGTAATACAGCACATGACTGATATATTTCCAGAGTACAAAGAAGTTCTGGAACCAAGTATCTCCAGATGAGAGTGTGTTCTTCTGAAACCTGACTTTTGTTCCCTATTTTGGGCTCCATCTGACCTTTGGCAAGTCCTGTAAGGCAGAACCACAAATTACATTGCTGTTTAAATCCAAAACTAATATTCTCAAAGTCCTCAGCCAGGGTTCATTGTAATGTTAAAATTCCCAAAGACATCTCAATTTCTGCCTCTGAATAGCCTAGAAACCGGGCAGTTTTTACACAGTTTGGCAGCCACAACCTATACCTTCCCCTTCTTCAAAGGCAATGCAACAAGCTCCCTGGAAAAGCAATTTGAAGGAACAGCAGGAAAGACTGAGAGGCTCCTGCTTCTATCAGGCATAGGTCTGACTGGATGACATGAGCTGGAATCAGACAAAGATGGAAATTATTATCTGCACAATTAATCCAACAGTATGGCTACTGAAGAAGAAACAAAGCTGCTATGTCTCTTGATGTACCTGCCCACAATTACAGTTTGGAAGAATTTAGGAACCAGTAAGATGAAGCTGTCCTATTCAGAGCACCAGATGTAAGGTATTCTGTGGTATACAAGGACTATAGATCTAGTTCATGCTTTTCTCCTTGATTATCTGGCTTATTAAAAGAAAGAAACCTTTCTAATTACAAATCCGTGGAGATCACAAATAGTGATTTAAAATATTTATCTTTCTCCAGCATATTTTTTGTTTTATCTTTTAACAGAGACCTATAAAATATGATAGTTATAGAAATTGAAAATTTTGATTCAATAAAACAAATTGTTACTTTTCCTAGAGTGCCCAGCACTCTTGGTGTCATGAGGTAATGCATTTAAGTGGTTCTTCCTAATAGCCACACCAGGCTTCTCATTCATGTCCTGCTCTGTCACTGCTGCCTTAGTGGGAATCTTGTACCTTTCCTAGGTGACTGCTAGTTAGAGACAAATCTAGAATTTAAATGGCTAAGACAACATACTGCATTGTTCAATTCCTTAAAACAACCTTAATGTGGACCAACTTTGAGGGCAAATTAAAGTTTTTAATGTCATGAGTGGAAGCTTTCACGAAGCTATTCAAAACCACATCCCCTCCTGCATCCCTTGACCCAGAGTATTTGTTTCTAACAGTCACTTTTGAATGCTTTCCTGTTTGGTTAAATGTTCCATGAATAAAGGTAAGTCAATACAGGCAATAAAGAAATTAAGGTGTCTAAGGAAGGCTTAGGAGGAGATGGGATATTTACATGCAAAAGTTTATTGCATAAATCCTAGCTGCAATTTGACACACTTCTTGCTTCTGACTTTGATGTTTCAGAAGTATTTAGAGTTGGGCATCTTTATGGATTCCATTACATCTCATTCTAAGGAGCTAAGAAGCTCCTTAATAAATGCATATTCAAACTATTTAGGGCTTGGAAGTCCAATATTCTTACCTTTAAATTTCCTACAGCCTAGAATTGTTCCAATTATTAAAAACAAAACAAAACAAATCAAGAAGGCTGGACATTTGACAAGCATGTTTGGCATGGTTCTCAAGAATGAAAGAGGGTTTTTAACCAGTAGTAATGATACCTCTTTTTATATAAACATAACTACAATTAATGTTTTCACCTGAGACTGAGATTTATTCTCCCTGTTTGCAACTTGAGCTGGGTGGCTCTAAACCTGTGTTTCTCATGTTGTACATATTCACAGGATTTTTCAGTGGAGCCTTTCCTGAATTAATAGTTTCAATGGGCATTTTAAGATTTATTAAAGTCTGGTATCTACTGAATTCTATTTATTATTACATATTTTTTACAACCCTTGTCTTTTTGCTACAGTAGCAAGTTGAAATGTAAGACCATTCTTTTGCTTGAAATTCCCAACTCTCCTCCCAAATACATTGCAATCCCTTTCTATTAAACAGTAATTTTTATATATATATGTAACAAAAGCAATTTTACCCTTTACCCCTATCACCTTTTCTTCAATGTTCCCTGTCATCATTTTCTACATATAGAACTTATGACACATAAATCAAATATTGTGCCTATACATGGGAAAAAGTCAGAATATTAAGAAATGTGCGAAGGAATTTCATAGGTTTTGCTTAGAGAACTGCTTCCATAGCTCAGGCAATATTTATTTACAAGGTCAGAGCAGCTCAGTGATTTAATTCTGGGAGAATTGTATTCTTTGTCTGCTACAGGAAAGCTTTGTTTTGATTCTAGCTCCTTATCCTGGCTGTATACCAGCTGCTCTGCTTTTACCTTGAATGGATGCAGCAAATCTTTAGAAATCTGATTGAAAATTAGTTTGGTTGCAGCTGTCAGACCTGTAAAAAGACAAATAGGGATACTAGGGATGTGTATTAAAAATCCAGTGGTGCAAGTGCAAGTTTATTCAGTCCTTGGAGTGAACGAAGTAACATAGATGATATTACATACCAGGTTGCGTTTGCATTCCAGGCTTAAGCAAGATCTAACCACTTCATATCCTTATGAAACTTTGTATGTTAGTATTTCTAATGTTTACAACTATTTAATTCCTGAAAACTTTCTTTAAAGCATTCTTTGGTGTCACGAAATCTTCATTACATTCCAAATTTTGGTAGATAATATCTAGGTATTCTCTCTTTTGCAGGATATTTTCTTAGTTCACTTTACTGGCATTATTACATCAAGCTGATCTATAGAACAGGCTAAATGACCAAGGTTTAATACTGTACTTACATGGCTAGTGGGGTGGAAATGACCAAAGAATGGATTTCTAAAACAAGCAATTGATTTCCCCACTCTCTAAAATAACTATGGCCCCACTCAAAGACTGAAAATCCTAAAGACTTATGTTTTTTCTAAAAAATTACTAAATGACTAAATGTTCCCTAAGACCCTTACATATTTCAAACATCTTTGTCTAATTTCAAAAAGCTTTACCCTTTACCTAAATAAATGCAATCTACTTTACAGGGCATTTCAAAATAGCAAGAAGATTGAAAATAACAAAATTACCTCCTCATCTATAATTTCTATGATAATATTATAGATATGTATTACAGTAAATCACTAAATGTAGAGGTACCAGCATGCAAGCCCCTTGACACACACACATCATTCCAATAACTGCTAATGAATGTTGCTTCCTCTTTACAGAGATTAAAAAAATAATGCTCTTCTGATTCTGAAAGATTTTAGTCCGCAATAAACACTGAGATATTTACATGCAAAACCAGGCTTGGGCTTCACTGAATAGCCAACCAGAGCAGTTATAAACACAGCAGGCAAACAGTTTGTTGATAGCACTAGTTAGTTCAGAGGCACTGTGCAATTTAGAAATAAAAGTGTGATTACTCAGTGCTTTATAAAAATTCTTTATAAAATTTGCAATAAACAATTACAGAGTGATTCACCCACATTTTCAATACCTCTCTACTAAGCACATTATAAGGTTCTATATAATTTAATTTTTCTGAATGGATCATTTGTAATCTGAATACAGCACATTGGGCTTTTGTTCTTTATAAAAGTAATGCAATCAAACCTAATCACCATATACAAGGGGTGGTATTGATAATAATTTTAGGTCTGGGGTTTTTTTGCAATTATTGCATTCAAGCTGAGATCAAAAGGTTAACTCTCAACACGTTCCACAGTTATGCACAATTTCAGTCTATTGACTGAGCTATAGATCAAGGTAGCAGCAGTTTCTCTCTGGCTAAAAAGAAAAGTCTTACTTATTTCCTCATCATTGATTAATTCCAAGTGAAATTAATGTTTAATAGCTGCATCGTTCCAGTACATGTTCGTTTTGACCTTCTTGTTAAAATAAACATGTAATTCGGTGGTATTATCAATATCATTTAGTTGAAGAATCTTCTAGTATTTGGGAAGCAGAAGTGTGCATCTATTTGCTAATAACTGTTTGTTGACCTTTACAAAAGCAGTGTTTTGTGCCTATATAAGTACAGATTTATTCACGAAACATTTACAAATTTCCATTGTTAAATAGGGAGAAAAAAGACACCTTTAAATATGGAATATTAAAAAAAAATAATGCTTGCATAGTGACACAAATTTAATTATTTATGAATTCTTAAATCATAAGCAGGTAAAAAATTCTTTAGCATCTCCAGATTTTAAACAAAAGTAAAGAGGTGACCTCCAGCATCTGCTCTTATTTTGCTGCATGGCAGGAATATTAGGAACTAGAATTGCTTTTCAGCAGGTGGACCCATCACTTCCTCAACAGTTTGATGAAAGCAGGTGGAATCTCTCACAGGCATACGTACAGTGATGCTGAGCTGTGTCATGCTTCCAGTCAGCCAGGAATGACTAAAGTATGTGCAATGAGTCTGGAACTTATTTAAAAACATCAGAAACACCATGATTTTCAAAGGACACAAAGATGGAACTCAAAATGCCTGAGAAGACAGCAGTGAGACAACTAGTATTGGACCATTTAAAATAAGAATAACCTTGTTCTTAATCACAGATCAGACCAGTCTTCCAGAAAGTTCAGTGTGCAGACCAGAATGCACCAAAACCTGTTGTGATCTAAAACAGGTTCTATCTGCTTCTGAAATATTATTCCAGCTAAAAAGGAACCTGTCTCCCTGTCTATTCAATTAGCCAAGCACAAGTGGCATCTGGAAATGAAGTTGGATAAATCTCAATGATGGATCTATTTTTTCATGAAGCACTGGACTAAGCTTACCAGCATACTTCACATCTCTCCCGAAGTTGCCTTTGCTCTGAGCTCAGAAGTAGTCACTTTGGGTGGAAAAATGACCAGTGGGCACCACAGAACTCCTAGCCCCACAGCATTGCACTGATTTTAAGACCAGCAGGAAACTACACTCCAGATAAGCTGCCCCTCTTCCCTCATCCCTTATGGCAAGGAAGGGACAAAAAAAAAAAAAAAAAAAAAGGAGAGAATGAGAGTTAACGATTTACTAAAAGCTCAAAGAAGTGGAATAAGACATGCACAATAACAACAGCAATATTAATAACAGACGTATACATAAAAGAGAAGGTGTTTAACCCATATAAAGTTATTCACCACTGGGTACAAAATCAGGATGGCAGATGTTCCCTGTAGGACATGTATGAGTGGTTTCCCCAAAGGAAATATGGTGAGTGTTCCTGCCTACTGCGCTCCATTCACCAATGTGGGAGGAGAGCTCCTATGGCCATTGTTTCCCCCCACCCAGCTCAAAAGCAATGGAAAGCAAGGACAGACAACCCCCTGGAAGACAGGTCACATGAGCAGGGCTTGTGCAGCCCCTTCACTGAGCTCGGTTTAACTCAGTTGTTTGTGCTGTCACTTCTAACACTCAACTGCACCTCAGAGATGTCCCTTCAGCATCACACCTGGAGTGGCACTGCTGCCTCTCCTCAGCACCACATCCTGCAAAAATGTCCTGGAGGAAAGGGGGGTAGGACAGGGGGGAACAAAAGATGGGCTCCACAATTCCAATACTGACAGTCATCACTGGAGTGAGCAAGACCAGACAGTGCACCTCTGATTCGGTGCCACAGCTTTTCTGACCTAAACCACATGCCAGCGATGCTGTCGGTGGTATAGAATAACAGCTTGGTCATGCCCACACAGCACCAAGCCCTGCCTTCCCCTCTGTAACCAGGAAGAACATATCTTCAAGCCATCAGAAACCCAGGTTAATTTTATATGTGCTAGTTTTGCAGTTCCCTCTGACTTACAGGCACTAAGCAATAACAAAACACACAGACTTCCAGAAAACAGTTAGGACAAAGTGTTACTTCTAGATTTCTACCCATGTCTGTTTCCAGGGGTGCAGTCATAAAAATACATAACCACCAAAGAGTTTTCCTTTTGTGAATAATACATGCTTTATAAACCTTTACTCTTGAAGCATTAGCCACACTTTTAGGAGGTAATTGTGATCATTCCCATATTAAAGCTGGAAAATGATGCATAGCTTCTGTGATTGACTTTGCCAAGGTCAGGAAATGATTTAGTGGTGCAGCTCAAAATAGCTTATTCTAAGTCCTCTGCTGTAACCACTAGTCTCCATTTTCTCCATCAGGAAATTGCCCCTGGGAGAAAAGAAGATTTGAGGATGTGGGAAGAGAATACATACACATTTGGTAGTCAATACTGATGAAATCAGGTAATACTGCTCTACACTGGTTAGAAAACCTGCCGTGCTTATCTAGATGTAATCATCATCTAACGGTTATTTCTGGCTGTATCTTACATTGTGTTCTGTCACCTTTCCACTGACAAAGCCTTTATATCTTATTATTGCATTACTTATAATGTCTATTGCCAGCCCACCCAGCATGCTTCTTAAATAATTATAAGTTGTACTATGTTTCTGGCAGCAGAGACAAAGAACTCTACTCTTACCAACAGCAGATTAGCAATCTCCTTCGTTAGCAATCTCCTTCATTAGCAATTGTAAAATATATTCCGTTAATATGAATTACATTTTTTATTACTGTTATTATTTAACAGCAAGCTACATACATCAGCATGTTTGAGATGGCAGGGCTTCCATTCTCATGGTAAGTCCTGCCCTAAGAGCATTTCAGTGATGGGTGTACATCCCTGTTTCTCATGTCTTAAGAAATTCAGAAATCCTTCACAGGGCTCTCTCAACACTTAACACCCACATACTCTTTTAAAGAATAGTCTGCCAGATCCAGAGAGTTTCTCATTTCCACACAGACACAAATAAGCTCCTCTTTTCTAAGTTTCCATTTTAGTGTGGGAGGTAGTTCCCTTCAAAAAACTGAATTTTGCTTCATTGCTGTTGGTTTTGTTTGTTTTGGGTTTTGTTTGGTTGATTTTATTGATTTTGCTGTTCTTTGCTGTATTTGCAAACTATTTGTTCTAGCAAAATTCTAGCAAAGATGTAAGTTTTCATTTTTCCTCAAAAATTTTGTCACCACTGGGGATGCAAAAAGGCAAGGTGTACTTTGGAAGGCTTTGTGAAGAAACATTGTGAAGAAAGCCTTCCACTGTTATTACACATAATTATTACTGAGGGGATTTCCTTTAGTGACGGGAAGATTTCTGACCCCAGTCGGTTCTGTAGTTCAATCAACTGCCACTTCTACACATAATGAAAGGAATGACAGGGAGGTAGGAAAAGGTAGCTGGGGTGGAATTATAGTGAGATAAATTTGTGCTACATTTAAAAGAAATGGTAGGAGAGTGCTCTTTCCTTTGAGAATGATATCTTGCCTAAGTTGCTTCAGAAGGCTGAGACTTTAAAAAACATCTGTCCTGGCTTCAGTACCTCCCTTAAGTGTTTTTCCAGGTAATGAAACAAGACTGTGATATTAAAATGTCTAGTTCCTGTGCCCAAAACAACTTTTAAGCTATTACCTCTCCCCTTTTTCTGTCATGGGGAGTGGCTCATACCTGCAACCAGCGCATACTAGAGTGTCAGGGACAGTGACAGTCCTCTGTTGCTGTCCCAGCCTTTTTGCTAACATTGCCTAGCACTGTAGGAGGGTCCACTGAACAGTTCAGCAAACACTTTAGGATGCCAGATATTGACATTGTTGGAAATCATCCAGATCCATGTCTTTTAGAAGAATTTATAAATCACATTTATTTGTCATTCCAAAGGGGTTGGTAAGCTAGGGCTGAAGTTTGCAGCAGACAAAGACAGTAACCATTTCGTTCAGTCTAGCTAAGTCTGCTGGCATGATGCTGATACAAAATGTCTTAAAGAACAGAAATGTTCTGCTGTCGCAATGTATGGGAGAAGAATACCCTTCTTAGTCAGGATAACAGCTAGTAGTCACCTATAGGGTCTGTACACAGTTGTAATTCACTCTCAGGGCTGATCATAGCCATTTCTGAAATGAGAACTGTCATCATAAAAGTCCTAAGGAGAGAATTGAAACCTTGTGCACGCAGTAAGTGGCCATCTATTATTTCAATGTCATGGGTTTCCCAGATCTCTGTTTCCACTGCCAGAATTCTTTCCACTTCTCAGAAAGACAGAAAAATACATATTTGTGTAGTATTATGTGACACTGGATCCCACGAGTTGTCCTCACAATTAGGTCCCATTTTCACAAATTCTCTTACTGAACCCAGAACAACAGGGTACACTAGAAGTAAGAGGCATATTTACAAAGCTGAATACACAACAAGGCTGCAAGTTCTTGCCTGCATGGGGAACTGGTTGGTCACAATATATTTTATCTGGAAAATTTACTGTACACGCACCCATAGGAATAGCAATACAGGCTATATCTACACTTAGAAACATGAAGTTTAGAATGGGAAAAATGTCAGTGTGGCTATTGGTTGTTTTCATCCATTCTACAGTAGATGGTAACAGAAATTTCAAACTGAATGTCCAGAAAATGCAAGATCCTATTATACAGAGGAAAAGGCCACCTGGATTATGACATGTTGTATTGATTCACCAGGTCCAAAAAAATTTAACTCAAACTTATATAGACTGTGCAATCATGCTTCCTACCTTTATGTGTATATCCTAGGCTTTTGAAGGAGGAAGCATTAGGTTGGTAGATGTGCTGCTGCTCTCTGTGTATTCGAATGGATATGGCATTCAGCAAATTACCAATTGCAAATTTTCTAGATAGTTTTTTATTTGGCATAATAATATGTGGATTTTTGCCCTCTATGCAAAAATGTATTTTATTTTGTGTTTGCTTTCTAAGAGTAAGAATCTTGACTAAAAACACTTCAAAATACTTTTGATTATGAGCTTAGGGCAACTGAACCATTGCTCTGCTGAGACATATCAGCATTATTCAAGAAACAAAATCTTTCTTTTTGCCCAACTGCCGCTTGCACTTCAAAGTATGATGTTTTACTCCTTAACTGACAAAAGTACACAAGAAATTACTTTCAATAGCGTTCTCCCTAAACTTTTTCAAAAGGTTTGGATACCAAGATAATAACTCCCATACTGTCTCGAAAATAAAGCTTTATATATTATCAACAAGTAACCTCACAAACCTCTTCCAATTTCTGATGCATGTATTTCTTTTCATTATTCAATTGGACAAACAGAAGCAGTTTCTGAGTTTCGAGCTTCAGCATCTGCAGCTTCATTCACTGCTAAAGATTTCACCAATACACTATGAAATTTTATAACTTAAAATATTATGTTTGAGAACATAAAACTCTGTTAATTATTGAAGTGTTTAACAGACCTTAAGAATTATTTAACAGCTACTAATAAGAATTTATTTATGATGGTGGTGATTGTGGCTACTGAAGCTGTGGTTGGGGTGATAAGGATGCCTGTTCAAAATGGACATCTGAGACAAAGATCCCAAAGAGACACTCAGCAAAGAAAGAGGAAACAATGGCATTGAAGCATCAATAGGAGAAATAGGAGAAATAACCCACTGTGGATCCATGTTTTATGCTGGATAACATCTAATTTCAAGGCAGCTTTCTTTGGAAAGAATGGTTAATTTGTTTGTTTGAAACATTTTAATTTGATTGCCTCTCTTTGCTTGATTTCATGGCAGTAAGCACACAAGAGCAAACACTGTGATACTGCACAAAGCTGTTTATTATGCAGAAATCTGTATCAATGTCAATGTATTAATTTTTACTTTATAAAAAGCACTTGGTTAAGGACAGCTTGTAATATTTGAAATAACAGTGAAGACACGTCCAATTCATCTCATTACTGCTCTCTATTAAGGGTAACTCATGCAAAATGATGGGTCAATCTAACGCCCATGAGTCTCTAAGTGTAGATCTAGGCATAAGAGGCAGGAAAATACTTAAGGGAATTTCTGCAAGAGAGGCTGTCAGGTTTGCAAGACTGCTCCACAGAAACAGCATTTTCCAATGTTTTAAAGAAAGAAGAGAAAAGCAGTTGGAAAACTTAGCTGTGAGGTGATGCACATGGAAAATTGTAGATGTTCCTCAGTTTAATTCTATGTATTGCAAGGTACTGATTCTTTAGTATTTTAAGTATATTTTCCGATACAGTCTCATGTACCTCCTGTACAACAGGAATCATTCCCACTCTCTTTTTTATGAGTAAAATTATCCTGCCTTATATGTAGTAATAACTCTATAAACATGTTCTGCTACTGAAAGAAACTCTATGTCTTTGCAGGGAAGTGTGAAGCTCACAGGGAAAGAGAATGTGGGACAGCTTGTTTTGGTAGCACAGGTCCAAGACAACTCATACTGTTGGGGGACAGCTGCTACCAAAATAAATTGGAGTTAGAAAATCCTTGAGAATCCTTCTTTCTAAAGTGTTCAACATAGTCAAGATCTTCTTAACTACTTTAAGGACACTTCATAAGTGCATAAATTGTGATAGCAGAGCTAAGGGACAATGAGGACAAGTATGTCATCACCCACTACAGGAGTTCCAGATGTCAGCTGTCAGGGTATGCAGCCTCTTGTAGGAATGTTCCCACATGATGAGCAATCTGATCTGAAATAAGTCATCAGTAAGTCTCTTCTTGGTTTCCCCATCACCTGCCAAAAGGGAGTGGTAACACCTGCTCACCCCATGCTGTGTATTTGCTTCTCTTTAGGATTTCATTAATCGGTTAATGGCTACAAAGCAAACAAGGAATTATTAACAAATATTCACATCAATTCAGAGGTGTAAATTGGTGCTTGCTAGTAGAGTTTTCTCACTCTGCAACACTTTGCTTACTGAAGTCTGTCACCTGATGCTATTACAGCTGATAATTGAGTCAATCTCTCCAGGAGTGTTTCAGCGTTTTGGACAGACTCTCCTTGGGAGTTTTCATGCTGAATACATTATTTTGGAATGCTAATGACAAGGTATTTTTTAGTCTCTTTCCTATGTAATCCTCATGTCACTCTGAAGAGTCTGCTTTAAGCCTAAAGTAGATAGCAACTTGGGCCTTAGATTTTCTGTTATTAATTTTTCTCATATTAGGAACTTAAATCAAGATAACACATTGTCACCAAAAGAATTTCATTCTCCTCTTACCTCAGGAGTAGAAAACAAACAAAAAATTATGATTAATGCTGTTTCTTTCTATAAAATCTTTCTGCATTCTGTGGTGGATACATTAGACCCCAACAATTACTTCTTTTTGCTACAAGGCCAACACACTGGATTATTGAATCATTCCAACTTTCTGTTATCCAGAAAAATGCATTTAATTAATCCCCAGAAGTAGTAGCAGTTTCATCAGGGAAAAGTGATTAAGTCCATTTTAGAATTATCCATCACTTCTGTGGAACAAAAAGACTAAGCATTCAGAAATCCTTTACAAAGGACGATAGCTGAACTTCAGTCTAAATATAGAGTCAGAGGAACCTTTTTTATCACATTGTTTTTGCTTTGCTTGTGCTTAGAAATTGTCTCCTAGATTAGGAATGCACATTTCTTGAATATTTTGAGTGTTTGCATGGTAAACTGTCAAGTCTTGTCAAGACTTTATACTTTGTTAATGAACCAAAATAAAGAACAAGTTGTAAAGGGTTCTAAAAGCTGAAATTACTGAAGTAATGCTCTCAATAGTGCAAAGTCTTTTGTGACAGTATATGCTTAAGGTGAAACTGCTCTCATTTTAAAGCTCACCTTCTTTTAAGCTGACATAGCTTTTTAAGAGACTCATTGGGACTCAGTGAGAGAGTCTGTCTCCTGAAAAAAATTAAACTGTGTTTTTGTGGGGTTTTTTTACTCAGATGATTTTTTTCATTGCATTTCCCTTTAAAGAGCTGGTTTTATACAACAAAGAAACTAAGAATAAACAGATGGTGCTGTTTATAAATACAGAATTAAAGATTAAAATAATGGTTAGGGTTGTAAGGGACTGCTGGAGATTGTTTAGTCCTACCTCCCTGCTAAAGTAGGCTCACCTAAAGCAGGTGGCACAGGATTGCTTCCAGATGACTTTTGAATATATCCAGACATGGAGACTCCACATTTTCTCTCTTAGTTGCCTCTTCTAGTGCTTTGTCATCCTCAAAGTAAGGAAGTTTTTTCTCATATACAAATGGAACTTCCTCCAAATTTTCTGTTTGTGACCATTGCCTTTCCTCTGTCCCTGCTTGGCACCACTGAGGTCCTGGCCTCATCTTTTCGACACCCTCACTTCAGACATCTGTGTACGTTGATAAGACAACATCTCAGTGGACTCTTCTTGAGGTTAAACAGGCCCAACCCTCATGTTTTTCCCATAAGTTAGGGAAAAGTTAGGGTGTTTCAGACTTTAATCATCTTTGTTGCCTTTTACTGAAATCACTACAGCAGCTCCAAGTCTCTCTTGGGCTGAGGAGCCCAGGAATGGACACAGCACTCCAGCTGTGGCCTCACCAGGGCTGAGCAGAGGGGCAGGATCACCTCCCTTGACTGCTGGCAATGCTCTTCCTAATGCACCCCAGGATACCATTGGCCTTCCTGGCCCCCAGGGCACACTGCTGACTCACGGAAAACTCACTGTCCACCAGGACCTCCAAACCTTTTGTTCTGCAGACAACAAAAAGCAAAACAAAACAAAAAACCACACACAAAAAATGCACAAAAAATCCCAAACAAAAAAAATCACAAAACCCCCCAAAAAACTGAACCAAAACAAAAACCCCAAATGAACAAACAAACAAAAGGATATATGTGCAACCAGTATGGTCTGAGGAAGCTGGAAGCCAGGATCTGGAGGATTGGAGGAAGAAGGAGTGACTTTGGTTTAAAATATATAGATTCAAAACTTGAAACATTTCAAGACTGTCATGCTACAGCCAGAAAAGCTCGTATTGTTTGTCAGCATCTTATAACTTCATATAAAAGTAAAACATTGCTTTTCAAACCTCTTCAATTATGTTTTCTACTGCTCTGCAACACCCAGGGTTTATTCTAATCCCAATTCTGCTCTCATCTTCTCTCCCCATCCTATCATTAAATACTTCATCCTTCTATTCATAGACTGAATTTTCTGTTCTTTTCTTAAAAAAACATTTTCTTTCTCTTTATTATGAATTTTATGTGCCCTTCTGGCAGTAAAAATCCCTTTTCTCCAGTCACATGACTATGGCCATTAAAAATCATATGTTCCTGAAGAGATAATGTACTTTTATTGTTTTAGCATGAAAATATCAATTGTACCTCAGGTACATAATGCAATCTGCTCAATAGTTTGGAGCCAAAGTACCTTGTTTTCAGGTATTCAGTGCTATTACACAGATTACCTTCTGCTTCTGTTGTTGTTTGTGTTAATTTCTTCATCTGTCTAAATTGCAGGTGTGGCTATAAAGTTCCTAGGGAAGTCTGTCCAGATCCCAGCACAGAATTTATTAACAGATACCAAAAAGACTCTTCCTAGAAAATCTGAGGATATAGCAATGGGTTGAATTAGTTAGAGTTCTGAGCAATCCCTGCCACATGGTCAGTGTTCCCGACCCCCCTAATGAGTCTCATTACCTCACTACGTTCTGTCTACTGTGTCTTTGGGTTACTTCCTCTCTTTTTTTGCTACTAGTCTTATTTTAGAAGCCTCTTTTGTAAAAGCAAACAAACAAAACACAGAGCCAAACAAAACCAAACAAAACCAAAAACTGAAAATGGAAGACTGAACTAAGTCTGGCAAAAAAATAAATAATTACAACAGTGTACCTACATTGATCTGGGCAGAGATAGATAAGAACAGAGCATGGGCACTCAGTGTACTGTTATTAATATTACTCGGCTTCCTGTGTTGCTGTCAGTTTTCTTTTGCTTATTTATGTGGAATTGTTATCTTTTCAGATTATGAATAAATTTTTGTTCATGTTCAACCCACTATTGTATTAAAACATTTTTTCCTAAAAGGTAAGCCTGTGACTAATCCATTGAGGCCGCTGCACACTTTGGAATTAGATAGGGTGTTAGCACAGGGATGGCAAGGAGAGTTTAATGAAAGTGTCACAGACAAAAAGGATCATATGCATATGGCTATGGTCAAAGCAAAGAAACAGGAAAAGCTCATCTCCATGGTTAGGCACTGAGATTACACTGTGGGGAGCAAACACTCCTCTTTAGAGGCAAAATTGCCCACCAGAGATCTGAAGGTTTGTGGCATACATTTGACACTCCTCAAGCTATTTTCTGCTCTGTTTCTCAAAAGAACTCTACTGGCTTTTCTGATGCCAAAGGCATATGATGTAGTACAGTCATTCAGTCAGGTTCTCAGCAGTCATTATGTCTTTGTAAATTATCTTTGCTCTTCTCTGGGACAGATTTATCCAGAATTTGCTCTTCACTGTTGATGATATATGATTACATATTTCATATACAGACAAGCAATATGCCTTTGGTAATTTTAAAGTTTCATATTAAGTTATAAAATTGTATGAATTATAAAATTCATCCATTGACGATTTACATATTATTTTGGCCATAGCTCTGCACAAATCTGTTGACTTTTCCCTTTTTCATGCTTTTTCATTATGTAAGTTTTTATTTCCCTAATTATTAATATTTTTTAGAACCTTTTTATTTTATAAAGGTTTCTTAATAACTTCTTTTGATGTGTATAAACTGGTGATAGCAGAACAAAACAAAGCTGGGGAACTTACATTGTCAACAGCTTTTGATTCAGCATGAGGAAGAATGTGTTTCCTTTAATGAGAATAACTCCAGTCAGAAAGAGACAGGAGGACAGATTGCAACACCAGGAGGGAAAAGAGATGTCAGTTATAGTGCAGGAGGTAAAGTAAATGTTTCCATGTTTCCCTTGACTACTGGTAAGAAAGTTTGTATGTATGGTTCTGGGATAAATAGAACCTAATTGAAGGCAAATTTGTTCTTACTAGTCCCCCAAAATTCACTTTGCTTTTCGACATCCTGTTCTGCTGAGATACAGTTCTCTAAAATGCTTGAGAGTGAGGGACACAGACAGAATTTTTCTGTTAGGTGTATAGGTACAGGTTTGTAACTATTTCTAGATTTTTAAATGAGTCTCTGCATATAATTGTACATGTCTATTAATGCCAACAGATGCGTGTGAGTGTGTGTGTGCGTTGAGTATTTGTATGCATGCTTGTGTTTTCATACTTTGGGAATAATCTGTGATACTTTTTTTTTTGTCCTGTTTATTTCCTTTTTAGTGTCTTGGAACCTTCTTTCCTAGGAGACAACCAAAATCATCTTCTCCAGAGACTGTGCCTTGTGATGTTTTACACCAACCTCCAAACATGAAAGTAGTCTCCATTTCACAACACACATGCCTGATATCCACTCAGCTGCTGTCTCTTTTACTCCACATAGTGGAACCACATCACATTTCCTTTATTCCTGTGGTTTCATTTTCGACATGACTTTGGAATCTCTTTTAAAGATTCATATATAGGTATGCACGTAAGTAATAAGTACCAACAAACATGACAAGTGCACAGCCAGCTGTCTCCATCCTAGACACATGCTCCAGACACTTATATCACACAGAAACTGAAAGTAAAAAGGTAGCATGTGCACCATAAAACAGCCCAATCATACATACAATTAATGCAGATTTTCACTGGGGCTAAAGTTGTGGCCCTAAACCGTGACCACTTGCCTAATGCAGCAGTAGGTAATTTGTCATGTGATGCAGCAGTTCTTGTAGTCTAGATTATTTCGATTTTGTCTGGTTATATCTAACATCTACCCATCCAAATGTTGTTCATCCAGAAAATGCGAAACTGTTTTACTCATTTGCATGACTACACAGTAAAATGGTGCAGTCAAGCAGCATGCAGAGCAGCTCCAGAGAGCCTGCACCTATGTAGCACACAAAGCACAATCATCCTGGAACAACAAACACACTCCACCTGCAGGTAGAGAACTGATATTCTTACAAACTTCTGAAAGACTCATACTCCTCAGTTCATAGCTCTGGTAAATGGGCTGCTGCAGACATATGTTAAAATCCAAATCCATTTATTATCCTATGCATATATATTTCATTAAAAGTTGCTGTGCGGATGAAGGGGGCTATTCATGTATTCATGTGTCTCTCTCAGTTTTCTGATTTGGTTTCTTTTTTCAATTTTTCCCAATTTATTTTTGATTGTTTTCTATTCCTCAGAGTTCAAAATTCAATATGTAAAAATGCTTTAAAAAAGGTGAATCAACTTCTAATGTCAAATTCAATAAGGTCATCTAGCACAATCTCATCACTTAACAACATAAAGAGAAAAGACAATGATGTCCCACATTTCTGTTATTTTCAGAGATGCTTTGAGTTGAAAATTAAGTTTAATTTAGTGCAGTGCTTAGAATCCAAACTGATATTCAGAAAATGGACATCATACAATGATTTTTCTATCCAGTTTATTTATTCTGAATCCTAAAGCCATTAATACACTCTAAACTCCAGGGAAGTGAAGGCACAAATGTAGAGTTGTTTTCCTTACCTTGTTTGTGGGGAAAAGCTGAATTTCAGGTGCTCATATAGCAGCATAATAAGTTATCATGGAACTGCTTCTTTAGTTTTTAGGTGCCTTGGTACATTGCATGCCTGCTGCTATGGCACAGATTGAGTCTGATTGAAGAATGCACCACTAGAAAACACCATCTCCAGCAGGCAAAGCTCCTCCTCAGATTCATCACAGCTCGAAAGAAGGCTCTGACAGCTGCAACTCCATGAGGACTGCAGCCCTGCTGTGTGGCTGGCAATGTCCCACTCCAGGGATGGATAGCTGCAATTCCTTTACAGGTGAAATCATCCATGCAGTCACAATATGACTGCTCAATCCTTGCCAGTAAACCTGGGTAAGCAATTTAAAAAAAAAAACAGCATGAACTTACAAGTATTATGGGGGAAGGATTTTGATAAAATGGAGATGGATTCATTTCAGGTTATCAAAATTCATTTTTCAATTTTCAAAGTTATTATTTCATTTAAGAAAAAGGTTGGTTTGGGCTTTTTTAAAAATCTAATATCAAATAGTATGGGGTTTTGTCTTGTATTTCCCAGAATAAATTATTTAGGATTAAATTCCTTCCACTTTAGATATTGAACAATATATGTTGAATCCTAAGCCTATAAACGTACTTATCCTGCAAGTAGGATTCATTAATAAAGCAGAGAATATTTTCCAAAACACAAAAATTATTTTTAAATATCATAGGGCAGGTTTAATCTAAGTCAAATTTAGAGTAATAAACACTTTGAATAACTAATTGAGAAGGTAATCCCTTATTAGGTAGACTTCCCTGTTTCTTTCTTAACTTTCCATGAAGGGAGACTAGAATGATGACCTTACTCTCAAACTTGGAGCTTGTTACATCTGTATAATCTCCTCAAGGTTTCAATACTCTTTTCCAAATCTTCTAAGGCATACGTTATTTACAGAATTTAAAGATTACTTTGTTCCCTGTATAATATTTCACTTCAGTCAAAAAATTTTCTCTGGTAAGTTCATTTTCTCATCTGATGCAGTGCAGCATTAAGCATCTGCCTAAATCAAACCTTGTGAATATTCTACTTGAGCACAAGAACTTTGCTAGATAATGTTTACATTTTTAAGTTCTTTGCTGAATGTTGTTCATAGCATGGATCTTATTAAGAAAACAGTCCAGGACAGTTCACATGTTGTTTGTGTATAATTTATTCAGCTCTTGCTCTGATATTTTTTATTAACAATGCCTCACATATAATTTCTTTATGTCTATTACCAGTACTTCTCAGTCCCTATCTATTAAGTGCTCTAAATACAGCCAGACTAAGATTTTATTTGAGAATTGAGCATTCAATTGAGTTCTGTAAAAAATATTGTGTTAACATTATCAGAAACTGGTTTTATTTTTCTCTTTCTCTTTAAGTGATACTCCTAGTTTCAGTGGCCTTAGTTCTGATTTGTATGAATGTGAGGGATATGAAAAGAACAAGATGTGAATTATTGTATAACAGTATGGAAATTGAATTAATTTTTTTTACCATAAAAGAATCTCTACCAGTCATTTGAAGCTGTTATGTATATTCCTTCAAAAAAAAAATTTAGACGGTTTACAAGAAATAAGTAACATTACAGAATTATGTTCAATCCTTGGAAAATTGGTATTTTCTTACCAGTACAGTTGAGGCCAGGTAGCAAAAGCCCCATCTCCCCTTGTACATTTGATTTTAGTGTCTTAATAGCAGATGATTTGATAAAGAATTGTACAGAAAGAATTGTATCAGATGCCGTAGAGAATCCATACTATAACAGTTGGATTGTTTAAGAGAACATAGACCAAGGCTGAATAATTATGCAAAAGATAAATCATCTAGCCATGTAATTAATTTGGAATTACAATGACAATAAAGGTACAGTTAAATTCTTATTGATACATTAAAATTGTGATAAATGTTAATATATTTAATTGGTATTTAACAAGATAGCTGTAGCAAGTTAATTAGATATCCATTTACATACTTCATAAATGTCAGCATTTTTAACAATTCAGCCCACATTTAGAATACGGCCTTGAGTATTCCTGCATACAATAGGTGTGATAAGTAACACTATCTCCATTTCCCTTCTGATCCTTTTATTATGGGCAGGATGGAATTAGAATTAAATTTCCCTTCCCCTTCCCCTTCTTTTTCCCATTAACTATCAGGACTTCATAAATATAAAGACAAACTAGACACTAATAGCTTCTGGACAATTTTGGTGTTAATCAGTCTGTGCCTCTCCTTCATGTCTCTAAATTATTGTTAAGATTTAAGCTGACTATTTACAAATGAAAGATATCTATGTTCACCACATTTATAACATGCCTTGATAAATTTGTGAACTGATGATGCTAGAAAGTAGAGAGGAATTAAACCCAGAAGCTCTGTCAGCCTTTAACTAACTACCATACATAAAACGCAAGAATGTAAAAAGTTATGTATGGGAACTTAAGAGTCACTTTAAAGAGCCAGCTGAAGCAGAAAATGTCAAAATAGTTTGTCAAGTAAGTTTATAACACTTCTTCATTATCTTAATCATAAGGATGCATAAAAATGGCTATGAAGATAAGCAGGTCTGTTCTCTCTCTGCCCCCCTCCCCTCCCTATTTTCTCCCAGACACTAAGATAAAAGGAGATTGATGAGGTTTTTAAAGACACCCTTAAATGAAGAGTGATGATGATTCTCTTAGATTTTCTTTGAAGAACATATTATATAATGCCTGAATTACAATGAGAGAGATAGAGAAACTTGGATGGGAAGAGCGGGAGATCAAGCAGGAGACAAGGAACAGAGGAAGGATAAGTTGGGTGAAAATTTTGGATTAGTACCAGGCATTTTCTTCTGATTTATTCTCATGTGACCTAATTGGAGAATATTTCCTGCCAGAGATGTTCAATCTCATGGGCAGGATTTCCAGATCTATTTGAGATTTTACTTAAAAGATGACTAAAAATATTAAAATAGTATAGTGAAAATATGTAAATTCTACATGTTCCAATTTTTTTATTTATTCTGACATTTTATTTAAGATAGTCACAGCATTATGTTTTCTGGTCTGCTTCTAGGAAGACGCTGCTCTCCCACCCATAGAAGGGCACTGGGCTACTCTTCAGAGTTGCCAGGAGGTGAACTGCTGAAATCATTCTTCTAATTGTCTAGCAGTTAATATGGAGTAGCAGTGAGGAACAGGGCTTAAAATGTTTTACTTTGGGATGCAGAAGACTTATCCAAAGTCTTCAATAAAGTCCATATATTTTCTACTAAGAATTTCAGTGGTTTCCAATGGTTTTAGCACATAGATTCTCTTGCCCTATCGATCAACCAAAAGCAAGAATACAGGATTTATGATACTAGTAAGACACCACACATATAAAACCAAAAGACCATATCAATTAAAAAAAAAAAACAAAACTCAGTAGTATTTTTAAGAGCAAAGAAAATTACAATATTCTTCTGACAGTTTCCCAGAATTTGTTTAGTTTTGCAAATATTTCTAAACTCAGATAAACAAAATTCCACCATGGCAACATGCTGGCAGTTAATATGTCGACTGTGTTCTTATTTTCTGCTTCTTTCTCAGCTGGTTTTAGTCCTTAGTGACTGAACAGCTCTTTTATCACTTCCCTCTTGAAAGCATTCAACACATACACAAGTTCCAATCCGTAAAATTTCACCTGATATTTCTTGTATATTTTCCCACTACTAGGTTTACTCAAATAAAAATAATGACCCAATTTTTATTTGAAACATCCACTTCTTCTTCTACTAAACCTGCGACCAAAAATTTCAGCAAGTAAACACCATTCTTTCCAAAAACTGTATTGTAATAACACCAGTGTTGATTCCTATAAATCTTTCATGGATTTTTCCTTCAGGTTCATAATAATTTTTTATGTACTTTGTCATATTTCCCTGGATTCTAAGATCATCTCGATGTTAGAAATTATAGAAATTATTATTAGAGTTTTACAAAGTAAGCCAAATTCCAGTTCCATCTAGAAATCTATAAATCTGAAAAACAGGTCATTTGTTATGTGGTTACTGATGCGTGGAATTAGTCCAAATCAGAGCCAATGTAATTGAGGGAAGAACTGTCCTGTAAAACACATTTTAAGCAACCAAGGATTAAATGTACTAATTAAGATTATTTTTGTGAGTAACTGAACCAGTTATATTTTCTATATTTTCTAGGTCAAAGTGAAAAACAATAAAACCAATGAAACTTGAATATGCAGGCTTTTTTTCAGAAGAAACACTTAAAAATTTCTAAGATAAAAAGGATTGTTTAGAGTCACTAAAATTCTTTAATACATATTTAAAAAAGAATTATGGACAGTGCAATTTATATCCAATTAATAAGAGTGTCATAAAAATATCCATTTGAATTCTTTAATCCACGGTCACACTCAAAATACCTGTGATCAGTGCAAATATCGATTAGACAATGATCTGCATGAAGAAGGGACATTTTTAGCCCTATATTTTTCAGGCAGCCATGATCATGTGCAGTGACCATGATACTTGAACAAATCAAATGCTGGTCGGAAAGTATTGGAACTCAAATGCATAAATTATTCAATTTAGGCAGAAGTTATTTTTTACACTATTTCAGAAGTCATTTGCTGTTGAAAATTTTATGCAACCATAGCGGTAATTTCATTCATTTAAAAATAAATAAATTTTTAAAAGGCATGTCTGTAGACCTGTAAAAATATTTTGCCATTTTTAGACAATAGAACCCCATGATATTGTCAATGGAATTGATGTTTGTGTTAGCTATATATTTCTCTGTACTTTAGGAACACCTGGTCCTTTCAATTAGGGGGTCTTCTTTAGATTCAGACAAGACGAGATTATCTGTGTTGTGCATGTATCCTGAGCTTTAATTTCATGAGAACTAAAGTGCCTTCTTAAAAGAAGTGCTGAAATCATGCAAGTTGTTAAGATCCTTGCTACCCATCACTTAGGACCTGCAGAGTGATTCTGTGCTCCTGTTACAAGTGTTTGGAAAGGTACTGATGAGATATACAGGAATCATAACTCTAGTATTCGGTAGATTGTGTCTGTGTGGTTTCATAACTGTTGAATTATACAGCTGAAATTTGACTGCTACCTTCCAAACTCCAGTTTTGGTTTACTATCTTGTAGATGAAATTGTTCAATAGACTCAGAAGCTCAGCATATGGCAGATGTGTACACAGGAGAATTATTTCAAAGACTTCATCTGCTTATAAATATGAAGAATCAACATTTTTGTTCCACCAGGTCACATGTAAAGAGCAGAATTTATTCTTTCCTGGGATACTTATTTAGGACATTCAATGAATCTAAACACTTCACTGAATACACTGACTTCGAGTAAATTCTTCTTTAAAAAGATAGCTTGTATACTAAGTTTTCTTAGCCTGTGCAAGAAAAAAAGCCTGTGTGGCAGGAAAAAAGAGATCGACACTACAACCCAGGTGTTCTATGATTTCTCTCTGATCAGTGGAGAATGATCAGCATTTGAAGAGTGGGAGTTACATTTGGGGAAGAAGATTCAACTGCTAGGGTGCCTCACTCTGCTAAAAATACAGGGAGTTAACAGCCTACCCACCTTCTAATTCAGTTTTTTCAGCTAAAGGACTGAAGTAAGAATGGGTGAGCCAAACCTGGAAACCACAACACTCTAGGCTTTTCAAGAGCTTATTCAAACAATTTTTTTGCCTCCATTTAATTTTTCCAGGTTTATGGCCCACAGGTGTAGACAAAAGCAAACAGTACATTTTGGAACATTTCTTTTAGTTTCCTTTCTAAAATGTGTTTGTAATCACTTCAGAATTCCTTCAGAGAACAAACTGCTGGTCAGCATCTGGAAGATACATCCTGGTCAGTTTGTGCTAGTGGTCAAGATTTGGAAGGATCATTGTTCAGGGCTGCCTGAAAGAAGCATTTACAATTCTAGGAGATTCCAGAGATAGTTGAAATTAGCCAGAGTTCTGATGTGGTATGGTTATCGTAAAAGCTTTCACAAAATACATTTTTCCTCTCAGATAGCAAAAAAATAGCTGAACAGAAATATTGAGAAAGTTTCCTCTGAACATATGCATCTAAAAAATTTATTTTATTTTTTTTTATTTGGTGTTGGTGTTTGATGTTTATTTGTATTTTGGAGAAACCTTGTTTTCTTCCAACCAGGTCCCTTAATCCCTGTTATGCAACTTCTGTATTTAGTTTAGAAAAGGTATTCTTGGAAGAAAGGTGACAATACCCATAAGAACTATTGCACCTTCACAGTTCAACTCATTTTTTCCCACTTATTTAAATTATTATTTTCTTGTAATCTGTTCCTAGATATTTATTTACCATTATTCAATTCACAACATATTAGTAAGTAGAGAGAATCATCCCCCTTCCAACACTAATTGGTGAGTGGAATTTTTGATCTGGTGCCATCAGTATACTTTGAAACCAGGTGGTATTAAACCAATTAGATTTTTTTAATTGATTTTTGCATTTTATGCAGTAAGGGAAATTCATTGATGTTCATTTTGGAAATGAGATAACAATGACTTTTGAAACATTGCCAGCTCACAAAATGTAAAGTCAATATCAATTCATTAGCAAATTAATGGGACTGATTTTATTGTAAATAACTAGCAACTGTGCAGTTGGCAGTTCTGAGTTAGTAGTTATTCAGAGCATCACATGCAAGTTCTGAAAGTAATGGAAGAATTCAGAAATAGAGTTTTTAATCAATGTGCTGTCTTTGGGAGTTAAATATTTTTCACCTTAAAAAGAAATGTGTTACAATGACCTTATGGTGTGAGTAGAAAAGTTTATATCACACTTAGTCTGTCTTTAAACACAGGCCTAAATACAGTTGGGTGAGTAATCATATTTCAAATTGGAAAAAAAACCCAACAAAATTGAAATAATTTCAATTTGCTCTCAAACTATTTGTCTTCACTTTTTTTCATGCAGGAAAGTTCTTGAAGTAAAATGTTGAAAGGAATTGTGGGTTTTCTTAAGTGGATAAATAATGGTTTAGTCTGAGCCTTTTTTATTTCTTTTGCAAATAAATACTTTGTTCTTCTTATTAAACTGAAGTACAGTTGGAATTGAAACATCATTTTGAATTGGTAAGTGGAAGCTCATAGCTTTTTTTTCTGTCCCACCCATTTTTCTAGCTTAAACACTATGAAAAATTCAAAACGAATTTGTGAATTGTTTTGGGCAGATGCATTTTTCACTGAGAAAAGCTTTTGCCTGAAGAGTTTCCCCTATCTACAGTCCTGAATAATGCATTGCAGGTAGCTTTGCCCATGAGATCTATAGGCAATTGTACATTTTACAGATGTTCCTCAGGATGTAATATCTCCAGAGTTCTCTTCAGAACAAATTCCCTCCTTAATCCTTAAAAAGCTCTGCATGTTCTGTGTCTTCACCATATGTAGGTGCTGAACTGGGGAATAACTAGAACAAAGGCTCCTTCTCTTTCCTAGTGCTTCTAACCCCTTTTTCAGTGGAACTATTTAGCCTCCAATCCTAACCAAATGCTTGTCCCTCCAGCATGATATATTGTTCTAAGAACCTGATTCTGTTTAACTTCTCTCATAAAAGTGTTGAAAAGTAGGCAAAAGGGAGAAAATCTGTGTCAGGACTGTTTGGGGTTTTCTTAATGTAAGCGTCTGTGGGGTCTCAAAACCTCTTTCCCATCCAAGTCAGGTCACTCCTGTAGCATCCATTACTGTACTTTAACATAGCCCAGTCACTATGAAATATTGTTTGGGTTTGTCACTTATGTAACCTGTGTCTCCTCTTTATTTTGACTGTGCACAAGTGAAGGCATAATTTAACTTTTTGATTTTGCCTCAAAATTTAAATGCTGTATGTTCTTCTGCAGCCTTTCTGGTATTATAAAGAAAGCACAAGGCTTCTGGAAAACCTAAATGCTTTGAAAATATTGTATTTAGGTAAGAGTTATTTTTCTGATTGTTACATATGTCAGTAGAATTGTTTTAGTCACTAACTGAAAAGTTTGCAGGACTAAAATTTTTTTATGTCTATCAGAATTTGGAAAAAAATAAGGTAGTCAATTATATTTTGTATTCTTCCATTTATGAATTTTCTGTTCCTAAACATGGAAATGTATGGTATATCTAAGTATCTATTCAGTTCCCAGTACCAAACCTTCTTACTTACTGCTAGGACCCTAAAAATTTTTTTTTGGGCTCAAATTTCATTTATCAGATTCTAGAGAACTCAATAGGTGAGGTTAACCTTAAAACAAACATAGAACCCAGATCCTCACAAACATTTAGATGCTTATCTCACATGCACGTTGAAATATTTTCAAAGATATGAGCCTTGAAGGCTATCTTGACTTCTAAATAAAGCAGAACATGACAGACACTCTGATTTATTAAGAAATGCTGCTGTAAACGTGCATTGTAAGGGTTACTCAAGAAATCTGATGGGTTATGTGCATGTCAAGATTTTCCAGGCACACCAAGAATATTGGCTTTCTGAAGTTGACTAGATGATGTGAGCCACTTTCAGCAATTCAGTCTACTCCATTCAGAGCATAGCCAGTTTATAAAGGCATGAAATTTGTAGAGGACTGTTTCAGGGTCACTCTACTACAGCCCTTTTGACATAGCCAAAAGAAGGTCCTGAATAGAGGATTTAGGACTGATGATTAGCTTCAGTGTTATTTCAATCAATTCCCAGAGGGAAGTTAGCAATCTACCCAGCATGCAACAAATGATTGCTATTAAAGGGCCATTGTGATGGGAACACTCAATTCAGAAAGGCTTGGGGTTTTGGGTTTTTTGGTGGGTTTTTTTAGTTTGTTGTTGTTCTTGTTCGTGTTGTTGGTTTTTTGATAAATCTGGGTTTTGAGGAGGGTTTTTCTGTTAGGTTTTTTGTTCTTTTTTTATAAGCTTGAGTTCTATTCAAGGACTTCTTGATTACAAGACTGTTTTTACTGAATTTACGACTTTTTTTCATTCACACTTATTATGGGCAAGCTGCATGGATTATTTAAAATGAAATACTCAGAGGAATTTTCTCAAAGGCAGTCCTCCTCCCACAGATAAAGCGCTGCTAAATTCAATTGACTAATGAACATCTTATTATTTCTTTTGAAGCTAAAAAGATCAAAAGGTTATTATATCTATTTTCATAATAACACAAAAGCATCTTTAAGTGGGCCTACTCTGAACAGTCCAGGTGCTCCTTACCATCTAAATACACAAAGAAACAAAAGCTTTCTTCACTGTGATTCAAAATTAAACCTTTCTCCTTTTTAACATGATAAAATTGAATTAAAGAGGGATGGAATAACCATCAGACTATTAATATGGAACATATTTACAGGATGAGAAATAATGTTTTTAAATTTAGGGAGGATCAATTTAGATTAAATATATGGAAAAGGTCTTTTGCAACAAAGGTGGTGAAAAAATACTGGAACAGGTTTTCCAGAGAAGTAGTACATGACTCATTCCTGGAACTATTCAAGGTCAGGTTTAATGGGGCTATGAGAAACTTGATCTAGTTTAAAATGCCCCTGCTCATTGAAAGGGGGTTGGACTAGATGACCTTTAAAGGTCCCTTCCAACCCAATCAATTCTATGATTCTGTGCTTCTAGAAACCTGGTAGAAGACGCAAGTATCCTGATTTTCTCTTTAATTTTTAGGAAAATATTTAATATTTTGATCTTGTTTTTATTACCCCAGAACAGCAGAGAGCTATTTTCTTCCTTCCCAGGAGGGTGAGAAAGATTAACACATTAATACATCAGTACACTGAGGCATTCAGATACTGTGGCAGTATAAGAAATATATGTGGCAGTATAAGAAATATAAATATCTTACATGATTACAAAGATTTTCAACTTCAAAAGTATGAAGAAACCTAATAAAAATGGAGATGCATTCAGTGTATGCATATTCTTAAACATGTTAACTTGTACAATTCAATATTCAGCTCCCTCCAGTTGCTATTGGATCAGATTCACACATTCCAGAAATAAAGAGCTGGCCTTTCTCATTACCAGTGTTGCAGGTCTGGCCTGCAACAGATGGTATCTGAATATCTATCACACTTGTGATGAATTTAAAATCACTACTGGTATTGTAGAACCCCCAGGTGAAACACAGCAAACTCTTCCATCAATGATGCCTGCAGCAGCACTAACAAGTTGGGCTCTGAACTACAAAAAAATTCCCAAAATCATTTTTGCCAGTACAGGGATTAACTCTGACTTGAAAATATGGAAGCAAATTATATTGAGCTAGAAATTACTCCTCTTCTGTTACTTCTCTGTTTTCATTTTTATTGCATTTAGAAAGACGTAAAAGTATATGGTCAAACAAAGAAAGTCAAGAGCAAATTGTATGGGGAAAAGGAGTTTAAGGGGAGCTGCAGTATAAATGTTAATGTAATACAGAAGAGTTATACTCATAATGAAGTATCACCAGGTACAAATGCCATCACTGAGCTTTACTGCCTTTCAAAGGCAGCAGTCAAGAAGAAATGCTGCTCTGGGCATGTATGCAGACTCTGCAGAGGCTTGGCCAACTCCAGCTATGGTCAGAAGTGACATTTGGGAGCTAAAAGTGCATTTTAGTAGTGGAAAGATTAGCATGATAAGATTTTAATCACATCCAAAACTATGCAAGTTTTGAGGATCTAAATTACAGACTTAAGTGTCCAAAAAGGCAACCCTTAGGGGTATTCTCTGCTTCTGTTCGTGCAAACGTACCTCTTAATTGACAACTAAGACCTATCTGGAGCTTTCTGGGAGAAATTAAAGCACAGTTCTAAGTTACAATAGTTACAGTAGTTTCACTACTACCCATCCTATAGTCATAGAGCCATTACTTTGTCAGTTTAGCTCCAAAAATTTTTCTGTTTCAGTCCTTTCATCAGTCACATAAATAAAAAATAGATTTTACTATAAGATCATAAGGAAGTTTGAATCATTAATACCTGCACAGTCTAGTTAGATGCTAAGAATAAAATCACTAAAAATGTTACAAAAATTTATAGTACATATGAAAATATTATACTATAAACCTTTTACAAATAGTCTTACACACTGTTATGGTAAAAGTTTCACTTAACAGCCACATTTAACAGCTAAGTGTTAGCTAACAGAAAAATGTCTCCCTCAGCCTTGTACTCAGGTTTGTGAAAAACACACACAAAATGCAGATATCAAAGCTGTGGGATCTCTAGTTGCAGATGAAAGAGTGTGTTTGTTTGTTTAGAGATATTTTCCATTCTAGAGCTTTGCGTTATAAATACTTGTTTCATCTGTAACTGCCAGAATACATATTGGGAGCACTGTGAACAGGTCAGCAAATGAGAAGACAAAAGCTTTTCTTTGTTACTAGTTCCGATGAGGTATTCCACTAGAAGCAAAGGATTTTTGGAAGGTATTGAAGGTTAATCGTGAATTATGCAGAAAATTATCTGATAATAAGAATAAAACCACAATTGAAAGTACAATTTAAAGTACGCTCAAACCATTTGAACATCACAGAAGTTATTTAGTTAGTGTCATTTTTGTTGAAATGTTTGATGGTTTGTGAAACAGGAAATCACTACAGTGGCACTTGGATTGAAAAAAAATGTCATAAGGGTGGAGGAGAGTGAGAGCTGCATATTCTGTATTTTGCTGTTTCTGCTTTCTCTTCCTATTATGCCACCACAGAATTAAACTGCTCATTATTATTATTATTCATTAGCACGTGGCTCTGGTGTGTGACGATTGCTTTCAGGGGAAGAATTTTGAAACAAGGAAGTTTCACACATGAGAAAGTGAACTACTGTGCTGCTGTCTAGAATTAAATGCAGTGTATCAGAGGAAACATTTCTGTCAGTGCCCCAGCTCATCTGAAGTGTTCTCTCTCCTTTGAGAGAGCACCAGATCAAATCTTTCATTACAGGCACTCTGTCATCTATGTGGAGAAGAGTTTTAAAGGTCTAAGTCACACATTTTATCCAATCCTGATAGCTTTCTGATACGGTTTTTCTGTCCAACTTCATCCTGAGTTTGCACCACATTTAGGAGCTTCACACAGGTCTCAGGAGATTTGTGTGCAAACACATTATATTGTCTCACCATACTTAATAAATGTTTCTTGGGATATTAAAAATCAAAGAAAAAAATACAAACTTGATGACCAGGGTTCCATCTGCATTCTGTGTCGCCATAGGAGATGTAATCTCTCCCCTTAATGAATACAATAGAAGTCACTGAGATAATAAGGACAGTATTCAATGCTAATATGGAGTAAAATTTACCTTCATTTGCAGTTATTCTGACATTTTAAGTTCTCAATGAGAAACATATCCAATCACATTTATTTATTTATTTATTTATTTGACAACATCTTCCGTAATAAGAAGTATTTCTGAGCAATCCTAACAAGTAAAGAATTGTCACTGAACTTGCCTATGGGGCAGCTTTTATTAAAGTAGTGTTGGGACACAAGAACCTCAGACAGTGTTACAGACTGGAGGAGAAGTGGCTTGAGAACTGCTTGGCAGAATGGGACTTTGGGTGTTGGTTTGCAGTCAGCTCAGTGTGAGCCAACAAGTGCCCAGGTGGCCAAGAAGGCCAGTGGCATCCAATCAAATCTTGCTACAAATGTACAGCTATATGATATTTTCCCACACTGTGCTATTGAAACTTCAGCTATAAAGCAAAATTGCCAATGTTTTATATTAATACATTATCCCATTTGACAGAAAGTCAATATATAGATGACCAGATGGTTTGCTTTATCTTACACCTGACAAGTAGTATGTATGGACCCTTGCAGCTAAGGGATAACTTAAATGATCAGCAGCCATTGAGAAACCATTATGTCTGTCAATGCTTTTTTAATTGCTGAAAATGTGGATGTAAGCATTGGGTTACTGTCATTAATAAATCAATGTCTTTCCCAGTTTCATTTTTTTTTGTCTCTCTGTGTGAAAAACCTATGTTTTAACTGGAAAGTGCCTGCTCAGATTTGTATGTTATCATTCACAGTATCAATCAAGCTGAGATAAAAGCAGGTTTTTAAGTTTTCTGAACTCTTTTCTGAGACAGTGACTTTGCTATTACAGCCTTCCCATCCATGAGACATATATGTATATGTATATGTATACCTCTCTTAAAGAGGCAGGACAAGTCAATAAACTATGTTTAAATACACAGTTCAAAATCTGGAAATCAAACTGGGTTTGCATCCCCATGCATATCTTAACTCAAGTAGAGGAAAAGATATGAGGCCTTTTTTGATCTTGTATTAAGAAAAGAGACACTGATTTTCTTGTTTCAATTTTCAGTATTTTTAAAGATACATTTCTTAATATTTGAGTTGAGATTAGCTTTATGGATATGGAGCTTCATAATGTTTCTTACATGCCCTTTGAATAGTATTCAGGTAAATAAAAATAATTTGGAACATCAAATGTTATTCCTTAGTAGAATTTGCTTCTCAGGTATTAAAATATTTAATTAATCTTGCAAGAAAGCAAAAGTACATTCCACGCAATTTAAGTGAGAAATTGCACATCTTGTATAGTGACTATGTGAGGTATGTATTTAATGAATTACAGTCAAGGCAGTATCACGGTAAATATTCAGAAATTAAAAATCCATAAAAAAGAATTCTTTGTGAATAATTCATAAATAAAAACAACCAAAACAGTACTACCATGCCAGAGCAATATCTCATACTCTACACACTGGGCACTATCTGTGTTGTCTCCCTCCAACAGGTAAAATTAAATTAAAAATTAAATTTAAAATTATGAAACGGTGTTATCTCCATACAGAGGAACTGAAGTGCTAATTCTGTCACCTGCTGTCTTAATAAAACCGAAACAAGTATTCTCATGAAAACGATTCAAGAATTCAAAAGCAAACTGGGGTAGCATACCTTCCTATTTCCACATATATGTCAGTATTAAACTTGGTCAAATAGAATAAAATCAAGCAATGTGTATCATTGTATACCTCAAATATGTTCCCCAAATTAAAGCATTTTGCACTATTTTCTTTTTCTGTTTTGCCCATCTGACATATCAAACTTATTGCAAAGGTTCACATTCTGTTTCTTCTTTCACTAACCTTGCCTCTCTCAATGTATCAACCAGAACCATTATTCCTAAATATACTTCATCAGTGTCCAAAAACACCTGACTTCTATTTACAGTGTGCCATTAACAGTGTTCTATTTACAGTCTTCTAATAACACCCTACTTTGATGACAGAATTTTTGTTTTTTTCATGGTTTTCTTCCTGGTGCTCACTAGAAACTTTTTTTTAGCTGATCTCCTGCAACTCTGGAAGATAGAACAAGTGTGACTTTGGGTATGTTCATACTCTGCATGAAGCCTGGTCTTGTATCCTGGTCTTGACCTGGCCAGTATAATGATTCCTTGATAAAAATATTTATACAATATGTGATGACCTCAGTTTGGTTACAACTCTTCTTCTTCTCTCTGTTCTCAGATCCTACACCAACTAAATAGAGTTCTGAAACCACAGTTAGGGAAAGAAATCTTCACAGCTAGAAAAAAAAATTCTTTTTCTCTTCCTACTGCTGCATTCTGCAGGTGGGGGGTCAGACTGTCTTTCAGCGGTGGTTTAAATCATTATCTGTTCAAATTACAAAATTCAGAAGATTGACATTCATTCTATATTCCAAAATATCCCACTTAACAAGACAAACCCAAAGGTAATGATAACCTAATATTTGGGCTCCCTGAATTTGAACATAAATGAGTTAGGGATCATCCAAGTGGTTCACACTCAACTACAGAGTGAATTTAACCACTAGTTAAGTTTAACTGACAAAGACTCAAGATCAAGGTTAAAAGGTGTACTAACAAGCACCCAATATTCTTTGAACCTCATATTTTTTGGTGTACAAAACAAAGTACAACAGTATATGTCACTTACTATGTGACAAGTACTGTTGATTTTGGGGTGCAGTTCTGACAGTTCAGCTTTAAATCTCTATTTGGACTCCCAGACACTTGATAATATGCCACAAAAAAATCCCTAATATGAATATTTTTCATCTAAGCAGCCTTCACGGTGAAAGGAGAGTTGAGGCAGGACAGTTTTGTGCTACTTTTACTGGGGGAGGCTCTTGGCAATCTCCTGTCTCGGTGTCACCAAAACAGGGGGGAGACCCAGTCTCAGACAAACTGTGCACTGAATGTGGAAACAAAATGGGATTTTTTAGAAAGAATGATGTTGAAATCAGGTTTCCAGACTTCAGAGAGAAGCAATTTAGGCATAATTTGTCATTCTAGCCCAAACTATTAGGTCAATTGGTTAAAGCATGGTTAAAACTGACAATGCCAGAGTCATGGATTTGACCTGTGTATAGTCCATTCACTTAAGAGTTGGACTTGATGATCCTTGTGTGTTCCTTCCAACTCAGAATATTCTGTGTCTATGATTTAAAAAAAAAAAAATAAATACGGGGGAAAAACCCATTTCTGGCATCAAACAGACACTTAGACAGTTCAGCAGTGTAGATGTAACTAATTCTTTTAAGAGCTTTGGAAAGAAAAGCAGCACCTCAAAAGCAATGAATAAAAATTGTAGTTACCTTTTCTTGACAGAGATAGACTTTTGACTTGAGTAAAGAAATATAGATACTTTCCCCATCATTTCTTCCACATACTCGATTTTAGTTGTTACAGTGCTTTTTGTTACATTAAGAAAGGAACAGAGTCATAAACTGCAGTTCAGAGTTGTCAGTACCTCTCAAAAACACTACAACCAGCCAGGTGGAACACTGATCCACTGTCTTGGATTTGTATCTATAATGTCCAAGGAATGGCAAACAGGGTTGCAGTGTTCAGAGGCACCCACAGCCTCAATTCCACAGATGTTTTCCGTATACTGAACACCAAACTGTGGAAGACCTGCACCAATCTGTTCCTTCCCTTTCCCAGCCTGCAATGTTCAGTGTTGCGGTGCATGATTGAGGTTTTCAAATTTGTATCTGTATTTTGTTTACTTGTCTGTATTTGGTAGATTCCTTCCAAAATACCCCCACCCCTACACCCCTGATAACACCTGGTATCACTCTGTCCTGGATCCACCCCTTTCCTTTCCCATTGGCCCAGAGTGTGCTCCGCCCAGGCTGCGACCTGGTAAGAGGAGGGCACCGGGGCCAAATTGGGGTTCTGGCACATGTCCTGGCAAGTGCACTCCTGGCACATGGAGCTGCACTGAATAAACACCTTTTCCAACCCAAGCCAGAGCCCGCTCCTTCTTCCAGCCTTACCCACGCTCAGCCAGCAGAACTGGGGGACCCACAAACAGTTTTGGGTGGTCTGGGAACTGTTTTAGCCGGTAAGCACCCCCACGAAGATACCAACCCACAGTTCAGCATCTGCCATGGTCCTGTTTTTGGTATGATATTTTTCCATGATAAAGCACTTGAAAAGCAGAAAGTTAAGCGCTGCTCTTAAAGTATGCATGTTGTAATTCTCCAAGAAGGCTTCCCATACAGATGCTTTAATGTGCAAAGGGTGAATGAAGAAGGTGATGTATAATTCAATCTAAGAAAAAATTAGGGAGGTAAGGTGCAGCTGCTTATAGAAAAACCCAGGAGTTAACCTATTACCATAGATGTTGCACTGTGATCTTCTAAAATGGTACACTGGGTCATCTTATTTTTTTATTTCTCAAACTATATAGTACAATGCTGCAGAGAAAAAAATGTAGAGGAAATACGGAACCATGGAAGGAAAATATGGAACACGGACTGAAACAAAATAAGGTAAATGTACAAAAATACTTTGTATAATAACTTTTGCTCCTATTTTCTATTTGTGATGTCATTCAAGTATTTATCATGTTTTGCATGTCTTGTCTTTCATTTTCAGAAAAAAACAGCACGTTTAACAGGTCAGTAAACTTAGAAGATACTATCTTTAAAATTATATAGAAGTGGTTTTCTGTTTCAGCAAATTCAAACTATCTTTTCATTACTCATTATTCTTATAAGTGATACTTGAAAATTACCAGAGATATATTTAAGTTTTCATCTAGGAAATATGTACACAGCTTTACTATGTAACTGTGTCAAGCCATCAGAAGCATTAAAAGGTTTCCATTTGTGTGACCTTTTCATATCCACAACCCAGAATGCATTTTTTTGTTTACCACATGACAACTCAGGTCATCTTTAATGCATTTCACAGGACTTGCAGTCTTAAATTATCTCAGTCAGCATACTCTTTCCTGACAGCTGAAGGAAATGGCCAGACACTAAGTTCAGTGCAAACATTACATATTTACTATTTTAATTCTCACCACAGACACAATAAGCAGTCATCAGCAGGGATGTAAAAAGCTTAGACCATCTCCTCTTGACCTGAAACAGGTTTTTTATGATACATCAGATGCTTCTTCCAGCACTACTGTCTGTCCTTTATGAATTGGAATTGACAGCATTTAAGTTAAACTTCGGTTTCAGTCAAAATGGTTTTAGAATGCAAAGACTTTGATGTAATTAAGACCGAGGTTGTTTTATGTAAACGGCTGTTGTCAAATTTTGTTCTTTTCTTCCTCTTAACAAAAGTTAGCTACAACTGGCAATTAACCTTCAAAACCCCTCTGGGTCTTCCGTCCAATGGCACTGTCTCTGGAAGCGTTAAGAGTTAATCACGCACAGGAAGAAGGAAGGAAGTAACCTCTCTATGAAGCTGTTGAAACCATTAACTGTGTGACTAATTAAAACCTCTGACAGCACACTTCTATTAAAACTGATTCAGTGGAATGAGTCAGAAAGACATAAAGGTAAATGGGTTTTTTTTTTCCAGAATTTCACCTATGGAGCCTGGATAAGGTCACTGACTTTCTCAGTCATTCTCTACCTTTATGCTGGAACCAGCAGAGTTGATTAAAGTCTCCACAGAGTTCAAGTCTCAAGTCTCCAGCAAAATCACTAGGATATGTCATAGTTTATTTTAAAAGGTCAAAAGCAAATATAAAAAATAAAAAAGTGACCAGACTGTAACAATCTACCAAAAAAAAGCAGTATCGATGGTATCTATATTATTTCAAGGCATTACAGTCTGTTAAAGTCTGAGTGTGTCTTGATACATTAACTGTTCACTAAAATAAATTTTAAAAAAGGCAAAACTTAAAAAAAGGCAGAGCTACTAAGTCACAGTTCCTCCCACATTTTTCCTCTGTCTAACAGGTCTTGCTGAGTTAATTCCACAGACTTTTGGACTGATTTTTCAGTTAATCAGCAATTCTGGGAAATTAGGAACAAAAATATGTTTAGGGGCAAGAGTTTGTTTTATATACAGCCTTGCAAAAGTTTGCTCTAAGAGAACTGAAGGACATTTTGGTTAAAAAAAATTAGTTGAATTTAAAGTAAACCAAAAATATTTCAAGTAGCAAATTCAATTTAAAAGTTGTTTTCTTTTTTCTTTTTTTCTGATAGAAACAACTTGGAAAAGCTACAATGAACTTACAAAATATTTTGTTACTGAAAATTATTCAGCAACAAATATTTCACACAGATTTTTCTAATAATCCTGTTCCTAGATTCTAGCATTAATATTGACTTTCATATGTATTTTAACTTTCTATTTGACCAAACTCCATGAAAATAAGTAATCACTCTTTCTTTTCTGACGGTTCGTTATATCTTTAAAATACCATTTGTATATTTTATATCTACACAGACATGACACAGCATCAGGTTTAGAGCATGAAAAAATAAGAACTGCCCAAGCAAACCCATTTATTATCATGACATCTGTTGGTGTCCAGACAATAACTACAATATTATTAACAATTAGATCACTGCGGTTGACTGGACTTGAGTAAGGCTCATCATATGCATACAATGAGAGATATCTAATCCTTGTCTCTGTGTACAGTGTATTACCTCACCATGAAGCCTGGTTTCCTAAGGACTTGACCTTGCAGTTAACCAGACATGTCAAATCTTCCCTATGAATGAAGCTGGAACTAGATATTAAGCATATGTGAGAGATAAATCAGATCTTACTGCACAAAATGTTCCATCATTCACATAATCATGCACCCAAAAATCCTCAAAAGAGGAAAATGACCATGCAGTGAACTCTAATGTCAACTCATTAGAGGAATGAAACGCCTCTCCTATGAGAGAAAGAGGAGAGAATGATGAATTGCAATATGCAAGAAATTGGGCAAAGGGGGCAAGAAACCCACGTGGGTGAACAAGGAGCTCCTTTCAAGCATAAGCAGAAAATGCACAGGTGATGGAAACAGGGTCAAACCATTTGCAATTAATACAGAGAGGTTGTCAGAGTACGTAGAAATGAGACAAGGAAGGTCTAGTCCCATCTGTTCTGTCACAGTCCATTCTTATACATGTATGTGCTTACAGAGGGTTTGTGTGTGCTGACAACATATTCTCTCAGCAGGGATAGGCAGTGTTCTGCTCTCTCCTGACACCCAAACCTGGAAAACAAGGTTTCCTGCAAAGATTTAAAGATTTCCATTCGTTGTTGGCATATTGTCAATCCAAGACTGTTCTACTCTGGCAAATAATGACCAACCATTCTTGTTCTTCTGATTAAAGCATTAACAAAATCAAGGAATAAAGACATGTCTTAGTTCACATAATTGCTCCCTGAAGTACTAAGTGATTCCCATATACCACTTGTTTTGTGTAATTGTGTTGAACTTCATTAATCAAAATAAATGGCAACATGGGTTCTACTTGATTCTCTTATTTTTTCTCTTATCCTGCGCTTGCCCTGGAGTGTATCTGAGAAAGTCTGAAGCACAGCCGAAGGCCTTGAGGAAAAAGGCAAAAGGATGCAGGTGAGAGTTTTGAAAAATCACATAGAGAAATAAATTTATATAGAGAGAAAACAAATAAAGATTCTATCTTGGCTTACGACATACAATTTGATGTTTGGAGCACACATCACATTACTTTTTGAGGCTTGCCTTTACTAACGTGACTTCTTGACAAATGCCACATTACTAAAATACATGGAATTTTCAAGAGAAAATTACTACACCTCCTTGGGGCAGGCTTTCTAGTTACCTGTCAGCTGGTCTGCTTTTACTTGACTATTAGTGATGAACCGCTAAAAGTGGAGGGAGTGCAGAAAAGCATTTACTTTAATCAGCTTCTAATATCAGAAGGAAATGGTTTTCTACTGGCCTCAAAGGAAAGAAACACTTTACTACTCCAGGAGATTTTTCAGACAAACCTTGCAGCAGCAAGAAAATCAGGGACAGAAGCAATGCAATACTGCTTGATATTAAGGATGACATCAGTACGGCATTGACAGCTGTCTGGAAAATCATAAATAACAGGGTATGGAGCTTAGAGGCAGTAGGAAAAAAAAATCAGACAAATCAAAAAAATCAACAACCCAGTGCCGCCAGAAGAGCTGTGACAATATTATGAGAAGTCACTGTATCTAGTATGAGAGACATTCAAAAAGAGGAACCACTTTTTCTTGATTACCAATTAGCCAATTTAATTTCAATAAATCTTTTCATATCTTTCCTCCACTGAATTTTTAGGTGCTTTATGGCCATATTTAACCTCAACCTGTGGAGTAAAACAGCAGACAGATGTTACTTTCCAGAATAAATAAAATATTGCAGGAAACCATATGATACCTCTACCAATTTATTGACAAGGTGCACATGGAAATGGTCTGTCCATGGTTTGCTTTGCAGCCTGACACAGAAATAAGGCTTAAGAGGTACAACGTTCTTATAGCTACTCCTGCAGCAAAGCCTGGAAGTATACTTAGCTTGTGGACCTACATAAATTATGGATGATCTTAATACAACAAGTAATTGAGACTTGATTAAAATTTGCCATACAAATAAAAGGTCTAAAATAATATATAAATGCTAAGCATCGGTATCAGTGACTGTTTTGCTTGCTTGTTTATGAATTTTTTTGTTGTGGGCAGCAAGAAAAACAAAGGAATGGGTATTAAATTATGATTATGTCCATTAATTTTATCAATTTATTTCACTGTAAAACTTTTTCTTTTCCTTCAGGAGAGAAAGCTAGAATGAAGAAGACGATCGGACCAACAGTTATGTCCCTAAGGAAAAAAAATTTGGTGGAGAATTTTATTTTGTGTTTCCTGTGATTAAAATCTCATTTAACTCTGTCCTAATTTCAAGTGATTGTAGATTTAAAAAAAACCCTTAAATTCAGCAGAAAATTTAAAAGTCATTTCACATTGACATATCTGCTGTCAATGGATGAGCTGAAGTAGTTAAAGTAATGGCTGTACTTCCATCACTGGAACCTGTCCAACTTGATGACCTGGTCAGGAGATTAAGAAGATATCAATTTAGGCGTCAGATATTCAGGAAACAATTATCCTGCATTAAGAATAAATTATTTTGATAAGCAAATTAAAACAGTATTGTTCTGAGCAAATAAGGAAGTCTATTAAAAAAAATAAAAAGCTCAACAAAGCAGCAGTTAATAATTAGCAATTAGAATTTTATTTTTTTAAATTATCTGCAATATATTGTGCAAATTGTGCCCTGGCCCAATCCCTCAGTTTCACTGTAGTTATATCTGCTTGTAGGATTTAGCCTTTCATTGAAAAAATCAAAATACAGGATTATTTTACTCAAGTACTAGCTGTGGCCTTTGATACGTAAAGATCCTAGGGATTAAAACAGTTCTGTTTTCCTTAGCAAGGAATTAGGGAAAGAAAAGGAGAAGGTCGATAAAGGAAATGTTCATGGACAAAGTGACCTGATATTTTAGTGCTGGTGCCAGGCAAAACTGTTGCTGGTAAACGGAGTAGTAAAGAACAGACCTTGAATAAGACCAAGAATAACCTTGCCTGCCTCACTGTTGCTTTCAGCAGTCTCTGGTCTTTCTAGCAATATGCTCCTCACTCAGCAAAATCCACCAAGGTATGAATAATTGCTTTACTGTTCTTTCAATGCCTTAAAAATGAAGTGACAGACAACCCATTAGAGGATATGAATATAAAGGAACTACCTCTGAAAGAAGTTGCTTTTGTTTTTTTCCCTGAGATTTAGGTAGTTATGCTCTTGGTCATTTGTATCCCCTTCTGGCTCCAGCTGTAAGTACTTGGATAGGCCAAGCAGTACAACTGGTGTCAATAAAGCCTATATCCTTCTGATGAGCTGCCCAGGAGGACAGGATGGGACAGCTCTGGTGCTTATGCTTCTGCATCTGCTCAAGTGCTTTGACAGTTTCAATAAAAGGTATGAAGTACTTTTACAGGCATCAATGTGAATTAAGAAAGCAGTGCCAGGACAGTGGCAGACTGATGAAAGTAACAGGAAGGACATGCTGAAATAAAGAGTTATCTTGCAATACAAGAAATATGCTTGTAGGGGCATTCCATTTAGGCACATATGAAAGAAGTCACTTAAAGACAAATACATATCACCAGTACAGATAGAAAATGAGATATCTGGCTTTATAGAAAATAAATTCTGATCTTGGGTTTAAAAGCAAAGCCTTTTCTCCTGCTCTTAGCAGCCTGATTCAACTCCTTGACTTGATGGAAGCTTCAGCCATGCATTGAGATTTGAGGAACCAAAGTTACTACCCACCCTTTTGTACTGAAATTATTCTACTCGAATATTTGGCCCTGTGATACAGGATAGAAAAGTCACTGTACCCAATAGCCTGTTGCTGTAGGTCCATTGAGATTTCTGACTGCATTTTTCCCTAGGGTCAGTATTTCCTTAAAGTGGTTTTCTTGGTTTATTAATTAGCATATTTTTGACTAGTTTTCTCCTTGTAATCTTTATCCTATTGCTGTGTATGCATGTGTTGGTGTATATGCTGCATTTGGTAGCATTTTTGCTCCCTGCTGGGACACACACTTGTTGCTTGGCAGGTGAATGCTGGCATGCAGAATGATTTCCCTGAACTTTTCAGGAGTCCAGTTAGCATATGACAATGGTACAGTGGGTTCCACTCTAGCGAACCCCCTGAGCCACTCTTCACCAATGTGCAAATGTGCAGAGAGCTTGTCATAGTTACAGTTTTGTATAATTATAAATAATTTTTGTTTATGGAGGATTAATGCACGAGATGCTATTAGCGTTTGCAAAGGATTACTTTTCCAGTGGAAAGGAGATAAATGTTTATGAAGGTGTGTTGTATGGGTTTGGTAAATATTTGCCAGAAGATGAATATCTATAATTCCCAGTGCACAGTGTAGTGAATATTCAGGGATTCTAATCATGTCATGATGACAGTATGGGACAAATGACATTTCACATGCTATGAGTTGTAAAGGCAAACCCTACTCACAGAAGGACCTGCTACTGAAAATATAGAGATTATGTAAAGATTAAGAGCAAGATTGTGGTGTAAAATGGCACAGCTCTATTAGATGATTGCATCTTAGTCAGCTTCCATTTTAATCTGCATCATTTAGAGAACAAACCTTTCTTCTTGCATTTTAGTTACATAATTTGTGCTGTAATAAATGGTCAGATGATATGTGAGGGAATTCTTAGTGAGGTCTGGTTTTCTCTTACACTATCTTTAAATCAGAAATTGAAATCAATGCACTGTAGTCTGACTGTGATTTTTTCTGTGCTGATGGTAGTCATAAAAGTCTTTTTTGTGAGGGTAATTCCCCTCCAGTGAGATAAATTTTAAATTAATATTTGTCCTGTTCCCTGCATCCTAAGTTTGTTCATCTTGATAGTTGATCTTTCTAGTACTTAAAGTGGACCTAATAGAAATCTGAAGAAGGACATTTTACAAGGGTATGTGGTGACAGGACAAGGGGGAATGGTTTTAAACTCAAAGCGAGTAGATTTAGATAAGATATTGGGAAGAAATTCTCCACCCAGAGGGTAGTGAAGTACTGGAACAGTTTTCACAGGGAAGTTGTGAATACTCTATCCCTGACATTGTTCAAGGTGAGGTTGAATGGGCACCTCACTATGGTGGGGGGAGTTGGATGTAGATTATCTTTAAGGCCCCTTCCAACCCAAGACTTTCTTTGAGTCTATGATTCTATACTGTGTCAGTCACTTCATTCAGCTTCTGCAGTATCTTTTTTTCTGCCTAGGGAAACAAAGTTCAAGATAATGCATTGAAGAAATGTGTTTCTACATTTATTGTAAATCTCTCTCAGCCTTACACGGTTAAATCTGAAACCTCTTAGTCCATGTTGATTCAGTCTGACATAGGGCTCTCAGACCCAGGGTACTGTTTGCTTGTACCTCTCATAATAAGGTGTGTAGAGGAAGTGAGCTTCCTCTTGCTTACTGTAAGACAAAAGCTTGAGCATGACCTCAGCCTTTATTGGACAACAGAGAATCAAAGCAGGAGTGGGAAAAAACAGTAAATACTTCAACTGTCAGATAAATCATACAACCATATATTCATAGAATGTCTTGGGTTGGAAGGGACCTTAAGGATAACCCAGTTCCAGCCCAGACCACTGAAAATTTAGGACTGAACCTTAAAAGCCATCAGGACTAAACCCAACAATCCATTAGAGTTTAAATTTCTTTAACATGGATAAAACCAGTATTTCCTTAACACCATAAAATAAATGTTCAAGATCTCATGATCTGCAAAGCCAAGCTTGTGACTTGCATTAAAACAGCCTGTCTATGGATAGAAGGAACAGGTAGTGAGTTAAAAGATGTGCTTCAACATAAGTTTGCCTGGTGCTTTTTGTGATTAAATTGAGGAATTTAATTTCCAGAATAAACTGGCTCATATCTTAAGAGAACTAAAGCAATCTAAAAATGTTCAGCATAATTAGGGAAGAAAAGTAAATACAGTAGTTTAGATTAACTGATATAAAATTACTTTTGATGAACAATGTTCATGGTTTTCATTGCCTTTCTTACATCCCAGTAAATGTAGGTAAAGCAGGTATTTATGCTAGATATACACAAATGAAGTCTATTCAATTTTAGCTCAAAGATAAATAAATTACAAGAACTTTAGATACAGTCTTTCTATCAATTAAAAAAGAAAGAAGGTGGAGACATAGATAGTTGCTTTGGAAGCTTCATATATTTTCTTTATAGAAAATATATGTCATCAGCAGAAGAGTGAAAGGGCTGGATTTGTTATTTTGGAAGGACCATAAAGTATAAAACTCTTTCTTTGTTCAAGACAAGCACTGTATCTTCTAGGTTTACCAAAGACAAAATCCATAAGTTCTTCTTAAAGTCAATGGGCCTTTGCTATCATGACTAACTACATCTGACAGCTAACTGACTCTGAGACAGCAAATATATTATAAGGTTTAAAGATCCTATAGCCCTCCTGTCCCACAGTTAGCAAAACTAATGCATCAGATGTTCAATACCTACTGTGTGGAACTAATGACACCCATCAGGGTAACACGTAAAACTTCCTGTTTTGCCTGATTATGATCACAAAAGACAGTACAGTTTCAAAGAAGCAGTATGGTACATCCTTACAAAATGGGCAAAATTATCTCTCTCCTCTAAAGTACATGGGGTTACACTGAATTGGATAATCCGAGAGCAATAAACTTTGACTTTAAACACAGTTGCCAGAGACTACTTTCTTGAGGGGATTTTTTGTGTTTTACTGCATTCTGGGGCTTATGTTTGGTTGTCTGGGTGTTTTTCCCCATGGTGGAGTTAGGTCACTCATCATGTTAGAATTTTACTTGAGTCTTCAATCTCATACTGAAGAGCCTACAAGAGGTTATTGGATTGTCGCATATTTTGTTTATATTTCAGTTGGCTAGAGAAACAATGAAGAAGAAGGAAGCTCATCGTTTCTGTTGTAGGGGTTTTCCACATTCTTTTTTATTTCACTGCATTCCTGTAACATTGAGACTCATTAACACTGCAATCCTATGCATACCGAGAGATTATACATAGATCAGCAGCACTGCGAAAGGCCACAGGTAGGGTGACTTGCTCCAAAATTTGAATGGCCATTTCAGGGTACTATATTAATCTACAACTGATGACTTGGTGATCTTTTTGACACTTAAATAACTGCTTAAAACCTAACCCAAGTTGAAAGACAGTGATGTCTTCAGCAATTCATCATAATTTGTGAACCTCTAACTAATATACCATGAACAAGTTTCTCTCTAATAAACAGGTGCTAATTAATTAGTGCCTGTCATCTTTATCCCTTTCAATCTCATTTCAGTCAAATATAGGAGAAAGTGCAAAACACTTTGTGGGTAAAGAGTCACAGCATAGCATACTCAGTCAGAAGCAAGCTTTGCAGATCAAACAAGAAGGTGCACCAAGAAGGCTGGTGTAGTAATCATGAATTAAGGTTACGATGGGGGCAGAGACACAAGGGAAGGTGGCATTTTAAGTACACTGCTTCTATTCCCAAGGCATCCATTTTTTAAATTTTGAAAAGTAATGTGATCTTCAGAATTGTTGAGTCTCTACAGATCCCATAAAATTCAGCTTGAAACCTTTAGAACTGGGCCTTAAATACAATATAAAGTCCCCTTAACTAAGGGGATAATTTGAAACTAAGATAATTTGCATACTACACAACTGCAAGCCTCTTTTTGATGACCTTTTAGAATATATTTCCTTTTGCTGTTTTTCTTTCCAAGTACAACAAAAACTATTGTGAAAATTAGGATTTCTTATTTCATCTAACAAACAAAAAAATTACACAATTCCTTACCACACAATTCCTTACCATATCCCAAAACAACTAAATTAAGTGATTATGCAGTAATTCCTCATCTGAACAGCGCCATTCAATTATGACAGTTAATTCCCCATAATCTCTGAATTATAAACTTTTAATTTCCTAATATTTTTGCATCATTACAATTAGACATGCAATATTGCTCTCATGATTCACACCTTTCAAAGCAATTCAAAAAATAGAGTTCTAATGCCACAAGATGGGAAAAAGATAAACAATGTGTCACACCAAAGTGCACTAAACCAGTTCATTACCAAGGCAGAAATAAAACTGAGGTAGAGGTCCAGCATGCTCATATACTGGACTATCCCTCTCTCTTCCATGTATCTATGGCAGAAAAACAGCTTTTGAAAAGTCTTGAGTGTCCTATTATCTAATTAGGTAAGTCCCTGCTTTGCTGCTATTGAGAACAGGAATAATCCTATTAGAAATAATAGAGTTTATCGAGCTGTTGTGAGGGCATATGAAATCCTTGTGAAGGGCATTGGTAAACCTGTTCTGTCATCCTCTTTTAACCCTCGTCTTCCAAAAGAGAAAGAGATCATTTCAGGTTTAGAAGACGATAATCATGAAACCAGTAAAAAGTCTGCTTTACTTGACATAGGTGTTGGTTAATTAGTACTGAAAAAGTCCTTCAAGATTGATTGAATGGCTTTCTTGCTTGGCAATGTAGGAGGTAAGCAGCAAGCAACAAAATTGGAAAAGGTCATAATGCCTTTATTAAAAAAAGAAAAAGAAATAGGAAAAAAAAGTATAATGAGCCAGTGCAAATAAGGATCAATTTCAGCAAAATTTATGAATGTGACTCTGGTAAGAGCTCAATGTGCAGGTTAAAAGCTTATGATGCAGGACTAGTTTTAGCTGGAACAATAGGAGGAAATGCTTAAAAGGGAACATTTTCCAAAATGGAGGACATTTTTTCTTACAGGGAAGTAATTCACCTTCCTCTGAAATACCAAGTCTCAGGTGAAGGCAGAATGACTGATCTAAACAGTGATAGATTATTGCTAAACATTATGTCCTCAGATTCTTACTAGTGTAAAGTATTTTAAATTAAAAAGCTCACTGCTATGAGCAAAGAAGTTTCATTCATATTTTCCTCATTCATATTCAGCTCAAATAAGCTGCTGAGGTCTCAGGAAGTGAGAAGAGGAAAGAGGAGCTAAATCCATTAAAATTAACTCAGCTAATGCATGTTGGACAACCTCAGATTATTAAGAAGCATTACTGTATTGTCTGTTCCCTCTTAACTGAAGAGATTTCATAAAGCCTAGGTTAAGAGCATTCTCCATCTCTCCCCTTTTTCTCTTTGAATGTCACTCTATAAAGCACCATAAATGCAATAAGATGGCATGCAGAAAAATCAGGTGAGGTCAAAATAAAGAGAAAAGGCAAGAAATATAACGTCGGAGTCCAGGGCATTCCTTTAGTTGCCCTGGAAGGTCACAGACCTCGGCAGAGAGGCCTGGGACCTGAGAAAGAGAGTTTGAATCCTGGACAGGGGGGTCTGTCCAGGGGGGTTGCCTGGCACAGAGCCCAGAAAGACACAGGCTTTGACTAGTCCATGGAAAAAGCTTCTAACATTGAGAGAAGAATTACAAGTCACAAAGGTGTAATAGACAGACAGTAGCTAATCACTGGGTGGAAAATTTGGTAGTTTTGGGATTCTTAGAATGGAGGTGTATAGGGGACAAGATGGAGATTTTAGGGCGGTGCCCTGGGTTCTTCTTGTTCTCCCTTGGCATCCATCTTCTGATGTGAAGGTGGCACAAAGTAGTCTAAGGGTATTGGGTCAAGGTAGAAATTACCTTTTTAGTATAGGTAATGGGCATTGGCACAGAATTGTAAATAATAGACACGTAATTATCTGTAAAAGAGGTAGCAACCTCCCATCACAGGGGGGGTCACCCTGTGTCTGAGCTGCTGTGAACATCTGGGCCGGGCACAGAGAAAATTGTAAGATAAGAAATAATAAACACGCGAGAAACCTTTAACAAGAATATCTGAAGACTCCAGTTCATTCTCACGCCAGCCTCAAAGCCTTCAGAGAGCAGAGGGCAAAAAAGACTCACTCGAACCACCACCTGAACCACCACCTGGAATCTCAGGCAAAAAGAAAACCTAAACCCAAGAACATAAGCCTTTTCTATATCCTTACCGGGAAATAGTAAATCAGTCCTTTTTAAAGTACATTTTTGTAAATTGAACTTTTTTTGTCCTTTACTGAAGGTGCAAAGCATTAAAAAAAATGATGCTTCTTATATTTTCTGTCTTTGACTTAGGTTGCTGCATATAGATTATCTTTCAGTGGCAAGTATGAGCTTATGCTGATGTGCTTTGCACTTGGGAAAACTGCAAGGAAAAAGGGAATTATTGTGAATAAGAGAGGACACCTCTGCTGAAAGTGAAGAAGTGAAAAACTAAACAAATAATGAAATAAGAGAGGCAGGAAACAGTAGAGAAATAAGTGTAATCAAACATCTTGGGTAACAGGGCCCCCCTGGTTGTGTCACCTTTAAAAAGTATGGAATGGAATTAGAATTGAAAGAAGTACTAGAATGACTAGAAGTATTAGAATTTACATATATAAAACTTCAAGTGATTTTACCAAACTTCCTTAAAATTGTTTCGTTTGTGCAACCTGTAAAGAAATTGGAGAAAAGACTACATTATTAAAAATTGTCGTTTTCCTGCATGATCTTCCCTTACTTCTGAAGTGAAAGGCTTTTCCAAACATCCAAGTCAATAGACCATATTTCATTTCTTGGATTGCTGGATGATCTCCATCCTTTTGACCCTCCAGTCTACCTTTGAGAGGGGCACACTGAAGCCAAAGTGCAATGTACTCTTTGCTTTCTTTCCATTGTCCATCTGTCTGAAATAGAAAGGAACAATGGTCTTCCAAATCCCAAAGAAATCAGTCAATTGAAAAGGACACAAGCAGGTATAACTAGAATTTTAGCCCCCTTTATCAACACACAGCTCTAGCTAAAGTTAATCTTAAAGGCCATTCTTCAGTCAAAGTCAAATGGCATGTTTTTTAGAAAAATTTCTTTCTCCACCTCTTCACTGGCATAAGTGTGTTGTTTTGTATTTTGAATTTCTCGGTCTTTTTTCTCCATATTCTCTGATCACTTCTATTTTGCTAAGCCTTGAGCAATAGGTCTGCAGCATACAAGCAGGCACATCTGAACACACAGCCTTTTGTAGAGTGAATACACATACTGCTTTCTGAATTTTCTCTGTTACTTCTTTCAAGAAGAAAAAAAAGGAAATGACATGATGTCACAATCTATAAGTCACATCTTTTTAGTCACAATTATTATAAGGTCTTTGATAGCACTTTGACATTTATGTGGTGTGTTATACACAACAATTCCCTGTTTGGAATATATTATGAAGCATATGAATCCTTAGCTTGGCCTTTTTTGAAATACTTTTTAATTTCTTTCTCAAAGCTCTAGATATCATCACAGAAAAACACTTCTGCTTCAGACAAACAAAGAAAAGTCACTCCCTTCTCAGCCAACCTCTATTTGGACTGCAAATAAAATGTAAAAATGTATGGTGATTAAATAAAAGTGTCATGTCTTGCACAGTGTCCACAGTGTTAACTTGGTTTATCACAAAGCTTTTCATTCCAGTGATATTCATTCATGGACAGTCTAACTGGAAAAGACCTACCTATGTGAGCAGACTTTCTAAACTATTAACTCTTCAGTCCATTGTACCTAATGAAACAATAATAATAAAAAAAAAGGCAAATGATGAAATGCAGAAGATTACAGTATTTTCATTGTTATTTAAACAGTATAGATCTTGTCCCTGCAGCACTAACTTCGTACTTTTTAAAGATATTAAGAGTCATAATCTTAGCCAGATATTACTTAATTATCCACAATTATCAGGACTACTAAAAGTATCTTTGAAAAATGCCTGACTTTTCCTTAAAGTGCTGAGGAAGCTTCTTCTGGAAGGAAGATAACTGTTTAAGCACTGTCTCTACTAGGAGGAAAATCTTGGAAAGATTGCCCAGAACATTTTTTTGTCTCTTTATTTTTATACAGTATGAATTTAAGGAGACTTGTTCAAGACCCATCACTTGTTCAAGACCCATCACAAAGACCCAGTGACTCTTTGTGCTGTCTGGCTAAGCTGTTATATCTTTACTGTTTCTTAATGAGTAAAGCTACTCAGCATCTGATAGTCTGTGCGGTCTTTTTCCCTCACAGAAGATGTTATAAGAGTGATCACTTATGATTATTTTTGTTTTGGCCAGAAGTTTTAGGGGACTATTTTAAATTTCTTTCAAAATTAAGTCTTTTTCAGATTAAAAATTCTAAGCAGAGACATTTTAAATTGGAAAAAAAATAGATTATGGGTTTTCACTTGCATGTGAAAGGTTTTCATTTATAAGTCATGTCATTACATCCAGCAGTGGTATTCATTCAGGTGGAAGACTCCTTCACTTCAAGGAAAAAAAAAGTTTTAAGGTTATCTCCTTATATTTCTTTTCCATTTGAAGCTACATTCTCTGTAGTACAGGTTTTCTACCTGTAGTACAGTTTTTTTGGTTTTGCTGCACTAAACACATTAACATTGAAATCTGTTTTTGAAACTCCTGGTGCTTTGCTAACAAAAATAATTCCTACAGCGTCCACTGTGAAGCTAGAAAACTGCAAGGACATCTGAAGTGGAATCACTAGCTAAGCACTCAAAGCATATTAAGCCTGATTTGCAGCCCTAGCACTACAATTTTAAAAATCATGTAATTAGAGTAAGAACGGCATCCTTCCTGAATTGCTGTGAAGTTTTGTTTATTGTAGTCTTTATGTTGTCTTGTTTTAAATAAAAAACCCAAAATATAATGATCATTAGAGAACCTAAAAGCAAGTGTGACATGCAGAATGAACATGATCACTTATGAATTAGAAATTATAGGCTTTTTTACCTTTTTTTTCTCTTGTGGCAACATTTTGCTTTATTTTATCCTTAACAAATGTGATCATGTAAATAAATCCTTTCCAGAATGACTTACAGGTTTTCAGTCCTTTCTTCTTTCATAAGTAACCTTTCTTTCTCCTACTTACACCCTCAGAAAAACTGAGTTTGGAATAAAGAGAAATGCAATCAGCTTAAGGCAAGAAGAAAGATGAAATTTTGGATTGTTCTGCTCTATTTTTGCCATGGGTCCTGATCTGGAAGTTCACATCACTTCTGTGATTTCTGAAATACAATCTGTTAATTTAAATTATCTTTAGAGAGTATTCCCCTGAGTGACAGTGCTTCAAATTTTCTTAAGACAAGGAAGGTCTAAACCAGAAAGATTTTACTGGAGTTACTTTATGTCTTACTAGTAGCAAGGAAGGTAAATAGCTCATATTTGGAGTGTTTGGAGTGATGGCATTTGTCTTCCCACGTCACTCTTACACATGATCAGGCCCTCTTGTCCTGAAGATGGCTGAACACCTACCTGCCCATGGGAAGCAGTGGATTAACTCTTTGTTTTACTTTGCTTGTATGTGCATCTTTTGCTTTCTCTATTAAACTGTCTTTAGCTCAATCCATGAGTTCTCTAGTTTTTGCCCTTCCAATTTCCTCCCTGATACCTCTGGTGGGATCTCCTCATGAGTGAGCAGCTGTGTGGGGCTTGGCTGTTGTCTGGGGTGGACCAGGATATTAGGCCATCCCACTTGTCGTCTCTCCAGCTTCTGAAATTAGGATGCCATTCAAGGTTATGTAGGGATGAGGCACCACCTGACCATGCTGCAGGAACCAAATATGGGGATAACATCTGTTTTTCTAATTGAAGTTAAGTCTGAAGGGGAATTTTCAGTTCACATGGAGACCATGCAAGTACTGCCTATAATCACATTTCAGAACCCTGAGTGTAAAATATGATCTAAATATTGTCAAATATCCTTTTCCAGAGATGAGAGTTACTTATGAATTAAGTTGTACTTTTCTAGGATATTTTTCTTCACATCTCAGAGCAAGATTTATCATGCATTTAAAGAATATTTTATTTTATTATCAGGTCAATTATGTATTTTAAAAACTGTAGAAAAGTATATTGTTAAATAAATACAGTTACATTATTTATTGAAAAATAATTACACAAGTAAATGAATCTAGTCCTCATGGGTTGAGCTAAAGACAGATTAATAGGGAAAACAAAAGATGCATGTGCAAGCAAAGCAAAACAAGGAATTAATCCACTGCTTCCCATGGGCAGGTAGGAGTTCAGCCATCTCCAGGACAGCAGGGCCTGATCATGTGCAAGAGTGATGCGGGAAGACAAATGCCATCACTCCAAATCCCACCCTTCTTTCTTCTTTTCCCAAAATGATTTTATTTGGTATGAAATACCCCTTTGGTCACCCTTTGGTAACCTTAACCCTAGAAGGAGCAGGAAAAGCAGCATGGGGGTGAGGTTGGTGCCAAGCAGAAAAGCATGGAGGGAGGCATGTTGGGGCAGCACTGTGCAGGCCTTAGCAGGCCTTTTGCAGCTGCAGCGTCCCCGCAGCTTTGGGCTTTGTGGTTTTCTGAACCCTAACCATAAGGGTAATCCTAACCCTAGGCAGAGCAGGAAATGCAGCATGGGGGTGAGGCTGGTGCCAAGGAGAAAAGCGTGGAGGGAGCCATGTTGGGGCAGCGCCGCACTCCTTGGATCACCTGTCCCAGCCGTGTCTCTTTTCAATCTCCTGTGCACACCCAGTTTCCTCACCATCATGGCAGTACAAAAAGCAAAAAAGGCCTTGGCCCTGTGTAAGACCTGTTCAGCAGTAAAGAAACCCCTCTGTATTATCAACACTGTTTCCAGTTCACATCCAAAACCCAGCCACGTACTAGCCACTGTGAAGAAAATTACCACAGCCAAAAGAAGTACACCTAAAAAAACCCATCCATATTCCAAAGATAGTACAGCTTTTTGACCCCACTGAACAGGAAGTGCCAAAATAAACAAGACAGCTTGACTCATGCCGTAATGACCAGATAACTATGTTACTCTTTAGATAACAAAGACCTTTAATCTCCGTTGCTGGCCATCACATTTAACAAAAAGGAACATTTTAACATTGACAACAGAATGAAGACCTATAGGCAATAAACAAAAGCCAGATACAAGGAGCATCAGCTGCCAAAAAGAACCTGTACAGGGCACTTGAATGGGACTTCACTGGAGACCAGTGATCATATTTTTAAGTTATATTTAATCTCTTCACCCCCACATAAAGGCAATTTATATGTTTTTAAAAGTGGCGGAATGTTGTGTTTTACATGATATTCAGGACAAATAAAATTAGTCCTGCCCATATTAAAGGTTTCATTCCAGTCACTTAATAATTTCATCCTTGTCAGAGTTAATGCACAAAATTCACTTTACTGCTTACAAGCAATCACTGACACATTATGAAACTGGAGTATTGGCTTGAAACCTAAATAAATAAAGAAAAACTGCAGCTTTTATGGAGAAAGGGATGTTACAATTTGTCAATCAAATGAATTATGCCAATGCACACTGGTAGGCAATAAAGCGCAAAGTATTCTTCTCTTGGATCATTTCTCACATATTACTGCCTGGCTCACAGGCTCAAGGGTCTGATAATGCTGAGGAAGGCTGTGAGATAAACTCACTTTCTTTTGTTAAGGCTCAGCATGAAGACGATTTTTTAAAATTCTAATTCACTTGGAGGTGCTTCTAAAGAAACTTGATTGTAATTAAAATCTGAAGTGAAATTCATACCATTGCCTTATAGACTTACAGTCTGTGACAAAATTACTTGTGAATAGAAATGGATTTCTATACCCTGAAAATTATTTTCCCATTCTTCCTCATAATTAACCTGAAGTGGATCAATTCCTCTTGTGAAAAAGCAGACGAAACCCCTGTTCCAGGGCTCCAACAGGCCCTGGCATACTGTAGAGGAGCTCCAATTTCTCAGACATCAGCTTCTTAATGACAGAAATGTTTCTTAGTCAATTGCCTTTTCATATGATTGAAGGGGAAAATAAAATCTTTTCAGAACATTTCTATCTATTTGTATTTGAAACTGTGGTTGTCTTCAAACTTCCATACTTGGACTGCTGAACTGTGCCCCATGCACAACCAGATTTGATCTGTATTCATTCAAAAGGAATTTACTTAAAAAACTAGTCTGGGCAGCTGCCTAGAAAATCAGATCCAGGCTGAAAAATAATACAAAGAGACTAAGATTTTGGAAAAATTCACTAAGATTCTACCCAAAGATAGATAACATTTTCTTCCAATTCTGACTAGATTTGACCTGATCAGAGGTCAATCAGTTCAGTTCAGGCCAAAGTATTAGTAATGCTATTTTAAAATATGTAAGAATATATTAATGAGAAAAAAAATCCCTAGAATCAGGAAAATGAAACACAATTGGTACATCTCAAGCAGATACCCAAATATGTTGGCCTCTTCTCAGCAAGGTTTTAAAAGAACCTGCTGCTTGTGCATTATGCAAATGTAAGCTCGCTGTTTAAATTACCTATGGTGATCTTCAACCAACAGTGAATAAAATGTGGTAATTATATCATATTGATATGCACACTCCAAGAGCAAGAGTTATTTTCAAAGGTTAATTTACCTAACCCCTCTCTCTTCATCTTTCCTATTCACACAGCTCAGTCCCTGCAAAAACCACATGAATAAGACCTATTTTCTCTGCTAGTAAAGTTACACCATCAAAGAATACATTCTGCACAACAAAAAGTTACTAAGGATGACTATTGAACATGGAATGCATTCAAAATAATGCAGGTGGGAACAGTACTTGAATTTGCACATAGCATGGGAGCATCAGATATTTAAACGTAGGTTGCTAACATAAGGTATTGAAATTGCCTAACTCTTTAACCTATTGGATACTGCATCTGTGAATGTATATCCAGTATTTGCATGCACTTTTCTGACACTAGTCTGAAAGAGTTTTTACAAAAGTGATGATAGGAAAGCTGCTGTCTAGGAAACTGGAATTCAGAATATATTTAAGACAACTATCAGAACTTTATTTCCACAAATGAAGGTTTAATATTCACTACTTTTAGTCAAGGGTTTTGACCCAGTATGCTGTACTCAGTCCTATGAGTCAATGCTCTTGTGAGGGTTCTTTTTCTTGGCATTTAAGATCACAGGATCATAGAATAGTTTGGGTTGGAAAAAGCCTTTAAAGGTCATCTAGTCCAACGCCCCTAGCAATGAGCAGGGACATCTTTCACTAGACCAGGCTGCTCACAGCACCATCCAACCTGACCTTAAATGTTGCCAGGGATGGGGCATCCACCACCTCTCTGGACAACTTATTCCAGTGTTTCACCACCCTCATGGTAAAAAGTTTCTTATGTCTAGGCTGAACCTACCCTTAGTTTAAAACCATTACCCCTTGTTTCACAGCAGGACCTTCTAAAATGTTTGTCTGCATCTTTCTTACAAGAACCCTTTAAATATTTGAAGGCTAGAGTAAGGTCTCCCCAGAATCTTCTCTTCTCAAGGCTGTAAACCCCAACTGTCCCAGCCCGTCCTCATAGGAAAGATGTTCCAATCCTCTGATCATTTTTGTAGCCCTCCTTTGGACTCACTCCAATGGGTCCATAACTTTGTAGCACTGAGGACCCCTGAGCTGGATACAATACCCCAGGTGGGGACTCATGAGAGCAGAATACAGGGAAGAATCACCTCCCTTGACATGCTGTTTTGGGTGCAGCCCTTTCTGGGACTATGGTTCCCTCTCGGTGCTTTGCATGTTCATGCACACTGCCACCTTACATCCAGGTTTTTCATCCGCCAGCACCCTGGTGTCTTTCTCTGCAGGGTTGCTTTTAATTCCTTCATCTCCCAACTGGTATTGATGTTGGCGATTACCTAACCCAGGTGCAAGACCTTGCACTATAGTTGCATTGAGGTTACAAAAGCAGATGAAATATGAAAGACATTTTAACGACAGCGAAGGAGAAGGAAAGAAGTTTTGAAATATTTTAGACTTATTTCCAGAAAGTGAATGTACAAGGAATTAATTTCTCATGGAAAGAACAAACATGTATATTGTACGTATCTTTCTCAAATTTCAGAGAAGGAAAAAAAAAAGGGGGTTCATCCCAAGAATTTGAGAAAACAAGAAGACACATCAAACTTTTCAAAACCTTTACTTCTATTCTCAGAGGCTTACAAGAGTGAATCCCTCACTAGTTTGGCGTGAAATAAATCTTTTTTTTTCCCTCTCTTTTGAGGGTAGAAGATAGAACATCAGTTTATTTTCTATGATTCTATATCTTTTTTAGTCTATTTGGGAGGTGTTGGAAGAATAGCTCTTCAGGAATTTTTCTCCTGGCTCAGCATAGTTCCAATGTTCTTTTAATATTTTTGACAATTACTTTTCAAGGGATAATAAATTTAAAGTAACTTTTTATCCTTACAAGTATGTTGACAAAATGAACTCAGGGATTCTGGAGCTGAAATCCATGCTAGAATTTCAAAGGCAAGAGTGGCATTTAGACATTTCGTTTTCATTGAAAGCCCATTGGAGTCAGTTACCTAAGGGCTATTTGAATGTCCATCCTGTAAACTTAATAGAGACAAATTACATCATGCAGTCCCTCCCCATTTTCTCATCATGCAGATCATTTTTCTTCCATATCAATAAGTTTAAACCTTGGTAGTACCACTCCTGCAGTATATATTGTGTGCAAAACCTATGATTCTCTTTCAAGTCTCAGGCTAGATTTTGAAATTTTTAAATAATTTCTAATACGCCCAGCAAAATGCAAATAAGTGCATTGATATTTTATAATTTTTTTCTGAAGAATCTTAATTAAGGCCAATATAAATGAACTGACTAGCAGTTTCAGAAGTCATTTAATATACTTTGGATGTTATTAATTTCAAATGTACATTTTTCATAATCAAAGTTACCTGACCAAACACAGAATATTAGAAATACTGACTGGAAGGAACCTCTGCAAACCTCTCATCCAACCCTTCTCTTTAAATGTGACCATGTCCAACACTAGAACAGAAAAGACATGGCTATATCTATCTGGGTGTGGAAAAGTTTTGAGGACAAAGGCTCCACAATCCTCTTTCAGGAACCTGCCACTACTGCACTATTTTGACTCCAAAAAATATATTGGCTCCATCCACTTTTTAAGGCACATTCAGATACTTACAGACCCTGTAGACTTCTCTTTGCCAGATTAAACAATTTACCTTCTGATTTGCCATATTCCTGTAATTCCTGATTGTTTTAGTAGCCTTCTGCTGAATCCTGTCCAGTTTCTCAATAATTTTTTCTTGAACAAGGCAACCAGATATTGACTAGGTTGTCCTAAATGTCATGTCACTACTTCTAAAGCAGAATGATGTAATATAGTTCTTTGTTCTGTAAACCACATTTCGACTAAAATTTCCACAGCTGTGGTTGCCTTTCACATGTTGGTTTATATTCAGCTTGTTTTTCACCTTAACACCTGGATCCTGTCTCCTATTGGGTGAGTTGCATCCCAGCTGGTATCATCAATATATTTGGGGGGTTTCTGCCTCTCCTATAGAAATGTTCACTTTCTCTCTTGAGCTTTATGGATCTTCTGCTGGCCTAATCCTCTAGTATTGCAAGATCCCTTTGATCTGAAGCATTGCCATTTGTTGCAGAGCAATCTGTGTCATCACACAGGTCACTGATAAAGGTGTTGAGAAATGAGGGCCTCCTGGCTTTTTCCATTTATTATCAATCATCAGCTGGACATGGAGTGCATTTTAACTGTGGGGCATATTCTGTATTTACTAGTTGTCTGTATAGTATTACTGTAAGTCTTGGCAAACTCACCAAATATCTTCCTTCTGTTCTTCTCCCTGCTTAAAGCCAGTTGATCTCATCTAGATTTCTAGCAGAAAGATTATGGGTATTATCCAAATTTCCTGGAGGAATCTCTTCTTCCTTCTGAATAAATGTTTCCAATTTTCTAGTTATTGGCAAAGTTAGCAAGTAATAGACCTTCTAAGAAATGTTATTTGTTTTTCACTTTTAAAGGAAAATAATTAGGTAGAAATTATGTAGAAAATTCAGGAAAACATGACCTTGTGTTTGACTCAATTAGACAGGCACCAAAAAGAAAAGTTTGAGAATTTCTGAACTTTCTTAAAGCTGATTAAATTCACTGAAGAGATAAAATGCTACATATTTTCATTTCCAGAAACCTAATAAACAGAGCTGAATCAATTCAAACTGATTTGTCAAAGAAAAAAACATTTTTAAAAATGTGAAAAACCTCAAGAATAACTGAATCCAGCTGTAACTAGTGATCTCTTTGATCATATTAATTATGTGGTGTATAAAGGGAAATGTAAATAAAATCTCATCTTGTTTCCCAAGAAGTTGGACAGGTGAGACCTCAAAATGTGAACAGTGTGCATGCTCCACATGAGGATTTAAAAAAAACAATTTAGACTAATGATAGTTTGCTTTCCCTAAATGGACAGGGTCTTGAAGCTGGTCTCTGTGGGCTGCTTACCGGCTAAGCAGTAGTTCCCAGACCAACTTAAACAGTTTGTGGGTTCCTCAATCTCTTGGCTGTGCGTGGTTTCAGGCTTGGAATCAAGAGCGGACTCTGGCATGGGTTTGGGAAAGTGTTTGTTCCAGTGCAGTCCACATGGCAGAGCAAGGTTTGGGCCCTTGCGCTCCCTTTTACCAGGGCACAGCCTGGGAAGGAGGAAACTCTGGGCCCATAGGAAGGGGGTGGTACCATCAGGGTGATACCATGTGGATTTTGGGAATGGGGAAAGGGGCTTTGGAAGGAATATACCAATACAGACAAATATACAAAATACATATACAACTTTGAAAACCTCAATCATTCACCTCAACAGGCTCTGACTATACAGAGGCTTGCCAGAAGGGAGTTAGAGAAAGTACCAAAATTAAATATAATAGTGTTTTATTTTCAGAGAGATAAAAGCTTCATCATTTAGGGTCTCATTACCAAAGTCAGAATTAGAAGGGCAGTGAATTCACCCCATAATGGCACCTGAAAATATTAGGAAAACCCTTCCTACCAGCAGACATCCTTGTACCAAAGGTAAAGTGAAAACTGTCTCTGAACCTCTGTGATTAATGTAAAAGCATATAAGAACTCTATTAGGAGGTTTATAGCCCAAAGAATTATAGATATGCTCATGATAAGCTTTTTATTTTGATGGATTCTTCCAATATTGCAACCTCTGAATTTGTAAATAAGAGAATAACTTGCTAATTATTAGGTTCTACAGAATTAAATAAAGAAGATGAAGATATACTTAATGTATTTTCTGTTATCATGACTTTTAAAGTTCAAGGATTCAAGCTTTAAATCATCAAAATTAAGGAAATAAACTTTGTTAAAACTGAAGGTCAGTTACTTAAGCACCTGAATCTAAGCAATAAGGCTTTAAGAATCTAGATTGCAACATCATAGTGGGGTCATATCTGCACAAGAACTTATAATTAAAATCAAGTTTTAACTTGCCTTGAATCAAATACTGCTCTCTGTCATTAAGATTCTACAGATGTGCAAATACTTGTGCATGTATATTAAGTTCATTGACACTGTAAGTGTCTCTTTACCCAAATAAAGTGATGTTCATGGCCACAATTTGCATGCATGCTTGATAAAAGGACAGAGATGTTGCATTAAATAAATGCATCATTCATTGATGAATCTATCCATCAGGAGCACACATGATACAAGAGAAGGAGAGCAGATGGGCAACTACAGTAAGGAGAAAGACTGAAGAACAGATGTGGTTCTTAGGTTACTGTTGCTCTCTGATACACCTGATATCTATCTGAGGAACAGAATAAAGAAGTGTGTTGGACAAATACTGAATTAAATGGGAGTAGTCAGAAAGGATGACTCAGACTAGTTCCTGAAATTCACAGAAATTGTCTATGGTGCAGTGAGCTGGGAGACAAAACTTACTGCTCCAGGTGGAGGTGGGGCTACAAAGCACCAAAAAAAAAGAAAGTGTGCTATCCCCATAATTCTTTCCTGACAGAGTATATGGCTAATTCCATCCTACACTGACACTTAGGGATAGGATTGGCTTTAGGGTCATGTCTAGGGCTCAGAGAGAGAGAAACAAAGCCTGGAGCTCCAGTGAGACTGAAAAAGGGATGCGAGAAGGGTGAGCTCTACTAAGAATTCTCTCTGACTTCTTCCTCTAGTTTATGGAAGCAGGTTTTGGATCAAGCTTCAGCTCACCTGAAGTCTTTAGAAGTTAGCATCAACATTAGTAGTGATACAAAAAAAGAAGTTACAGATGCAATGGGATTGCAAGGGAGCTGCCAAAGTCAGGACTAGACTGCATCAGGAATTGTCCCTAACAACTTCTGTGTCATAGTTTGTCTTAGGATTTAAATCTTAGTCCAGATCTAAATTTGAGGTAAGGTTTGAGGGTTAGGAGTGGGAAAAAGACTAGGATTCCAGGTGGTATGGGCATGCAAAGAAGCTTCTAGGTAGCAAAAATATTTTCCACTAGCATTTTACATCTCTAGGAAATTACTCAGATTAGATTTAAGACTAATCTAGAGCTTCAGGTGAAGTGGAGCTGGAAAGGTGCTGAGAGAAACCCTACAAGCTAGGGTTTCTGCTTGACTTCTAATCTGCCTCTTCACTAAGGACTTGCTGAGGTTTTACTGTACTGTTTGTACACGGCTTCCATGCTGAGATGGGGGCTCCATTCTTGCCCATTGCTGTATTGTGGGTCTGGGCTCCAGCTGGCAATGCTGTTGCCCCTCCCTGCCTTGTTATCACACTTAGCTTCTGTTTCCCTTTAACTTAATTAATTACTGCTCAGTGCAGCTCCATGAATGTTTTGAGGTTTATCCCAAGGCCAAGGACAGGGCCTCAATGAATGTTTTCAAATACTTTTTGTAGCATTCTTCATGGAGCTCATTCCCTCCTTTGGAAGATCTCTTCACCACCATTGCATTCAGAGCAGGCAGCTTTCCTTTGGTCTCCCAAGATTGCCCTCAGCTGGGCAGCTACAGCCTGAATTTTCAATAATAGCTGCTGGACCATACTGGGAATTCACCACTGGGACAAAAAGATTGTTTGGACACATTAATCCCCTTCCTGGATCATTAGGGCATGCTGACCATTTTGACTGACTCTAGTCATGGCTGAAAATGTTGGCTTTCTGCAAAGAGGTACAGACAAGAAACCAACCACTGAGCCTTCTCAAAGTGCTGAAGTGTTGTCAGTCTCACTGAAGGAACGCAAAGTCTCCTTTGTCCTTTGCTTCTCCTGGTTTCTCATTAAGTCCTAAGAAGTAGAACAGCAAGGGCAGAGTCACACAGAGTATACACAGCTAAGCTTAAACAAGGAATCAAGGAGAATCCAGAAGGGGATAACCAAGTGCTTTGTGATTTGTGAGTTTCCCTGAGGTGTCCAGTGATAGATGGAAGGTTTACAGTTATCAGGATAGGGCAGACCTTGTGTCCTGAATATCGATCTCCACTTGCTTGAGAATTAAGTGTGCTGTAAATCTACAGCTTCTCTGCCTTTTGCCTGCTCAGCAAAGATACACATTGAGGAGAGGAAGCACGAGCAGGAAAGATGGAACTTAGAAGAGAATGGAGCATCTGAATTTAAGGACCTGCTTGAAAATAATTTTAAGCAGCTTCTCCATCCTCCCCTCTAAGCATTTTAAGTGTATAAATGCAGTAATTAACAGTAGAGAAAGAGAAGAATATTCCTCAGGCACATATAACAAACCATTCACATTACTGAAGAGAAAGAAAAGGTGTTGTAGCATGCATTTAAACAGCCTTTCTTTTGCTGCTCTCTGTTCACGCACAATTTAACTATTTATTTTGGGTTTTTTTCTCTCCCCGGCCTCCAACCTATCTAAATAAGGTGCCCTTCAGAACAACATTTATTTTACTGTGAAACCTTTACAGATGTTAGCATTAGTTTACCTTTGCAAATGGTTTCAGTTAGGAGAAGTTTTATTTCAGTGTGGAGAACTCCTGTGTATTTCTCTTTGTGAAGGAGATATTTGGTAAGAGGCAATATGTGTGTGAAATTCATAGACTTTTGAGCTGTCTATGACATGTTGTTATCTATGCTGTAGTATACATGCCTTTGCATTTGCCATTGAGCTCTTCCAATCAGATAACTGAGAGACAATATCATGATAGCTGTGCTCACAGGAAAATAATCCACATTTAAGGCCTAGGGGGAGCTTTGTTGCTGAATAAGCAAAATTCTTTAGCTTTGTGTTCACACAAAGTAGAAATGCATTTAATAATGCAATTTTGTTATAAAACAATGAGAAATTCACTTTGAAAAGTGACAGATTTCTCAGAAAACTCAGATTTTAAATAAGGAAATAGAAGTAAAGTATGTGACAGAAATTAACAGATACCTGATGTGATGATTTGACCTTGGCTGGATGTCAGGTGTCCACTAAAGCCACTCTGTCACTAACCTGCTCAGCAGGATGAGGTAGAGAAACTATCAAATGAAAGGCTTTGGGGTTGAGATAAGGGCAGGGAAAGATCACTCACCAATTACTGTCACAGGCTAAACAGATTGGACTTCTTGTAATAAATTATATTTATTATCAACCAAATCAGAGTAGAATAATGGGAAAAAAACCCAAATTTTAAAAATACTTTCCCTCCACTCCTCTCCTTCTCAGACTCAGCTTCAGTCCTGTTTGTCTACCTTCTCCCCATCAGCAGTGTTAGGGGTGCAGGGAATGGGGTTTATGGTCAGTTCATCAAATACTGTTTCTGCCACTGCTCCCTCCTCAGAGGGAGAACTGCTTTCTCAGCTCCAACATGGGGTCCCTCTCATGGGAAAGAGGCTTCTGTTAACTTCTTCAAGGTTAGTTCTTCCCATGGGCTGCAGTCCTTCCTGAGCTGTTACACTATGGGCCCTTTCTGTAGCATGTGGTCCTTCAGGAGCATCCTTCCCCAGTGTGGGCTCCCCAAGGGGTAACATGTCCTTCCAGAAAATCTTCTCCAATGTGGGCTTCCCACAGTCACAACTTCCTTTGGACACACCTGCCAGCTCCACTATGGACCTCCATAGGCTGCAGGGGCACAGCTGCCTCACCATGGTCTTCACCATAGGCTGAAGAGAAATCTCTGCTCTGGAAACTGAAGCATCTCCTCCCCTTCCTTCTTCATCAATCATGTCTCTCAAGATATTTCAGATGAACAGCTTGTGGAAGCACTCCTTACTCTGCCTCCAGTCCTGATGTGCTGGCTTGGCACAGGCCTATTATCATTCAAGCTAAACACTGCTGCAGCTGGTTTAGGTCCATTCACAAGGTTGTCTCTTACAATGCAATGTCTCTTACACTTTCTGCAGGGGCAGACATGTACATCAAGAAAGCAATGCTGGGACAGGAAAAAAATGTTCAAAGGACAGCAACTTTTTTCCAGCTTCTGGGGCTATTCTTTTATAAAGGATAAGGCCAGTCTTAGGCTTAACGTCATCCTAGATGTAATTTCTCCTACTGAAGCCGTATCACAGCTTCCTTCCATTATTAAATTTTACTGGAAATCTCAGCCAGTCAGATAAAATTCACAAGGCACAGAGACCAAAACAAGGAAAACTCTTACTTCCTTTCAAAGACACAGACTTCTTTTTGGAGATGTAAAAGTACTTTCTCATAATTTGTAAGTGTCCGAATTCCTGGCAATACTAGAGACATTTACTAAAGAAAGTATTTAATTTTCATGATTCTCTTAAATTATTATTTAATTAAGATTACTAAATATATAAATCAGAATTTCTTTTCTAAACTGTTTAAACATGCCAAAAAGAATTCTGTGGGGTAGAGGGTAGGAGAACAAAGGAAAGGAACTTTCATTTTGATTAGTAAATAGAAAGAGCTGTTATATATTGAATAAGCATGGCAAGAAGGACAAGGAAAAATACTCCAATATTTCAGCAGTCTAATATAATACAATGAAAGATTAAGATACTAATAAAATTAATATTGAAGAAAATTGGGAAGTCCAGCTTCTACAGTAGCTCACTCTCACTTAATCCCAGTCATGGAGTAAAATTTTTAACACCTTCTAGAGAAACTTGAAGAGTACACAGACCTGACTCTGCTTTACAAAGCATCCCATATTTAATGGGTAAAATACTTTGTGTTCTTTCCAAATACAGAGTGGTCTTTTTCTTGACATAAAAGCCATGCTGTTTTTCAGAGTATTTCCAAGCTCCCATTTCTGATTGATTTAAATAGTTCTATCAGTCAAAATCAAATCTAATCAACGCTTTTCTAATGCAGTAAGAGTTATCCCAGGGCAATATTTGGAGAGAAAATAAAAATGAAAATGCAGTCATTTTTTGTTTTTAAGGCAAGAGAGACTGGCAAATATTCGTTATTTTATTTATTTATGTATTTATTTACTATGACAGCACTTAGTATTGGTTGGTTGGTTGAAAATCCTCCCAGACCCTTTACTTTTAAAAGGCATTTCTTCTTCCTGATTTCCTGCAATCAGGTATAAAACAAATTCTATGATTCCTAATAATATACACACTAAGGAAATTTGGGCAATAAAAGGGTTTATTATGTTGTAGTATGAGGAATGAAACTAAAAGGATCTCAATTCAATCATAAGGGTATTCCCAATATAACACCTATGGTAAATCCAGAGAGGAAATTAAAGATTAATTCATAGAGAGAAATGGCAGTTTGGCAGGAGCACATCATTGTCAGATGGTTATTTTTGCAGTAATAGTTTTTGTTATGCTTCTGCACACAGCCTTGCATTTGCATGAGGTTGCTGCATTGCAAATGGATTCCCTAATTTTCTTTTTCTATATTTACCAGAAGTTTCTTCTCGTACAAGATTAATACCAGCAATAATAATAATAATAACAACAACAACAATAATAATTAATTAAATTTCTCTTGCCTCTTTCATATAGAAAGTTCCCAAGATACCTTTCATCGCCAGTGGGGAATGATATAAAAAATGAATATATCTTTCTGCACAGATACACAAAATAATTTAGCTTGGAAGGGGCCTCTGGAGGTGACCTAGTCCAGGTTCCTGCCCACAACAGATCTAGAAAATCAAAGCATTGTCCAATCAAATCTTAAACATCTCCAAAGTCAGAGAGTATATGTTTCTGGGAAAAATTTCCTCAGCCTTCTAGCTTTCCTCACCACAGCAGCTACCCTGCTCCTTAGACACTTGTAAGTCTGTGGGGCCAGACAGGATTCACCCAAGTGGTTCTGAAGATGCTGGTGGAAGAGTTCACCAAACCATTTTCCATCCTCACGAGGGGAAGCAGGGGGCAGGTACTGATCTCATCATTCTTGTGGCCAGTGACAGGACTTGAGCAAGCAGCATGAACCTGAGCTGGAGGAGGTTTTGGCTGGGTATGAGGAAAAGGTTTTTCATCCAGAAGGTGGTTGAACACAGAAACAGGCTACCCAGGGAAGTGGTCACAGCACCAAGCCTGAGAGACTTCAAGAGTTTGGACAGTCCTCTTGGGCACACAGTGTGATTCTTGAGGTATCCTGTGCAGGGCCAGGAGTTGGACTCAATGATCCTTAAAGGTCCCTTCTAACTCAGTATATTCTATGATTCCATGATTTCTCATCAGTCCTGGTGAACCAGAGAGGTCCCAGATATCTGGAGGTTAGCCAATGTGATGCACATTTACAAGAAGAGTTGGGAGGAGGATGTGGAAAGTTACAGGCCTGACAGCATACCCTTGGTGCCAGAGAAGGTTATGGAAGAGATTATCTGGAGTGTGATCACATGCATGTACAGGACAGCCAGGTGATCAGACCGAGCCAGCATGGCTGGGAAAGGCTTTTGGAAAGGCAGGTGCTTGACCAAACTGATTCCCTTTTATGACCAGGTAACATGACTAGTGAATGAAGGAAAGGCTGTGGATATTTCCACCTGGATTTCAGCAAAGCTTTTGACACTGTCTCCCATAGCATACTCCTGGAGAAGCTGGCAGCCCATGGTTTGGACAGATGCACACTTCAGTGGGTTAAAAACTGTCTGGATGGTCAGGTCCAGAGTGGTGGTGAATGGAGTAACATCCAGCTGGTGATATTACAGGAGGGGTTCCCCAGGGCTCAGTGTTGGGGCCAGTCTTTTCTACCAGGTCAAGTAAGTCAGGAGCACATAAACCATTGGCAGAGGGGATGGGTGGCAAAGAACAGTATGACCGTACCCGTGATCTCTATCACCTCCAACACACTTCCATTCCTATCTCTTATCCAGCTAAATCATACCATTTTCCAGGTAGCTGAAGTGAGTTTTCAAACAGTAGAAATCAATAGTGAAAATAAAAATAAGGTCATCCAAACTACACCATGAATTTGGATGCAGGAGGGCAAGAGAGCTGCACAAATACCAATCTTGGTGACAATCCATTTGCCACCACTGGAATATGGAAAAATTGAAGACCAGAAACTTGGAACAAAATTAATCAGCAGAGTTAATGTGAACTACTCTTTCCTTGACATGGAGGGCAAAACAGTTGCTCCTTGGTTTTCATGCCTTCTATCATTACACAGATTGAGAAGAAACTGCAAGAACATAGGTATAGGACAGCAGGGATGGATGAAGAAAGAAAACACCCTCCCAGATACATATGTTCACAGATGGAAGAAATACGTAGTAGGAATAGAAAGACGAGTGGAGCAAAGACACAGATGAACATTGCCATTGATGGGGCAACATCTGGCAGAGTGAAGATACCGCGAGTACCACCCTGATTCTGGAACAAGAGCAGGAACAGAGAATAGCAGAAAAGAAGAAAAATACTGATTTCCCCTTCACACACACAGCTGTGGAGAGCTACCAGAGGGAGTTAAGAACCAAAAGAAGGTTATCAGTAATCATCTGCATGCTGTAGTCTATGTCAAGATATGGTTGCACAGAGAAAATTACACATTCTGAGCTAAGAATGGCCACATCTAGTATCTGGGGTTTTTCCCCCACTATTCCATCAGGAGAAGAGTCAGAAAACTGTCCTTGGTCTAATTCAAGGCTTGACATTCAACATACTTGAGAGAAATATCACCAGCTTTCAGGCTTTAATGTTAGTGTTGCAAATTTTCAGGTTTTTTTCTGTAGAAGGCACAGTATGATTCATCCTGTTAGGGGTACCTCTTTACTTACTGATAGAATTTCTAAGCCAGCAAGAGGACTTACTGTGGGATAGGCCTGTGAAATAAACCAAGACAGACAGACCTCAATAACAAAATGTATTTCACTCTAAGTGGCCTGGAAAACCGCCAGGACTCTTAGTCTACAAATTGGGGAATTTGTAAATCTGATAAATAGCTAGAGGTAAAAGCATAATTAGAAGATTCAAAGCTAAAGGTTACAGATATTCAGCCATTGAATTCCTGCTGGTTTAGGAGATTACTCACATCATATATAACATTTCAGAAGTGTTTTTGGGGTAGAAGATTAGTAGAGGAACTAATTTTCTTTCTTTGAAATTATTTAGCTGCACAAAAAGTGTAATTTTGTTTCTTTAGGTGGTACTGCAGCTGCCACTTTCAGGAACACTAAATTCCAGAGCAGCAGCAGCTAGCTTGGATTCTTAAAGAGGAACATATTTGATCTTTAATGACTTTTTTCTTTCCTCATCAGAACTCTGATCTTGATTCAACAGTGCTTTTAAGGCTTCTCACTTCCTGGAACAAACAGAGTGGGACTGTGTGCAAAAGTCTTCCTTCAGTTTAGTTTGCAGCTTTTTCTTATAGTGTCTACAGATCTGACAAGTGTAGCAGAATTTCTTAGGGAAGGTGGACATGATCTGTATTTGGACTGTGATTGAATCACCCAGACTAGGCCCCAGAGTTAAGGCCTGTAGGAGTTGTGGCGCAGCTGATATTTCAGTTGCCAAGACTGTGGCGCAGTAAGAAATTGCACCTTAAGGCGCTAACAAGGAGCAAAGGGTTTTTCTAGTAGATAATAAGTATAGCACTTGGTGGGGACACAATAGCTGCTCTAAGAGTTTATTCAACAATGTGTGTTTGCATTTTTCCCTGTGCTGTGTGCCAATGGAAGAACACCTGTGAATGTAAACTACGTAGCAATGTGTATAACCTGCCATCTTAGCCAGAATAAACAGAGAACGTAGCACTGACCATACTGGTTGTGTCTGCGTTTTGCTCTTGCCAACTTCTCACTTATTTTGGGGTTCCCTCGGCTTTCTGACAAGGGTGACAATTTAGGATGAGGCTCGACAAATGCCCCACTTAGTAAATAAAAGCTTAATTTTACTTTACATGGATAAGTTGGTGTACTGGATTTTGACTTGTTTGCTGCAGCAAAAATTTCTGCATCTTTTGAAATTTAAAATACATTTCAGGATATTTAAGACATATTTTAGGAAGACAGCTGAGAGATCAAACAAATTACTTCTGGGCATTATAGGCCTCCTTAGATTCACTCTGGTTTTTTTTATTATGTATTCAAAAGCACATACCATAATCTTGTAGATGCAGCTCTGCTATTATATATATATTATATATATATATGTCCATTGATGATGCTCAGGTTATCTTTGGCAAGCAGTACCCATTGCTGAGATAATATTTTCAGGAACATAGATATTTCATTTTCTGTCCAGTTCTCATTGAGAGGCAAAACTGGTTACAATAAGATGTATGTTAAACCTTGAGACAACCTTAAAAAAGACATTATTGATAGTAGCATGCTCACCAACACTGTTGGCACAATGTAAGTAACAAACCAATTTTAAACCCATCTCCTGTAAAAAGAATCCTCTACCCTTATTACTTTATCATGGGGAATAGAAGGGACTATACTGTTAAAAGAGAAGAATATGAATTGTCACTTATCCTGTTAATACCCTAAGGATGACTAGCAATGTAAGGGCAATCTTCAGTTGTCTTGAGGATCTCAACATTTCAGCACATTCTGAGGATAAGTGGCTAGTCCTTTTACCATTCCATGGGCATTTCTGGGATTTTAAAATTTCAAGATATCTTGTATATCTGTGATAACTAAATATGCACCCTGTGTTTTGCTGCACCACTCACTTGGGAAAATATGATGTGGCTGGATCAGGTGTAGGTTGACAAGTGCATTGCTTTCTAATCAGAGAGGATCAAGGGATTTTATGCTGATTTTGCAATCGCTATAGGAGGCCAGATGACACATTATTCAGATTCACTTTAAACTGGCACTAAGAAGGTTAAAAAATGGATTTACTATACCATTTATTACAGCCTGGGTTTCCAAGGGAAAAAAGTCTTTACTGAGCATGTCATGCTGCAGAATTGCTTTCAGTGATTGTACAACTTAGTTAGCAAATTCTAGTTCTCTTTTGCCACGTGTTGAACAGGATTTGATCCTCATTTCCACAAAAAGAAGCTGAATAAATTACCTTCAAACCCATTTGTTATTATTCAATAGATTTTTTTTCAATCCTCTCTGCTAGAGTAGCTATGTTTTACATGAATATTAATTGACTGAGACCAAGAGAGTGAGAAAAGAAGGGTGCAAAATTGCCTATATAGCGTAGTGATTATAATACCAGGAATTATGGTTCAAGACTTTGTTTCAGAGGAAACTTAATTATTGAATGTGAAGTGAAAACTTTTCAGTACTCTCTGGAAATTTCCAACCAGTTCTCACTTAGTTTTGTATTTCTGCTCTCTATATTATAACAGTAGGCTGTTAAGATTAAAAAGCATACATTGTTTTTTAAAATAAAATCCTTATCTACATTTCTTATAATGTGGACATCACAAGTTGTTAAAAACCTTTTTCTCTCATGTTATTATTGTTTATACTGCAAAAGTCTCTGTGCTCACTTAGGCTGTGTACAGATGCATCATGATAAAATCCAGTCAAATTAGGGCATCATGGAAACAATTCCAGATTAGTCGGAAGTACTCAAATGTGTGTCAGAACCTCCTTCTCTAGAAGGTTTTAAGGACTGTGAGATATAAATCATGACCGTCCTCCTATAGAAAGCATTAGGTTTCTGCAACAAGTATTTCATATGAAAGTGCTTTCCCTCTCAGCATTCATGTATCCACTCCCAAAAGAATGTCTGAGTAAGTGATGAACAAAAGAAGAAAGGTTTCTGGTATATTAATCCACTAAACCACCATACCATGATTGCCATCAGTCTGCGTCATTTGCCTGCTTTCAAACTTCCAGCTAAGGTACTCCACAACTCTCTCCTGAGCTGTCCCCTCTTTCTGACTTAGAACCTATGCACTTTTTCCTTATCTGGGATTAATTCTCCAGGTTACAACCTCTGAACTGGATTTTGCACCTTAGAACTGGATTTTCTTCTCACAGCTAAATAAAATTAAGTGTAATAATATGTTATGACAAACAACTAGGAGGAGCATTGCTGTGTGCCTATACTCACATATTTTACCTCTCCCTGCTGCTGAATAAAGTCAGTTCCTACTGCCTTGGAAACCCCACGCACAACACACTCCCTGCTGGAGTGTATGGAGTGTATGTATGTATTTGCTCAGTGCGCTGCTGTAAGCTCAAGACTTCTGCCTGCTTTTTTAGTGAGCCTTCTAACAGGTAATTCAAAATTGTAGAAATCATTACAAAAATTTAATTAGCACAGGAGCCTGATAATTATGGCGGTAACTTCTTCCCCCAACACTATGCCCAGAAAATAATAGATACAGGCCTGCTCTATTCAGAGCTGCTTAAGCTGGATCAGCTTTGGACTTCCACAGAAACAGAATTCCAAGTTTATAACACTTTACATTGTGCTTCATAAGTTCATGGTTCCTGACTTTGGTGGCAAATAAGTAGAAAACTTTGATCACAACACTAGATATTGTTGCTTAACTATCAGCAACTCTATTGTATTTAAGTTCTCAAACTCTGTGTCTCAGGCTAACCTCAACAAAAATAAAGATATAAAAATAAAATATAATTGGAAGACAATATTGTTCCGGTATTCAACTATTGTGGAGGTCACAGCAGACTGAAATTGAGCACCTTCTATATGGAAACGCAGCAGAAAAATACATAAAATAACATCGTTTCCTGCTTCACTATAGTGCTCATCTGAGGAAAAAATAAAAATGGATCCGTCAGAAGAAAGTGACACAGAGAAAGAGGTAGATATGCATAAAGGCATACTCTAAACAAACTAGACTAAACTTTTGACTAGACTAGAGTCTAGTCAAAACAGACTCTAATCTCCTGAGTGCTTGGCCATGATCACAGTATCATTAAACATCACAGATACCACAGGTCAGGTATGGACTAACATACTGTACCAGGGTACACACACACTGTTGTAGCAACACGAATTTTAGGTCTTGAATTTGTACTGTATTTGTATTTGTCTGTACTTGGTATGTCCCTTCCTGAATCCTCTCACCCATCCCCTGATCCCCTTGGTATCTCCCAGAGGGGAGCCCCTTGTCAGTCACCCTGGAAGCTTGAAGAGAGATCATTTCCCATTTGGCCAGGTGCTCAGGCACCTGCCCTCTTCAATTGTCCTGCTGAGTGTCCCACTCTAGAACCTCCCAACCCCTTCCCATCCATTGGCCCGAATTCTCCTGTGGCCTCAGGCTATGTCCTGGGGTGCATAAGGGAGAAGGACAGCCTTGCCTTTTGCACGTGGAGCTGCAGCAATAAACACCTTTCAAACCCACTGCAGAAGCCCGCTCTTCATTCCAAAGCCTCACCCATGCTTCCAGCTAGCAGATCTGAGGAAGCCACAAGAACTACTGCAGTTGGCCTGGGGTAAGCAGCCTGCCGGTAGCAGCCTCCCAGAAGGAAACCACTGCACCCTGTGACATAGAAAATACTGGGGAGGGAACTGTTATTCCACTGTCCATGTGCCTGGAATTGTGTGCTGTATTAGACAATGTTAACTGTGAGGTTAGTGCAGCAAGCCCCATTGTGGTAAATACCCAAGACATCCTGGGCCAAACTCTGACTAGACATCCAAGTACATGCATCATTTCCTTCCTTCCCTTAGAGATAGAACTTTATGGGTTTTCCACACAATAAAATGAAATAAAGCTTTGTTTAGAACTTCATATCATTTCTCAGTGGCCTGATTAAGGTTATAGTGTATTTGTGACCTGCAAATGCTTTGAGACCTTTTTGTTGTTTATTTTTAAAGTATAAAATTGTTGTACTTTTGCTGGCATTTTTGTGACAGGGCAACATTTGAAGGCAGTATGAGGTCTCTAAAAATGTGTTTGTACAACACACACGTCTCAGGCTAAATTTGTTCTTTCCTCTGAAATCATTAGTTTTAATCCCTCAGCTTTGAATTCATTGTTGGTTTCCTTCCAGGACTACATTCTTCATTATAGACTGGCAATAATAATGCTTCGTATTTATAGAGCACTTTATATTCTCAAATCTCTGTGCAAGCATTCATTATTTCATCACTATAGATTTAAAATAATTCAGTCCTATTTTAGAAGAGCCAAATGGAAAGCGTTGAAACACTGAGGACTTCAATCTCAAAACAAGTTAATGACAGAAATGGCAAAAATCAGAGACCTCTGACTTCTGGGATCATGGTACCTACTAATACATAGCCCTTATCAAAATAGTTACTAAAATTAATCAAAAGGAAAAAACCAAAGCCGTAAGCAACTTACAAAGGTCAATGTGTCATAGACTAAACCATACCATTATTACTGAGAGCTTAGCGCAATAATGCCATTGGAAATTTTTTGACATTTATTTTGGATAAAAGTGAAAATACAGGTTTTAATTCTGAAAACCACTCAGGCAATACTGGTTTGAGGCACATTTTTGAGAAATTATTTAATGAATAATTTCATTGGGTTTTTTTCCCAGGATTAGGGGCATTTAAAATAAATCAGTTTATTTGGTTTGTCTTCCACTCTTTTTTTCCTCTGTTTTAGATGAAACATGCTTTCACATTAGATCAGACCACTAGACTAATTTGTATCCAGTGACTAACACGAAGTTGTAATATCCAATGTGTGAAGAGCCGGAAAAATATAAAATACATTCAGCTAATTTTGCATTGTTTTCCAAGAAAGATGTACTTCTGCAGAGGTTATTTCCAATAGCAGATTTTAATGAAATAAAAGCAATCTGTTGACATTTTTCTGTCTTGGGTAATTGAGCTGAATTTACACAATACTCATAAGATTAGGCAATAAATCTGGAAAGTTAAATGCTCCCCTGTTTGTCTGTTCTTCCTCATTAGAGGACAATGAGAGATTAGAAAGTAGTTAACCCTCTGGAAGGCAAAAATCTTTATGAAAGCTACCAATAATTGCAAACAACCAAGTTACCATGTCATAACAAATTACCTTTTCTCAGCTGACTCTTCTTAATTGATTCCTCACACTCCCCTACTCTTCTGCAATTGCCAAGTAATTTACTTCACATTTGCAGTGGTCTGGAAGCAGATAGATAAAATGATCTAGCTGAAGTGGTGAATCCTTCATAACAGTAGCATGTTTGCATGTAAACAACTGTGCTGGAAGGACCCTGAGCAACTCCTCTCCCACTGTGGGATTTTGTCCGCCTGAGCTCAGAGCCACCTTTGGCACAGTGCAGCTGGTGACACTGGGAGAGGCCCCTGACAGCTCCAGGGGAAAGCTTACAAGGCTGACCCGTGGGACCTGGTTTCGGGCAGAAGCTCTTGAACTTGGTCCCACCACAGCCAAGCCTATTCCTCACCATGAAATCTCTGGTCTGGGGCCGCAAACCATGAACAGACTTTTCAACTGGATGTCAGTTGTGGTCAGGAGCTTGTCTGATGCCCTGGTCTGGGGCATTCTTTCTGATTGCAAAATAAGTAGTACTAGCTCTTCCTCTCAGTTTTTGGGTACAGCACTCTATGACGTTTAGAAACACATCAGACAGTAAATGTGATCCAGGAGTTCTAACTGATTCAACAATGTGATCCAAATTGTCAGCAGCTTTGATTTTCATTTCATCTATGTAAACATATTTAATAAAATGGCAGATGGTACAATTCACTGTATGACTGCCAAAAAAGTTTTCATCTCAACTTGTTTATGATCAGTTAACCTTTAGCATTCCCTCTACTTTATACAAAGTGTGCATTGTACACCTAAGACACATGGGTTTATTCCCATCTCTCTATTAGATGATTAAAGTAATAAAATGGCACATAATAAATATTCATGTTTATTGCTGAATATGGAATTGTTACTTTCTATACACCATAGTGAACAAATATCCACTTGATGAATATTTCAAATCATTATCAGAAAGCAGCTGTGAATATAGGTGACTTGAATAGCAGTTCAGACTGGAAAACAAGTTTAAGGGGACTGTGTTTGAGAGCTTTGAACCCCTCTCCCCATCACCCTGCCCATTTGAAAATAAACCCTTCAAAGTTTCAGAACATCTGCTGTGAAATCTGTGAAGGAAATCCTGCAATGGTAAGATGAATCATTAGCAGTATCTGGAATGTTCATGTTAATGGTCGAGGAATCCATTCAGGGCAGGTAGCTCAGTTTGCAGGTGCAGTGTGAGCTGCAGGTTGAGCTCTGGGCAGGAGGAGCCCGTGGCAAGGGGCCATGAACTGCTGACCCTTTGCATTACAAAAGGCATGGGGATCTGTGGGCAGCCAGGTGAGGGACACACCCAGAGACACAGCAGGAGCCAATGACCACTGACTTTTGTGGGCTTAAACTGTGGGAGTATAAAAGCCCAGGTAGAACTTTGCTGAGGGTCCTTTCTGAAACACCAGGCTTGAGCTGTTATTCTGTTGTTGCACCAAGATTAAATTATTTTGAGGCTCCAGAGGTCTGATACTCTGTTATAAGAAACATTTGAGCTGGTAAGGAAATCTTGTGTGAGTGTCGGTGTGCAGGAGGTCAAGTAGGGCATCTGTCAGGTCCCTGGAGCCCCATGCTGTGCAAGGGGCTTCAGTCCCAGCAATAAAAGTCTCTGACTGTGAAGTGTGACTGACAGGGGATCTCCTGGATGGTCAGACAGGAAAGCTTCCTTAACACAGTTCTGCATTTACAACATTCACAGAAACATCTGATTCTCTTTCCTGTATTATCACATATCAAATACCCTAATTATTTTAACTTTGGAGATAGTTCCAAGCAAAGGAGCATCCCAATAAGAGGGAATGTGGACAGCTTCAAAGTTAAAGCCTCTGTCTTCTGGTTTGAAAGCCTCTGTGGAGTTCCAACTCACAAACCTTGTTCAGACATTGCTCTCAGCTTACCTTCTGATGGAGGGCAGTGGACTGCACAAGGTTTCTATGCTATTTGACATGCATCTGGGACTTTCTACAAGAAGAAAGGGATTGAAAACTGAAATTAGTTTTCTACCCTGGAGAAATTTGTTGGTATAGAAAATAGCTGTCTCCATGTCTGTGCCCCTGGCTTTCTTAGCAGATAGCTGTGTGACTTGTCATTGGCATAAAGGCTTTCTGAGAACTCTGCACACTGTGACCACTTACATATGTAGCTGAATTTTAAGGCTGGAAATCGTCTAACATGGAGGCAATGTGAGGGTCAAGCAGACTTTTATTAGGTAATAACTGATTGATTACCTCTATAGAAGCTAGTATCATATACAAATACTATGGTTATTGGGCTTGAGGAGCTTCGGTTGCTGCAGTCTGCTCCCCTAGAGCTGAGACTGGTGCTTGCCATTGTGATATTTGTTTTAAAATAAATTTGCGTATCAAGTATGTTATATGTTATAACCTAAAACTGTGCTGCAAGTTTAGATTTCCAAAAATTGTAAAAGGCATCTCCAACTACCGAGGCCCATTTGCAATTGTAAAGGCTCTCAGATAATAGCAGGCGAAACTAAGATTTACAACGGAAAGGACCGGGCTGAGCAGGAGATGGCTCATTCATCATGGGTGGACTCGCCACTTCTTCAATGATCAACGCCTGATACGGATCTAGGTGGGGAGAACCCAGAGATTGCACAGATCAGCATCCCAATGCCCAGTTCCAGGAATGCGATTCAAGACCTCGACCATGCCAGGAAAAGCTTTCAAAAACCAAACAGTGAAAGAAAAGAAGTGTATGAATATGCACACTGGACAAAGACTCACAATAAACTTGCCTCAAGGCAAAAAAACTGTATAAAAACTGTACCCTGGATCTCAGAGCTTGTGGACGAGAAGGGTCAGCTCTGTTGAGGCTGTCTGTGCATTCACCCAACCTTGATTGATGTTGCATCCTTTTATTGTGGCTAATTCAAATTGATTTCAAATGGCAAAATAAAATACTTGATATCAAATTGGCTCTGAATCATTTATAACACCATGACAGAGGAGAAATCAGTATCTGTCTACTTAAGTATTCCTTGTGTAACATCCTTCACCTCTGGTTCCCCTGGAACCAATGAGTTCACAAAGAAAAATATCCCCTCAGACACTCACCTCAGCAGGGAAACCAGTCCATTTAACACTAGCATTATCAACTAAATATTAATGCCTAGCTATTGAGCCTCAATTAGAAGTCAGTATACAATAACTGTAGAAGTGGATGGAGATGTGCTGAACTCTGTCTCTCAGCTGTAAATGGTGTGAAGATCCTTTCCTGTCTGTCACTCTTGAAAGCCATTACCAGCTCTGCCATTATGGCTTTGCTCTGAACCATACTGGGAATGTTCACACAGCTGAAAGCTACCACAAGAGGGATGGTTCCTCAGGCCTGGCCAAAAGCTGAAGCTTTGATCCTGTCCCTTTGCATTCATATAGCTTAAAAAACAAGTTCAGTTTCATGATGTGAGCTCTTGCCCAGGCTATATACTGCCTAAATGTGCTTTATTTTGATTTAAGTAGATTTGAAAACATGTGAACACCAGATTTCTTGGCTGCTAGCACTATTTCAGAATCCGAATAAGCTGTCTGTGTAGATAAATTCTTGGAGAGAGCATTGAAAGCAAGTTGTTTTCAACCCATGAGATTTTTAATAAACTGAGTAGCTTTGTGTGGCATATCATGAGACAGCTTTCAGTGTTTCTGGCTATTCCAAGTGGAGATTATTCTGAAGAGTGTGTTTCTTCTCCTGGGAAAAGAGAAGGGATTCTTTCAGCTACAGGATGGGAAATGTCGTATTCTCTTTCAGTAAAACATGGAACCCTTCTGCTCTTAAGTAAGTGTTTGCAAGGGGATTCTGAATTACTGCAATATCCTATAAGTAAAATGTTATGTGTGTGTCCAAAGAAGAACAACGCAAATAATTTACACTTTGTTTTAAACCAGATTTGCTATTATTTACACAAAACAAGACCCAAACTATTTTTAACTTGCTCACCCCCAAAAAAAATCCTTTGCGCAAGCACATGTGATGCTCTTTCTTGATGACAAAAAAGTTCCACATCAGGATCCCATGTTGGTTTTATGCAAAACTTACTGTTTGAAGTAAGAATCTTAAAAAATAACTTTATAGTTAGGCTTTAATATCTGTTCACCATATCAGGACAAGCACTAAGCATGGAGGCAAGCATTTCAAAGACACTAAGGACACTCTTTTTGACTCATGCACTTAAACCAAACACACTAACAGAGTGCACACAATCTATTTTGTGATGTCCTCTCTAATTATGCATTTTCTTCACTGAGGTGCAAATAAAAGAACATAGCTGAAATAATCCTACAGAATTCATAGGCCTGCAGATTAAGGCCTTAAATAGTTATATAATTTCCTGAGTTTCTCGTAGTCGACCTTTTTCTCCGCCCTCATATTTACCTCTGCCAAGGAAGTGCCAAAAAAACCCATTAAAAAGTCTCAAAGTCTTCAAAATGTTGAAATCAAACCTTAATTCTAAACCCTTTGTACTAAGATACGATGTTCTACTGAACAAGAATGAAGGAATGAAATGCTTAGGAAAAGCTTGTTTCGTTTTTTTTATCTGGAAAGAAAACAATATCCCATAATGTATGTCTTCTTAAGTGGTTTTCAACCCAAGTCAGTTGATTGAAGATACTTGAGTAGTCATAATATGGTTCTTTCATTTTTGAGGAAAGCTTTTATACTGGCCCATGTTACATAAATGAAGCCCTAAGAGAATTTTTATACTGATTTCTGCTTGAGGTTCTCATTGGACATCAGTTAATTAAATAGGTTCCAGTCCTACAAAAATCTGATTTTACTTTACTGGTCCAACTGATGCAAAATAATCTATAGAAGTCTGACAACTCCTTAAATTGAGCTCTGAGTATTTCCTAAATAAGTAAATAAACAGAGACAGTACTTTGAAACTATGCAGAGTTGTGGATGTTCAAAAAGCTTGCTGCATTAGACCTTTACTGGTATTTATTACTAATTCAATTTTCATTACCTTTAATCTGAAATGTAAATGGCAAACTGTCTTCTCCGTAAACATCAGTGACAGACACCGAAGTCCCTGCCTCCAAATTATTTAGACTATACTTAGGTTTTTACTTTGTGTAAATTGGGTTCAGAGATGGAAGACAATGAAGCAACAGCTACAGTGTGTTCCCTCTTATTGTGGTAAAGATTACGATACTCAGTATTTGCAATTAGATATGTGCCTTCAGCTTTAATAACTCTCCTTCCTTCTTAATTATTTTTGATGAGTGTGATCTTCCCAGGCATGTATGAGGCAATTTTGTTGGGTATGAGAAAGGTGTTCTTTGGCATTAGCAACTCTATGACTGGTGCAAATGCTAATAAAATAAAAAAAATAATAAAAAAAAGAGGCAAGCCTGCTAATTGTGAATGATTTGCTTTCTCATCCCAAGCTAATAGAGGAATAATTTTGATGAAGGATTCAGAGTCAGGAAGCATCAAGTGAGTTCACTCCAGATTAATTTCCCTCTCCAAAAGCAAATAGTTGCTGCTGAAGTATGGAGCTGAATTTTATCTGCCCCATTCATGGTGGGATGAGTAGGCCATATATTTGTCAGCCATTTAATTTAATCAATGAAATTTAATTATGTTTTGATGCAAAACCACCTGTCACCTTCCATCTGCTAACAAAATTCACCCATCCCTGCACACATACACACATTAAAAAAAAAAAAAAAGATTATTGTATTCCTGAAGGTGTAAAGGAAATAAGGTTTCTGACTATTGCAGCTGGATGCATCCGCTCATACTGTCTTTCTGGGGAACTGGTAGACAGGAGCTTGCTACCTGGGTAGCCTTAAAAGAAAGAGTTGAGAAGCATCCATTCAGAGAAAATTAAAATTGCTGAGGTGAGCTGATGGAAGCCAAAGTGATGAAAATGATGTATTTCAGTCTCAGTGATGAAAGTGATGTATTTCAGTCTGTGTTGTGCAGGAGAAGAGATGTATTAAATGTGGCTTCAGGAGTACAACTCCTTTTTTTGCACAGAAGCTTTTTCAAACTACTAAGCTCTCGAGTTTGGTTTCTCACCCGAGATTCAGGTTGTTAAAAGTCCTTGGCCCTCTAAAAGCCCTGAGTCGTGTCACGTGAAAAAAGCGGAGTCTTCAAGGCCTTGTTTTCAGTTTTCTCATGTTGTTTATTATTTGATATCTCAGAATTCTCTCCGCACTCAGCCGAGGTCCGGACAGCGGCTGGGACATGAGGTGACTGCCTGCCAATGGGGCATTGCTTTCCTCTTATACAGATAACTACGTGTCCATTATTTACAATTTTGTGCCAATGTCTAGTACCTATACTAGAAAGGTCATTTCTGCCTTAACCCAATCCCTTTTTACTATTTTGTGTCATCACCACCTCAGAGGATGGAGGACGAGGAAGAAGGAGAAGAACCTAGGGCAACACCCTAAATCCTCCATCTTGTCCCCCATTTACCTCTATGCTAAGAATCCTAAAACTACAAAATTTTTCACCCCGTGCTGTGCTAAGCTACTATTTTCACTATTATAAATCTTTGAGATTTAAAATTCCTCTCTCAGTGTTGGAAGCCTCTCCCATGGACTAAAATCAAACTCGGTGTCTTTCCGGGCTGTGTGCCAAGGTCTCCAACCCCCCTGGACCGACTTCACACCCCCCTGTCCAGGGTTCAAACTCCCTTCCTTGAGTCCCAGGTCATCCAAAGGGATGCCCTGGACTTCGACACTAAGCAAAAGCCAAAATCTTGTATGGTCTTTTTTCAGGAAAAAATGTTGAAAATAATCAGAGAGTGATGATTTCTGTGCCATCCCTACCTGTCAACAGAGACCAGGAGAATAATTTCTTGTTAAACCAAAGGGTACACTAATCGATACCAGCCCACACCAGATAGGCAAAGCATGGGACTGACAGCCCAATCACTCTTTAGTCCAGAGTGAAACCGGATTCTCAAGAGTCTTTTCAGGCTTCCTCTTTCACTCTGAAAAGTCGCTCCTAATAATAAATAAAAATTAAAATTTAAAAGCCATTAAAAAGACAGAACTTAATTTCTAAAAAAAAATCAAGATTTCAAAGACACTTCCTGGTCCAGCCAAATTAAAGTCAAAACAGGGAGAATTTGAATGGAATATAAAGTGATGCATATTTCATGCATCATATTTAATTTGCCAAAGCAAAATATTGCAATTTGTAACGTCAGCAAAAGATTGGACAGTTTTAGAAAACATTTCTCATCAGTAGCCTAAGTTATAGTGTTCTTTACTATTAGTGTTCTCCTATATTAAATTTTGATTTAATTAAAAATATTTCCTAGTTTACTTACCTGCTTGTATTTAAATCATTCTTCCAAGAATCTCAAAGGAATGTAATAATTTGGTAAGTACCCTGCTTTTGTGGGGGGGTTTGTGTTTATTTGTTCGTTTGTTTGTTTGGGGGGCTTTTTGGAGATTGCAGTATAATAAAGTGACTAAGATCTCATAGAAAAGTCTGTGACCAAGATTAGGAGAAAATCGGAGTTTCCTGTAAGTCAGTCCTGATAGACTCAGCCAGTGATTATAATTCTGGAACAGAAAAGAAAATGACTACTGGATCTCAAAAAAAATTATTTTCCTCAATATTAAATAAGAAGGAAGTCCAGACTCCTCTGGGTGTAGATAAAATGTGCTTTTTACTACTGAAACAGAATTGTGCTAGACTGTAGTTTCTTTCCAACAAGTTGTATGCAAAACTCTGCCAATTAAAGAAAGTCTTCTCTTATTTCCTAGTTGGTGGCATAGTTACTATTTTTTTCTTCAACAAATAAGAAGTAAAATGCTCCATTGTCATTTTCTATTGTATATGTCCTCAGGCATATGATTGCCTCTTTCAACTGGAGAACCTGGAAGTTTTTTCAAAAGTACATGTAACTCACAGGCTGAAATAAAAAGGGAAAAAAGAAATCTCCACACCTTTCAACACAGAATTTTAAAAATATCAGCTTCTCTTGATAAATTAAATGCAGCTTTTGAATTGAATGAGGCATTGAAACTGAATGTTCTCTCTCTCCCTCTCCCTCCCCTCTCCCCCTTTTGTTGTTTGGGGGTTTTGGGGAATTTTTTTGATTGGTTGGTTGGTTTGTCTGGGGGGGGGGGGTGTGTTTTGGGGTTTTTTTTTCGTGGTTTTTTTCAGTTTTTTCCATACTTAGAAAGATCCCAAGTAAAAAATAGAGGGGGAAAAAGGACTGTCTAGATGAATGAGAAAAGATAAAAATGTTTAAAAGACATTTTTAATGACAAAATAAGAAGATGAAGTGTTGCATCAACTTTGTGATTTTTTGAACACTGTCTATTTCTAGGTTTTTTGTTGGATAAAGAATAGCTTTCATTTGTGAGATAAAAAGGACAAATTCATCTTGAGATGTATTCCCCTGCAGCTTATATATTTTCATATACTGATATAATTTGGAACTACAATCTAATCATAATTCAGATCCTGTCTTTAGTAAAAGCATGTGTCTCTAATTTGCAATCAATTTCTGCACTTGACACATGGAAATAATGAATGTCCTCATCTACAGCTGGAGACAAAGGGAGAGAGGAGTATGCAGCGCTTTGTAGGCTGGGAAGTCTGGGCATTTCCTTCTCCTAGGCTTTGGAGCCTGGGCATCCAAATCATACTAATATTGTGCTATAATCATTGTGTGAATAAAGATTCTCTGTTTAAAGTTTTCCCTTATCTCCTTTGAACAGACAACATGAATAATTGCATAAACATGAGTGAGAATTTGATGGCACCAGCTGATCATGTGGGGCCTGACATTGTGTAAAGTATAAAATATTATGCAGTTTCCAAAAACAGGTATTTGTGGACTTATTCATCTCTACATGCGTGTCATAGCTGCTATTATTTTTCTTATGCTTGTCTTTTACTGAACAAAAACTTGTAAAAGAAATGATATCTGGAAACAATAATTGTCAAAAATAGATGTTGTTTTCATTTGCATTCTTTTCAAGAAGCCTCGTGCCTGATTTTCAAGACATAGATGTAAAACCAATTTCCCAGTGTGTAGAGATTTTGGTGAAGGTTTTCTCTGCTAAGCCAGTGAATTTAAGAAGACTACATTACAGTGCATGGTAAAGAAGTCATCTTAAGTTTGTGTTCTACTCCTTTATTTTAGATGGAATGAGATGGGCTTATGTATTTACCATGGCTTTTTAATGTTTATTTTATTGTGATAATGGCTGAGATCTCCAAGCATGACCAGGATCCCCTTTCTGTTAAGCAAAGTATAAACAGAATTATGACCCTTCCTTTAAAAAGCTTTTAGACAAGTATATCAAGTAAGGAAAAAACAGATGAACAAAGCACAATGCAATTGAAACAATTCTATACTAAAAATGTCTACCAGCAGAATATCCTCTGTAATTCTAGGAAATGAGGGTCTGTTTTCTCACATGCAGCTGTGAAAGTCTAAATACTACTGAAGAGGGGTAAGACAAAGATGGTATTTCTTGTCCATTTTACCTGTCACTAATGAAATCACTGCTAGGTTGGAACATGGAACCTGGTTGACAGCAGTACCAGATTATAACAATGAAAAAGAGAGGAGAAGTCTTGCAAGGAACTGGCACAGCAAACATACTTGAATAAAAAACTCTGCAGCTACCTCCACTAAAATCTGGCCAGTTCACTACAGCTGACATCTCTGCACTTGTGGCTTTAAGATTTCCTCTAATCACCACAATAATACAACAATAGTAGATATTTAGTGCTACACATCAAGAATTTTCTCCAGTCAAAGAATTGGTCAATAGCAAGGGTATTAAATGGAATACTCCGCAGCTAGTACAAATCGTGATGGTTTAGGCTTCCACAAAGATTTTAAACTGTAATGAATATTAAAAAAAGTTTTATAAGAATCCTTAGGCCTTTCTGTATAATTTTTCCTATTGAGACATAAATAATCTTCCCCCTAAGAAATATGTACAGGTTAATTATGCAAAAGCTTACAGATGCATTTTTTTTTCTTAATAAGCATGGTTACTAACTGGGGTGAATTCTATGGGAAATAATTAATAGTCATAGAAGTCACTTCTAACAAAAGCCTGATGAAAGAGAGATGGCATAACTGCTCATAAAGGTGATGCATTGTAATATTAATCAAGAAAATAGATGCCATATAAAAGCAAAAGGTCAGCTACTGTGAGATACAGGGAAAAAGAGTTCATCATAGAATCATAGAATATCCTAAGTTGGAATGGGCTCACAAGGGATAATTGATGTGCCTGAGACCTTTGTGCAAATGCTTCTGGAACTCTGTCAGGTTTGGTGTTATAACCAGTTCCCTGGGAAGCTTGTTCCAATGACCAACCACCCTCTGGGTGAAGAACCATGTCCTAATAGGTAATTTAATCTCCCCTGTCACAGATTCATGCCATTCCCTCAAGTCCTGTCACTGACCATCTCAGAGAAGGGATGGGTGCCTGTGCCACCACTTCCCCTCATGAGTCTCCTCCAGGATGGGCAAGACAATGACCTCAGCTGCTCCTCATATGGTTTCTCCTCCAGATCCTTCACTTCTTTGTAGCTCTCCTTTTGATGTTTTCTAATAGCTTAATATCCTTCTTATATTGCAGTGCCCAAAACAGCTAATAGGGTTTGAGATGAAGCTGCATCAGCACAGGGTAGAGCAGGACAGTCCCCTCCTCCAACTGGCTCATAATGCTGTGCCTGATGCACCCCAAAGATATAATTTTTGCTTTTGGCTGCCACAGCGTGGTGCTGACTCATATTCAACCTGCCATTGACCAGGATATAGGTATGTTGCTTTCAGCTGGGCTACAGTTAATTTGCTTCACAGTGGCTGGTATGGGGTTGTGTTTAGGATTTGTGCTGAGCACAGGGTTGATAATAGAGAGATGTTTTTGTTATTGCTGGGCACAGTTTCCACAGAGCCAAGGCCTTTTCTGCTTTTTGTACTGCCATGCTGGTGAGGAAGCTGGGGTTGCCTGGGAGCTTGGGAGTAGACAGCTCCAGGACAGGTGATCCAAACTGACCAAAAGGATATTCCAGACCGTATGATGTAATTCTCAATAAAGAAAGTGGGGGGAAGAAGAAGGAAGAGGGGAACATTTGAAGTCTTTCCTTGACTTGTCTTCCCAAGTCACTGTCACCTGTGATGGGGAGATGGTTGAACACCTGCCAGGCATAGGAAGAAGTGAATTAATTCCTTGTTTTGCTTTGCTTGTGTGTTTTTTCTTTCCCTATTACACTGTTTTTATCTCAGCTCATGAGTTTTCTAACTTCTACCCTTCCAGTTATCTCCCAGATTTCTCTGTTAGGGGAGTGAGTGAGTGGCTGCCTGGGGCTTGGCTGCTGGCTGCCCATCACAACAAAATATAGGAGGTGAGCATTTAAGACATTTTAACTGTACATTACTTTACAAAAGGTTCCTGAAAGTATGAACAAAAAGTGTGATTGGTATCACTAAAATTAGTCAGAATTTGGGTCTTTTTTTTCTTCGAAAGACAAGAAATTCTGCCAATAGCTAGGGCAATATTAACAATTTGGGGCAAGTGAGACTCAAAGAGAATTTTGAGCGTAATTTAATACTCACATTCACAGCTTTGCAGCCATTGCTGTCTAACTATTCAGAGGATAGAAGTGCTGTAGGAAAACCCATACCTTCCATTTTTCTCTTTCAGATAGATTAAAAAGATAACTTACTATCTTCGAACACTAGGAAGATAAGATATCTTCAATACTGGTCAGGCAATGGTTCAAAACTAAAAAAAAACAAACTGTGGGAGTGCATTTTTAATTTTAAGTTTAATTCATAAGATAATGTTCTTTGTAAATTGGTTTGTTCTCTGTGCTTCTTTTTGTTACCCACGTTTGATTTATCCCTGTTTTTCCCCCACTAACAGTTCTGTAATTGGTTCTGTATTCTCCCTAAGTTTTCCCCCCCAAAGACAGTTAACTGTCCATCACTTCATAGACAGCCACCTGTTGCTGTCTATCATTTTTGGGGTCACTCCCCACTTCTGGAAGATTCTGAGAGAGGCATCGAGTGATTGGACAGAATCATGATTGTCACCTTCTAATGTTCATTGTATGGTTGTTTTGTATGTTTGTTTATGAGCCTAGCCACCACCCTGTAAAACCTTATTGGTCCCCCCTCTGTGTAACACCCCCAGTTATAAGGTCTCACCCAAGAGTTAACCGGGGTCTTCGACACGCTGACACTCAAGGTGAGACCCCACGCTGGGGTTCCAATAAACTCGTTTGACTCAGCCTCTCCGGAGTCCCCCCTTTTTACGATCCTCCAGCCAATTGCCACGCAGGAGCAGCTCGAGCGAAAAAGAACTCACTGAAAGAAAGCCCTGTTGCCTGTGCTGAGGCTAGCTGGCTTGAAAAACAGGCACTGCGACAACAAACCTTAGTTTTATCAGGTAATTCTGTCAGCTATGTCAGCTGTGTTTCTTAGTTGCAATATCTTGAAGTTTACAGACCTCATTTTGAAGAGTGAACCTTGAAAAAAACTGTTTCATCATGGCTTCATGCATTGCCTCCTCTGTTCTCCTCTACCTCAGACTTTCCCTTCTCCACATTCCTATTCTGAATCCTCCTCTTGGTTTCTGTGTCTGAATCTGCATTTTCCTTGATGCTTCTACACTGTTCCTGTTTATCCCACTGTCTCATATTTCCTTGGACTAATCTCCTATCTGTTATCTCATGTCCCTTCACAACAAATCCCATTTCATTATTAAGACACTTGCATCCATCTTTTTCTTGGCATATCTACTCCAAGCAATTTCTACTTCATGCATTCTCTGTCAGTCATGAATTTTGAAGGTGACATCAATACTTCAAATGGAAATATTTGAGAGGCTTTGGCAATGCCAGCCAATGGGGAAATATTCCCTTGACTGTGGAAGATTGGTGAAAACTCCTCATTGTTCTTCCATATTAACTTTCAGTCTCAAAAAATGATCGAAACATATTAGCAGATTTTTTTTCTTTATTTTTCTCCCAGTGTTTCTTTATTTACTTATTTACTGGCATCAAGTAGTTTCACCTAACCTTCAAGGATTTTTGTTTGCTATCATTTCAGAGGTGGGGAAAGAAAGACAAGTTTAAAAATGCATATGTTGTCCTTATTGTGCTGTAACAAGATTGGCATGGTACCAGTGATGTTTGAATTTCTCTCTTAGGAAGACTAAGATAGTTCAAGCAGCTGCACTGAAATTGCATTGAAAATGGATACACTGCAAATTCTCCCCATAAATGAAAGTTTAAATTACAAAAAGTCGTCTGACCAGTTATCTCTTAGTAAAGTGCTTTACAATTTGCATACAAACTTCATTTATTTTTCTAATTACACAGAGTAAAATGCATTCATTTTGCTTTTGATTACAAGCAGTCGTGCCAAACACCTGTGACTACCACAAACTCTAATTTGTTATTTATTTACTTCAAAGCAATCTTATCATCTAAATGATTCAAATCATCAAAGACCTTAATTATTGATAGTCAGTTTGAAGGGTTACACTTTCCATGTCCTTGGGCTGAAGGCACTTCTCTGTTTTCTTCTCCTCAAGTACACACTTGGCTGAGGAAAAGGACATATGAGTCTGCTAAGAAGTGTTTTGGAAATCACATTCTTATTTAATTGCAACCAGATTTAGACAATGCCAAAGACTGACAGCTACAATCTGGAATCTACTAAAGGAACAAAACAAAACAAATTAGTCTCCTTTTTACCTTGAAAAAAAGTTGTGTGTGTATCACATGTACTGTGCAAGTTTGATCTGTCCTCACAACATAAATGTTTTGTGAATACCTTTCATTTATTCCCAAAAATATCCCAAATTTACACTATTGGAATAAATGTGCACACGGTGTGTCCTGTTATGATGAATGTTTTATACTTTCTTACAATTTAATTAGAACATTTAAGTGGGTTAAAAAACTTTTGTATAAGTCAGAATGGAAAGGATGAAAAGATCCTCAATATAAAAAAGACACAAAGCTAATATGCATGTTTTAGGGTGCCCGTTCCTAGCTCATGCATGTGCTTGGGTATCACAGTGCAAGCCTTCAGACACAGATTCTTGGTTGCCTCTGTCTGCAAACCATGTATTTTCCAGAGTCTTGGATCATCATAGCTGCTATACTCTCATAGTGCCTTGAAGGTGTGGTATATTAGATCAATTTCTAGGAACTGAGAGTACTCAGAGCTTCAGATAATTCAGATAATTTTTAATCACTCCATTCTCCATTAACCTCTGCAATATTTTACCTTTAACACTTAAGGCCTTCAAATAAAAGAAGGGTCCTATTATCCCTGAAGCCTTCATAAAACCGATCATGAAGCCTACAGAATGCATAGTTTGATACCTAAGTTCCTCACCTGTATCCTTTTACTTTTAAATACATAAGATTTATTTCAGCTATGGATTTCCCAGGGTACAAGGAAACAGGATACAGTTTTCATTGTTCTTGAAATATATTCATAGAGTGTCCTGCAATCTGTCTGCCAGTGCTTCCTTACCCTGGTCTCATTCCTTTTAGACTGGGCTGGCACCCAGTTTCATTGTTTGACTGGAAAAACCCAAGTTGCCTTGTTGGATTGCATGTCATACTAGACACACCACATTTGGTCAGGTGTTGCATGATGTAAAAGATCTGTGAAGAATCCTGTTCCATAGGAATCAGGGAGTGAATTTAGGAGGATATGCACGGTAGCCACTACAATGCCAGTGCATGGATACAGTACATATAAAGTCCATATGGATATACACATGAACCCATGGTGTAGGGTTCATGTGGCTGTATAAAGCATATCAGTTCCACTGGCTGAGGAGTGAGGTGAGGCTGTGAATAGATTATGTGTGTCCCAGCCATACTGTGGTACATCTTCAGAATATGGTCTCCTGTAAGTGCAATGCTGATGTTTTAATAAATTGTTTACATATTCCTCAAATGACTTGTTAAGCCCTGAAATCAAGATTCACCTTCTGTAATATGACATGACAGTGGAAACTTTTTCACATCTAGAGTTCTATGGTTTTTGTTTTCCTGTCTTTTTACTCATATCATTATCTTCTACAAAAGAACCATCAAATCATCTGTTCTGCTCTTGACAAATTCAAGAAAAGTCACAAGAATTTTGTTGCAGTATATAATATGCAATATGCAAAGAGTATCTTAATATTGTTTGCATATTTTCCATTAGTATGTTTTGGTTTTATTTTTTAAATAATCAAAACCAAAACCAATGCATTTTATATTATAAAGCTAGGAGTAACACCTACATGCTAACATTTTGCACATCTGTGAAGATATTAAACAATAATCTTCCTGGAAATGCAAAAAGATTTTAAGACCATAATCTGTACATGATTTCAGCACTAATAGAAAGAGAGTAAAAACGAGTCAGAAAATGTAATGCACTTAATTGTTCTACTAACTTGACTTTCTAGGCTGCACCATCTCAGGATGGTTACATTTGATATGTCCTACAATGGTAAAGATAATATGGCAACCATAATTATGTGGTAATCCCACAGGAAGATATAGATGCTTTTATTAAACCATGGTTGTTAAAGTTAGAATATCTCATAAATAATGAAACATAGCAGCACACAATTGTGAGGTCAAGGTGCAAATAGTGTAACAAAGTTGTGCCTGCTATTGTAAGGGCTTAATCAGAAGCAATACATGAAATAGAGGGGAGAATACTTGAATCTTCAAGCTAACTTAAGATTGAATAGAGGCCAATATGAGCCAGGATAATTAACATATTACTATAAGATTCTACATTAAAATTTTTGTTCAGGCAACAAAACATGATTTTGCAATTCCATTATAAATCTATAAAAAAATAGGTTTTCAAGAGTGTATAAATACATATGTATATAAGTATATATATAAAATATATTTTAATAAGTAATCTCTCCAATGTATTGTAATACACAAATCTGCAAGCTTCAGGGCTTCAGCCGAGGAAAAGAAAATTGACTACTCAGGTTTCCCTGCTGAAGTTAACATGCACAAGCAAACAGCATGTATATGAGAAGTATATTAGATTCATAAATGATTTTCATCTTAACAACCTAATGTGTTATTGTTAACTGAGGGAAATAAAATTCTTTAACTCCACTGCTTTCCACTTCTTTAAATCACTACTTAATTGGATTTTCTAGGTAATTGGTAAATTGGTGGTTCCAGTTTCTCTCTTTCTTTCTCCTATTTTCTCATCTATGACTTTTCAAATACTGCACAGGTATTGACTTGACTGAAATTTAACATCTGATGCAAAGCTCCCTGAAGTCAGCATAGAGGTATCCACTAATTTTAGTGATACTTGGATCAAACCCACAGTAAGCTGCTTAAAATCTCTACCATTGTAGCTGATCTCTGCAAGCAAGAGAAATTGTTGGATGGCCAGTGGTCAAGATTTCCATCCAATATGAAAGTAGTTTTCTTAATTGACCTCTACAGTCTTTTCTACTTGACTTTTTGAATTATTAGTACTATTTCACTTTGTGATTAGCTAGTTTTAAGTCTTTATGTATTGCTAACATTACTTGCAGAGCTTTCATTTACGGTAGTGCTCAGCATGGCCAAGAGGAATTGTACTACATGAATACAAACTCCAGTACACCACCAGTACACCAGCACACCACAAATTTCTCTATTGCAAAATTTACCATGAAATTGAGTCTACTTGCTTCTACTGAATCATCATTATATTATCAGTGACCTTCCACTCTGATCAGCATGATCCAAGTTCACCTTACAATACCTCTTTGAAAAGAGATTGTCTAAGAAAATGCAAAGTAGTAGACTGGCATTTGGACACCTTGCATTAACTCAGAGCACAGGGCAAAAAAATATTTTGTACTTGGTTTGTTTCCAGGGAACTAAGGAATTGTTTACAGTGGAAGACATGGCATGAAGACATGGCATCTCCTTTGCCAGTCCAGCTCTGAAGGGGAGTGGAGTTTGTTGGGGGGGGTGTCCCAAGTGAAGCAGCACCCTTTTTTATTACCAGGGTTGGCCTGAGATAAAAAGGAAGTCGGAGTATAGAGAGAACGCAGATCAAGCCAATATGGTTAACAGCTATGTTCTGCTTTATTTAGCTAAGATGGCTACTTATATACATTTCCATATAGTTTACATCCACAGCAGCTCTACATTGGCACACAACAGAGAAAAGAATGCAAACACTCATTGTTAACCAAACTCTTAAGGCAGATACTGGTGTTCAGACTACTTACTATACATGTTATCTATTAGAAACCTCTCTGTGCCTTGTTAACACCTTAAGGTGTAATCTCACTGCACTAGAGACTTGGCAGCTGAATTTCCACCTGCGCCACTGAGGCATTACAGGCCTTCATCTGAGGCCCAGGCTAGGTGATTCACTCACAGTCCAAATATTCACTATCTTCAAAAACTCTGCTACACTTTTTCCTAGTGAGACTTGGCTTGTCTGATTGTAGTGTTACCCTACTTAAATTAAAAAAAAAAAAAGGTACATGCAATTATGCAATTCTGCATTCACCCAATCACTTGTGAAAACACTTTAAGATGCAGCAGCATTCAGGAAAAAAGCTCTCTCAGGAGACAGCCCTCCAAGCAGAACAGTCAATGTAGTGGTATCAATTACATCCCTTTTCTGTCCTAATAGGAAAAATAAAAAGAGTTCATTGTCAGTACGTAAAGTGAGTGAAGAGGTAAGGAGGTCTATCTTTAGCCTGCAGTAACAGCCCACAGCTTCTCCATTTCATCTTGGAAAGTGCATGAGAGCTAAAATAGTTCTGAAAGGAGCTGTGAATGGCAGAGAAGTGGTTTGCCACCACTGTTATGTTTGCAGTGGCTTGCACATGATCTGCCACAAGTCCACCCACAATCATTCCATGATCAATGAAATGCTTTATTTACGCTCAGAGCTGTCACTTGCTAGTGGTAAAATCTTATTATGTGCCTCAGAACACACACAACATGTACATGATGTGGCACTCAATTAAGTACACATATCAATCAAGAGGCAGCATGAAGATCTCTTTGTCAGTTTCATTGCTCTCTGCCCTAGATAGAGTCCTTTCATTAAAACTGTTTACTGTACTTTTGCTCATTCTGCATATCCTTTGGGTTGGTTTTGTAGCCAAAAACAAACAGCAAGAGGAGAGCCTACACATTTCATGGTCCAATATATGCCTGAAATGTGAACATTTTTCAGGTTCTTTTAGTTCCCAGAATTTTTTACCAAATACTTGAAAAGAGCAAGGGTTTTCATTCCTCTGGCTTAGAGCGAACACAAGTTCCTTTCCTCATCCCTCCCCTTCCTACTTCTAGTCTTTGTTTGTGGGCTCCCCAGGGAGGCCAGTAACAGGCAGGTTTACCCAATAACAAGTGGGCCCTATGAGGAAAATTTGCTCTCCAAGAGCATCTCTGTCAGCCTCTACGAGGATCTCAGCCTCTACCACCATGCAATAATTTTCAGCCCAATTATTTTCACAAAAAACTTTTGTGGGAACTATTCCACTTTTGCTCTTCACAGTTTCTAGTTTGGAAATTGCAGAGGACTGACATCAGTGCTTCGTTGCGTTAAAACAGCCATGAAACACTCCTCAGGATATGAAGTATCACACGGGCAGCTGGGCACATAGCAGTGTCAAGATGTAACTTGCACAACATGATGCAGTTCAAACTCAAAAATTAGGTTTTAATTTGCTGCAAAATTTAACACTATTAAACAGGGATTAACACTGAGGCAATTAAAGTGCAATCGGAAAAGCTCTTGCCTGTGAGGTGGGAAGGGATGAATTAACTTCAGGCAAACACCAGGAAGCTTTGAGAGCATAAAAGAAATGGAGCATGGGAGAGAACATACAGGTGCAAAATCTCTTCTGCACTGGTAAACCATCTCGACTACACTAGCCTCAGGGAAGTATTTTGGAAATCATTCCACACAACTACAGCAATACTGAAATTCTGCTAACTCAAGAGTCGGAAGCAAAGGACCAATGTTTTGCTATTTCTACTAAAGCTGGGCCTTGAGAGATTCTCCTCCTTCTCCTAAAAGACCATTTACATGCAATACTAACAAAACAGCTTTCAAAGGTTTGGGTTTTTACCCGAAGGACTACTTTCAATAATCTACCCCTACATTCATCTAGTAGTATTCTTGTGAAAAAATAGTTTTTGTTCAGCTACCATTATTTAAACCTCCTGTGCCTTGCTGCTTAAGAATTACCTTAACTTATGCATTCCCTTGCCTTTATTTGCACTTTTGGCCCCCTATTTTCTGCCAGCTTCCATTCCTTGTCACAATTTTTAATGTTCTGCACAAAGCATAGGTTTCTCTTCTCCTTCTTTCTGTATCACGTTCTTACTTGTTTCCTAATCCTTTAAATGTAGGTGATGATTCTATACCAAAGCAATAGAAGGCTTGCATCTTTGGCCTGCAATTGCTTTACTACAGATTTCTTTAATTTATTAAATTTTTATCTATGGGAAGATTATTCCATATGGTTATGGCAACTATTCCAAATGTTCTTGCAAGTAATCAGGTCTACCCTCCTCTGAGTTTTCATATGCTATCCCATCAGTAAGCAATCTACTTGTAACCTTTATTGCACATCTGGGGAAAAAAAAAAAAAAAAACAGAGGAATACTACTGACAAATATTAGGCCTCTAAAAGAGCAGAGAAGTCATCTTAGGCTAGCTCTGTAGTCAGAGGAGAGAGAGACCTCCACACAGCACTGCTAAAGATCCGAATTTACAAAGTCAAAGAAAATGCCCAAGAGCACTATTAGCTGACTCAACTGTGCAAAACAATCAACAGCAATGTCTAAAAACTGGACCAGACACTCCTCATTTTGATGTTCATTATTCTGTCTCCCTTGGCCTAAAAATATGGCTGAAGTTTATTTGTTTTATCTTAAGGAATGTTACTGACTTTTTTGCTAGTACCCAACACTATGCTTCTTCCAAGATAATTTGCATAGCTGGTCAAATTCTTCCATAGTCATATTTACTGCGGGATACAAATACATTACAGAAAGTGGCAAAGGAGAATCCAAGGAAGAAAGCAAGGTCTTGCTGCAAAATTAAAAACAAAAAATCATGAAAAATTTTAAGCACTCTTCAGAAGTGTGTCTTTACTGAGGGTCACTAAAAGGAGGATGGGTAAGGAGGGAAAGAGCTCAAGGCCCATGGGCTCTGTATTATTGACAGGATAGAATTTCAATAAAAGAAAAAAATGTAATGAACTGGGAGCCAGGACCAAGTCTCCACTGCAAGTGAAAGAAAGGCAGATGTAGCTTGCTTTGTGGCAAGGGAATTTCAGGGCCAGGAGATCATTTTCCTCTTCTAAGTCCCCTGCTGCCTGTGCACAAGGCTAGCTCAGTTAGGTGAGACAGCTGCTTAAAATCAGTTCAGACTGTCATGAAGAAGGAGCTGTTTAAGAGCTAAAAGAAGCCTCTGCTGGCTCATAGTAATGGTTTGCTCAGGAGCTTCATTTGTGTTGAGACTCCTGTCCTTGGTCCCTGCCTGTTTATATTCAAAACCAGTACCCTTACCAGCTTCTGAGCTTTGTTCCTGTTCATGTCAGAAATCACATTGCTCCATTTATTTGATGGGGGAAATTGCTGTTAATCAATTAGTTCAATTCTACCAGTGCTATAGAGCAAACTGAACCCTTTGTTTTTCATTGTGCATATGGTGAGAGCACAGGTTAAAGGAGATGGAAAGTCTTTGCACTAATGAAAATGAAATACACTTCAGCCTGGTCTCCTCTCTGATAGCTTTTATACTCCTCTTGAATCTATTCCCATTTTCTCTCTGCAAAATAAGCTAAAATTCAGCAGCAAACCCTGAAATATAATATATTTCCTTTACAGAATTCTGTCCCTTCCCTGACTGAAAGAGTTTTCAGGCTAATAGATGTAAAAGGCATTTCTCAAGATAACATGAGAGCAACAGTCAGGTGCAGTGATACAGAATTCACTTAAAGGCACCCTACAAAGACCACATTTTGTTTTATTTTAATTTGTTCAGGCTGCAGTGTTTCCTTGAAAAGCACCCAGGAATTGATTTTTTACTAAGATTTCGCAAATTAAAAATACTGGAATAACATTTTATGATTACTTTTCATAATTAAAATATTTTTCAAACAGTGCTGTGAGCAGCATCACAGAAAACAATCAGTCAACAGACACACTGCATTTGCAGCACTTCCCTCAGGGCACCACTTGTCCAAGTCCCAATTCAGATGTAAAAGACTACTCTCCGTAATTCTGATGGTAAAAACAACAGAAGTATTCATTCTATAGGCAGATTCTGAAGATGTAGAATGAAGTAGATGAGGAAGTGCCCTGGCTTCCTCATATCCTGTGACTGGCATGCCCTACAATGACAGCATTTCTCTGGTCTGAGCCCAGGGAACATTGCAGGGAATGTGTACACCCAGAACGATCTTTGGGATTTAAATCCCTTGCTGCCACTTACAAGTCACAGAGGGCTTGTTTGGATAGGCCACTGGATTCCTCTAAATGAAGTTTCTTCAATGAAAATGGCAGATGCATGTGTAGCAGAGGGAGAATTACTGTGCTCTATTTTCACCGGAAACATGCTTCAGTGACATACCAATATTCCAAAATATTTTCATCTCTAAGGAGGATGAACACTAGCAATTTCAAAAATTTTCAAGACTGAAAAGATATATTTTCAAGTACTTTGGGGCATAGAAGAATCTTACTCCAGCACTGTCTCGAAATGCATAATTTTAATCACAACAATTTTGAAAGACACAAAGTTTCCCTCATTTTCTTAACAGAAGTAGTTTTAAATTGGAAAAAATTGTTTAAAAAATATAAAGCAATATTGAAACTGGTTTTGAAAACTCTTCTAAAACAGCCTATGAATTAAAATGTCTTTGATACCAGTCTTTGGCACCATAAAATCTTGCTGCAATAAATCAACAGGTATAGTGAAAATAGGTATTACAAAAGTCTGACCAGCTATATTCTCTACTACTATATTCTGAAATGTGCACAACTGCCATATAATTTATTTTTTACATCCCCCTCTTAACCTATTTGAAGTTGCCTTTCCTTTGTTTTCACAATTCTAATCATTGGTCCTTATAGGGTAAGTTTCCCTTTTTTCTCTGAGACACATTCAGCACAATTTTTAGCATCCCAACTTCAGATTGAAACAGACATCCATACACCCTCAGATGTAAATTCTCTAGCACTTTCTAAAAGGAAATATTTTTTTCTTTCTTTCTCTTTCTTTCTCTTTCTTTCTTTCTTGCCTTTCTTTCTTTCTTTCTTTCTTTCTTTCTTTCTTTCTTTCTTTCTTTCTTTCTTTCTTTCTTTCTTTCTTTCTTTCTATGATATGACAACTATAAAAATTCAAAGCTCCAGTTGCTCTTTCCCCTGAGGATTTTATTCCTATATCATTTAACTTTTCCTGGCATCTTTCTTCCTTCCCTTTTATACTACAAATTTCCCCTAAGCAATGAGAACTTGTATTTGCATCTTTGACAGCAAAGGGGAGACTGACGGATGGAAGCAATGCTCTCTTTGAATAATGCAAGATGTTGTGACACTGACAGTAATAAGGAGTCCTAAATAATAGGTCCTTCTTGATACAATTTAAAAATATGCAGCCTATTGTCTCAGCCACCAGCAAACAAGCTCATAACCACCACCTCAAGAGTAAGCCTGAGTTTTATCCATCTCAGTGACAGCTGACAACAGGAAACTAATCTCTCTTAAAAATATTTCCCAATCACTTTTTGTTGTAATTAAATCAACACTGTTCAACCACAAGTACAGGAAAATAGCTCTGTCTTTTATGACATTTCAGAGCAGGAGTGGGCTTAAGTTTTACTCATCGCTGCCCTGAGGGAAGTCGGTTCCTATTAGAGTTGCCTGCATCAGCTAATCCCAGTCAAGACCCTCTTCACTTTTGTGTTTTCATTATTTTTTTCCAGTGGTGCCCACAGATATTAACAAAGAGGAAAGAAATTGTGATACAGTGGTAAATCTTATAGGCTTAAAACACCCATGGGCATAAAACTATCTGAATCCTATAGCACTGACACCACTGGCTGAGGATCTCATCCTTAGGATTTTATCTCCTTGTCTTAGTGCCTATCATTTTATTTGGTACCTTATTTTCCACATTAAAAGAAATCAGAAGTGACTTGGAAGTTCTTCAAAAGGTGAAAAATTGGTTTGTTTCAGTTGTACTTTTAATTATGCTTATAAATTGATATAACTTATACCATTAGAGAGGCTTTATTAACTTTTATAGATTTTGAACTACAGTTTCAATGACATAATTTTGTAATTAGTGACTCATAGTCTTTCATTAATGGAATTTCTGGAAAATGCTGTCAGAATCAGAAAGAAAGAGGGAAAGATACAAGAAGGGCAATCTGTATTAGAATATAGTTAATTTTTTATAGAGACTTATGCCCTCTAACAGCCAATGAAATTTTCATATATGCTAATAGCTAATTGTGCTCAAGTTCAGAGTTGCCTGGAAGATTTGGCATGCAATAAAAGTTTAAAACAACAACAAAAGCATCTACAGTTATCACAAGAAAAATGTGATCTAATCAAGTCCAAAAATGCAAGGTACCCAGGGTACTTTTCAGAGTTACAGCCATGATGAATACAGTATATATACTTTTACATATCTTTGGTTTGGTGTGATCCTGGCATACCTGAGACAGCATGTCCAGTATGCCCCTACACCTCAGATTGAAGCATGTTATAGACCCCCAATGCTAAGCATTATGTGTTACTGTGCAGCCATAACAAAATTAAATTCAGCATAGGATTTGCTAAACCCTAGGTTCACTAAGCTGTAGAACAGCTGATTAAAGTCCACTTCTATATTTTTCTATTACATTGTCATTGGCAGTGCAATCAGATTGTAAGTTATAGCTGTTTTCCTATTCCTGTCTTTGTCTGGTGCTGCTGAGAATAACTGCATGCCACCTGCACTAAACAAACCCTTCCCCAGCCATACTCATCATTTCTGTGGACACAGCTTATCACATCAGCCTTATTAACTGATGTATAAAGACAGACACAGCAATGGAAAAGTCATCTTAATGTTATCTTCCTTTGCGAAGAACCAGTATTACGAATAGCAAATTCTATCCTGTGGCTTCAGGACCTTTCTCCATTGCAACTGCTTCCCTGATGTATTGCAGCTTGCAGTAGGTAGAGATAAGCAAAGTAAATACAGACAGTTAGCTAAAGCTGTTGTGCATTTTCAAAGGTATACGAAAAATATCCAAGTTTCCTTTGATTTCTAAGAAAGTAGTGTAGATAAAAACACCAAGGGTATATTTCTCTTTCCATAGGGCACCAAACATCTATTTGAGACACTAAAGTTATATCTTTTGTTCAGTTTAAGATAGAAGTAAAGACACAGGTCTTATTTCAAATCTTTAGAGTTTGCCAAAATGTCTGAATCTGAACTATATTCACTTTAAAATGATGACTACACGTCACTGGTTACACTATATAATGTTGTGAATACATGTAGGAAAAATACTTAGAATAATATGATAGAAAAAGGCAAATTAAAGCAAAATTAAATTCCATACAATTGTACTCATGGGGAATAGCTATCTATGGTGCAGGACTTCAGTGGTTTCCTCCTGGGAGGCTGCTACCGGCAGGCTGCTTACCCCAGACCAACCGTAATAGTTCATGGGTCCCTCAGATCTGCTAGCTGGAAGCGTGGGTGAGGCTTTGGAATGAAGAGCGGGCTTCTGCAGTGGGTTTGAAAGGTGTTTATTGTTGCAGCTCCACGTGCAAAAGGCAAGGCTCGGCCTGTCCTTCTCCCTTATGTACCCCAGGACATAGCCTGAGGCCACAGGAGAATTCAGGCCAATAGATGGGAAGGGGTTGGGAGGTTCTAGAGTGGGACACTCAGCAGGACAATTGAAGAGGGCAGGTGCCTGAGCACCAGGCCAAATGGGAGATGATCTCTCTTCAAGTTTCCAGCGTGATTGACAAGGGGCTCCCCTCTGGGAGATACCAAGGGGATCAGGGGATGGGTGAGAGGATTCAGGAAGGGACATACCAAGTACAAAATAAATAAATTACATATAAAACTTTGAAAGGCTTAATCATGCGCTGCAACACAGGACTTTGCACAGCTTCATCTGAAATTGTAGAGAAGAATGGTTCAGAAATAATCTTACAACTGTCTTCCACCCTCTCTGCAGTGCTTATGTGTTGGCATTATCTTATGAGGAGACTGGACTTCTGACTTTTATCAGACATCTCTGTTGTGCCTGGAGATACAAAGTTATACAAACCGTACACGGATCTTAAAAGAGTCTTCAATACTTAGTGGATATCAAAGCCACTTTTGGCACTGTGTGAAAGCCTTGCTCCGAAGTCAAGGGAGGGCTGGTGACGTCTAACATGACACAAAAGATCACCACCTCCTTCCTGCTCTTGCATTCAGCAGTGTGGGAGGTAAGTGACCCTGTATGTCAGAACACTCCAACTTTCCTTCTTTTGGGTGACTTCTCAACAAAATCTGCTACTCAGGTCTAAGGGATTTGCAAAACTCTCTTAGGAGATAAGGTAAAGGAAAATTATACGACACAGATACACCATAGCTGGACTTGTGGAAAAGGAGGTGCAGTGTCTTCTATTGATCTTAGTTATTCCATAAACAACTGGAAGCCAGTGGCTTATTCCATCTGCCTGTGAAGGCGTAGCAAAATCAGTACTGAAAATAATAAGAAACAACAGAAAAACAAATTTAAAAATCAATAAAAATTATAACCCTGACAGAACGAAAAGAAATATACCAAATTTATAAGACCTTAACATTTAAGAAAAAACATAAATTTTTTTTTGCATTTTAAAAAACAGCAAAAGACCTGTTTAAACATCTGTGTCTGATTTTCCAATGTTTATTTAATTCTAATACTCACATAACACTCAAACTGATCCTGACAGATATGTGATAATGAATCTGCTTTGAAATTCATCCAGAGAAGAAAAACCTGTTCAGGGAATCCAGTACTCTATCTCAAAGGGAATACGTTTAGATCAGCCTGGAACCAGTTAATACAATTACACTTGTACAATTCTTTGCTTGGAATGTTTACTAAGTGTTGTGAGGCAATAAATGAACAAGAATTGGCTAGACATAACTTTAAATCCATCTCCTGCCTGCCTGTGAATTAGAGTGTAACATGATTTGTCCTCTCTGAGGAGAGTGGAGATTTGTGACTGTAGATTCCTAACTTTAAAGGAATACTCATTTGATCTAAAATTTCAATTTAAAATTGTGACAGCTGCCTGTGACTGAAATCTTTTGATTTATCCACTGAGAAATTTTCTTTCCTATTTTCATAGTATCTCCCAGTTCTCTGTAAGGTTTGTTCATCCCACCACCAGATGAAAGAATGTTATAGCCATTCCGTTTGGGTTTTTTTCCCAGTTACAACCACTGAAGTAAATGCTATAGGTATTTGAAAAGCATTATGTATTTATGCCTTTGAGGTACTACACTATCATCCTATTACAGAACTTCCTGAAGAAGTAGCAAACAGCAATAAAAAAAACCTTAAGTTTGTGGGCAAAAGATATGATATTTTGTATTTCTGCGTCTTCTTTTCATTTCCTGCTAGAAGTCACATATACTGATCAGAAAATGCCTGGTCTGCTTTTACACCACAAGACAGGGACAAGTCCATTTTATCATTCCTAATTTGAATGTTTTCTGTAACTCATGGTTCTAACTAGGCTTCAGTCACAACTGATAGAGGCTTACCCAAAAGCAATGAGAAGCACTTGTCCCCTCAGTCTTTTTCAGGTTACTGGAATGTCCAGATGACCTCTGCATGTAAACTTCCCCACCTTACTAATAAGAGCAACACAATCCTTCTCATCTGGTAGGACAGCCAAAATTCCATTGCTTGTCACTGCACATCGAAGAAAAAGCAATGTGGAATTAAATGTGGCTGCTGAGCTGGCTAGCTCTACGGCAGCGAAGACACTCTTCTTTGAGAGCTTCAATGGAACAGACAGAAGGAATTTAATCAGCTTCTCAATATATGTTTCTGAAGTAATAGAACAGCTTTCTGACTAGGATAATTTTATTTATAAAGGCAGTGCAGTTTTCTGTGTTTGTTTAGAGTAAAACATTTCAGCTCAGCTGAAGTAATGAGCTTCCTCAGGGATTCTGCAAGAGGCATTTGCTATCCACGGTACAGCAGGCAGGCTGGAATTGCAGCAAAGCTCTTTGGAGGAGTCTCCAGCTCTGCTTTGATTGCTGCTAAGTGCCTAGTGGCATGTCATGGGATTTTTTGACTACATGTTTGGAACTTGAAAGCCTGAGATGAACAAGCAGGTAGGGTAATAGTTAGCCACAGAAAATCAGTTTGTAGAACAAATCAGTTTGTAGAACAATTTGCACGTCAGGAAAATTTTTTAACCAAGTATAAGTAGAATTCTAAAGTATCACCTTTCTCATATTATGTTGTCATCCATATTTCAAACTCTCAGGACTTTTTGATGTCCTAGAATTCAAGGAGAATGAAATGTGGTGAGAGCAACCTGGGAAGAAGCTCACAACAGAGGGTAGGCTGACTGTCATGGATGTGTCCTTTGATGAAAGTTAAGAGCAGGTGACTCCTCTGCTGTGGAATGAAGCCCTTATGGAGAATAGAAAGGAGATTTGTTTATGTTATGTAGTACCTGGCCAGCTGAAATGACTGAATAAAGGGCTGGCTTTACGTATCTTTTAAGGCTATTGATAAAATGGTCATATCAAAGCCATATACCACAGGAAAAATAAACAATATAGATTTTATCTAAAATACATAAAATTCACACAGCAGGAAGGCTGTTATGTTCTGTCCAGCCATTATGCAGGAAGGACCCAGGTTTTTCATGATTTTCATGCCTTTATTTCGTACTTTGTTTTGATTTGAGCTGTGAATCTGTGTACTGCATGAAAAGTATGATAAAGCCAGTATGCTGTGCAAAATATTAAAATAACAGAAAACCAAGTTTCAGTCAAACCATCTGCTCCCTTTTCACAAGAGCTGTGTGTTTAAGGAAAAAAAAAGGAAAGGAAAAAATTAGCTAAACAGAAATAATGCTAAGGTTATGGAAAAAATTGGTGGAAAAAAAGTAAAAAATATTTTCATTATATATCCAGTTAAAAATTCTTCTTCTCTTAAAAAAAAAAATACACTTGGATTGCAAGTTAAATGATTAAAATTAAACATAAGGGAATTTGAAATAGTCTTTCCTCAAAACATTTAAAGATACTGAAACTGTCAAATTTTTTATTTCTGTTATGATAAAACCAATAAAACTGATTTTAAAAATCAGAAAAATTTATATATTCTGGAACCTATACTTTTAGTGGAAAAATATAACCAAAAAATTGTTTCTTATTCTACATGGTGTAAAGAAGCCTAGAAAAAAATGCAGACAGAATTTAGAAAAACAATCAATCAAACAAAAATTCAAAACCCCCCTTATTAGACCAACTTTAACTTTTTATTTAGATTTCCTTTTCTTTCTGTACCTCTTCCTCAACTTCTGTAGAACCAAATATCTTGCCTTGATAGTGACAGGCCAAATAAAGTCACTTACATTTCCAGGCCAATGAGAACAATAAAGCTCGTCAATTATGAACAATAATAACATTATTTAGTTCAATTAAGAGCCATAGAGATACAGTTGTTTTGTGTATTACCAAAGTGTAATACCAGCATTGAAACATTAGATCATAATATTTCGTCTTAAGGTTGAAGTTACAGGAAACCTTGCCCTACATTATAGACATTGAAAGGAACCTGGAAATAACTGCACTGGAGAAAGAGAAGAGGGAATATTTTTTTCTTTTGTGAGCAATCATTTTATACAATATTTTAAATAGTTTTAGGCAAAACCACATTTCCAAAGGAGATGCACCAAGTTTTTCACTGGAAAAGGAGGTATGTTTCCACCAAAAGATTTATAGTGCTTGTTGTACCTAATAATAGACATCAGGCTGTTTACCTCAAGTTACTTTACTTTCCAAAACAGAAGCCACAGTGAAAGCTGGACTCTTAGGGTCAAAGTGGTGTAGATGTTCTTTTTGTTCTTTAGGACAAAAGCAGTCTTTTGTCCTAAACTGATGTGCAGTTTTTGAAACCACTATTAACGAAGCTCTTTTAAAAATCACTTATAGGGGAAACATGTAGCCATTTCCATTAAAGACTGTTGTTCCCATAGACCTGTTAGTTGCTGTATTTCATTATTAGTGCTCTCTCATCAAGTAACAATTTTGCTGCCATTTTGTGTTTACAGTTCACTAGTAATCAAAACTCCCTGCCAGACCTCAATCAAGTCATCTGGTGGAGCTCCTATGTCCTTCAGCACCTATAGGAAAGAAGCAATGTGCTGTGAAGTCCTACATTTTTCTCATCAGAACGAAAAACAGATCCTCAGCTCAGTTTTAAATCTTAGACTTTTAAATCAAGAAAAGCTCTAGCAGTGTTATAACATGCAAATAAGATCTGACCATTCAATCTTTTCTTTACTTCCCATTGGTTTAAATAAAGACACTAAACCAAGTGGTTCTGAGCATGCTGCAGGAGTCAGATCTGCTTGCACAGACGGAAAGAGATATTTTCTTTTTTTGTCTAGCAGGGGAACACCTGAGATGGGTCACTGAGCACCCCAATATCACTGTGCCCATGCAACCTGACAGCATCACCACACAGCCCCCAACACTCAAAAATATCTGCATGACTCTGACCACTGGCACAGGCTTTTGTCTGTGATAGATGTGCAGATATTTCTTCAGATGTATCTTGATAATGCCTCATCTTATAGTAGAGCTACATTTTTTATTGTATCTATGTATTTGTAAAGGCATGGGTAAAAAAGAGACAAACCCCGGCTACTTTTGAGAATGTGACTTCTGCCAGAGAATAAAGGTTCCTCTCTTAGGGAGTAGTTTTAAAGAGAGATTAAAAAAAAATACGACAGCTTTGTCTGAGAAAAGTCAAACTTCGGGCTGTGCAGGATAGACAGGAATATGAGCAGGTAGGGTCGCAATCCTTCCTTTATAAAGTTGTATGCTATTTATTTCACTGATTCTGTAGCTATCTTTCTGTTCCCTATTTTTACAGACATCGATTATTTCATTCACTGCTTGAGTAAGAGGAAAGCTGAATCAATCAGTCAAACAAGTAATGTAACTGTTGATTAAATCTGGTTCTCGGTGTACATTTCAGCCAAGAGAATCCATTTTTTATTGAAAGAAAAGAAAAAGAAAGGAAGAAAGAAAAGTAGTTTAACTTTATATAACAGCTTTAAAACAAAAAGCATGTGATCATTTTACAAGCTGCAGGAAACATGACTCAAAACAGTAACAAAATGCAAAAATAATCTGTCTATCCCTCCCAAGGGAACTGCAACTAAGATTACCCTATATACGATTACTATCTATACAATAATTTTGTCAATGTCTGAAGATAATTTCATCTCTTATATTTATCAGAAAATAAAAACAGCTATATTAGCTATAACACTAGGATCTATTGGTCTGCTGTGAGTACAGCAAAAATAGGATCATCCTGATCTAAGCTTGATTGTTGAGTGATGAATTCTGAATTGGTTTAGATACATCCAAGACATAATGAATGGTTTTATATATAGTCCATCAAGTCAAGGCTCACTCCCCAAACTGAGGAAAAAACTTTTCAAATGAGTAGATTAAAAAATGTTACTGAATTCCTAAGAACAGCAATACTTACTTATTTTTGTTTTGAGTCAGGTTTTCTGCAGCTTGTAAAGTGATCAGATTCTTTTGCTTTTAAAGCTGTTGCATAAAGTTAAACTACTTTTCTTTCTTTTTTTTTTTTTTTAATTAAAAATATGCACTGAGATGTATATCAGTCCATCAGCATAAATGCAGATCAAAGCTCAGGGGTTTTTTTTCTCTCTAATGCTTGCTCCTCTCTATTCCTTATAATGTATTCAAGAGATTTTCAAAGCACTGGGAAAGTGACAAGGAAGAGACTGAAGTGTTATGGTAAGTGGCTGTGTAGGGATGAACACCAATCCTTCTAAATTCCATTTTCCCAAACATCACTCTTCATAGAACAACTTGTTCTTTGCAGCAACTAATACCTTAAAACCATGCAGATATCAACATCAACTGAAATGAGCTCATTTCAGCTTAATTATGTTCAAAAAATTACAGTGAGTTTATAAGAATAAAGCATAAAGATTACATTAGTCTCAAACTGCTTGAATTTTGATAAACCACCATTATTTGCAGCAGATATTAATTTTAACTTTGGAATACATTCTTCTGTATACAAATGAATAAAGTATGAGAATAAAAAGGTAAATTTTGTCTTTCATGTATGGCATAATAGAGAAATACATTATATAGAAAGGTCACAGTTTAATTTTAAAGGCTGCGAATAAAATCTTTCCCAGCACTTTGCTTCATTTACAAAAATAGCTTCAGAATTACAAGGATTTTATAATGTCAGCCCTTAATTTATAAAAAACTCTGATGCATTTTTAAAAGTTATATCCCTATATAAAAATATATAAGGCTATATAGAGATATATGAAGGACAATTATATGGTAATCTTGTTTTTAGACTGTCTATATGTTCATTACTTAACAGAGACTATTTTTAAACTATTTTTTAAGGTTTTTAAAAATACTTAAAAATAACATGGCAGGGATAGACTAACATTTTTAGTGAAAGAATACTAGCTATATTGCTCTCACAATACATTTTCTGAAACAGACATAATTACAAAAACTGATCTAGACACAGATAAAAAAAACCTGCTAAATACTGAGCATCTTCAGACTAGGGGTGAAATTATGATTAATTAGGAATATACATGTAAGAGTTTAGTGAACATGTTAAAAAATGATGTAGTGAAATAGAATAAAAGTGATAACAAGTGCTTTTTAAACCATTTTACTGCAACTCATTATGAATGTCCATTTGAAATTAACAGAATGTTACATAACAGAAGACACATGGTAGGCTGGGGATAGTGATTTTCCTTATTGATTCTTTAGGTAAAGTGTGTTTTTTTAAATTCCTTTTGAGAAAATTGTTTGTTATACGAAAATCAGAAGGGAAGTTTTAGTACTTTGTGCTAATGATACAGAGTTCCCTATTAGATTTCAATTGTGGGACCTTTTGGGGGACATTTGAATGTTTTGTGCTAATCTTCCAAGAAAAAAGTGCTCTGATTTCAGTTGCATATCACTGGTGCTTCCAAAATAATGGTAGTAGTAATGCCTGCATTATCTGCAGTAGCAGCATTATTATCAGTCATGATCTAGTGTTGGAGAACAGGACATTAAACAAGGCCATTCAAAGCCATAGTAGTCAATACATTTAATAAACAATATCAAGCAAAACAAGGTCTGTGATTCTAGGCATTAGGTTGATGAACTTATCCTGTCTAGTATGTAAGTTTATAAATATTTAAAGTAAGTGTGAGACAGTCAACCTTACACTTCCCCTGTGTAAAGAGAAGCCATATGCTTTGAATCAAAAATTACTTAGGCTTTAGGGCCAAAAAAAAAAAATCAAAATTAATAACTTGAAAAAACTTCAGGAAATCTTAAAAAACATCTTAAATCTTCCCACTTTTTTCTGAAATTGTAGTTTTCATCTACAAACAACATGAACTGTCCTGGACATACAACAGTTCTCATGAAAACTTCAGTGAGTGTAAGAAGGAGAGCAGTATTAAATAGATTTCATTTAGAACCCAAAGATCAGTGACCTTTTCAACACTGGTAAATTTCAGCTTAGAAAAGTTTGAAGGATAGAAATTTTCTCTAAACAAATCTCTGGTTTTTATTTGCTTCAAAAAGATGCTTGAGATATTTTAACAATAAAAATACTTCAATGAACTTTGAAACAACTTCTGATTTTAAAACAAGACATTTTTTCTTACTTGGGTGGAGTTTTTTATGCTAAAACTTAAGGACAGCCTTCAAAATGCATACAGAATTGATTCTGAGATTTTCACCAGTAGAATTCTATTTAACGCTATAAAGATCTTATAGATACTTCTATTTTGGGGAAAAAGCTATTCTCAGAGACCAATTTCAGCAAAATATTAAATCACATATTCCTGCCTGCAAATTCACCCAAGCGGGAGTTCCATGGCTCCCAGATCAGTAATCAGTTCCCTTTCACATCATACTGTGAGGTGGCTTGATGGGTCATTGCAGGTCTCAGGTAAATCTCTCCTGCGTCATACAGCAGCACATGGCAATTCGTTGTGCAGTCATATGCTTACCTTGTAAAATTTTCCACTTTGCTCCTAAGACTTTATAACAATACTGCAAAACTCCTCCTGGCAACAGGACAGACTTTGTGTTTGAAATTTAGAAACTTGGCTTTATTTTTTCCCATTTCAGGTACAATCTGAATATTCAAATTTTCCTCTCAGCATGTTTTTTTCCATATGCTACCTCCCTGAATCTGACCTGCACCAGCCATTCCAAACTTGAACACTGAAAATGACATTTCTTCAGTGTACTTCTGTATTAAACTGCTATACCATTTCAGTATGACAGTGTATGTTAGTTAGTGATTAATGGAGAAAGAAAGAAATTTGCAAGTTCATCTTTTGTGGTTAAATTTGCAGCAGTGAAAGTCCAGTGTATCTGGCCTCTGTCACCTAATATGTTAAAAAGCCATCAAATATGTCCTATTTGGAAACTCTCCTGTGTTTACAAACATTGAGATCTGTGTGTAGAACTCTACATTTAGCATTTTTAGGGGTTTTAATGCCACTGGAAGCTCTGGTTGCTGCTGGCCTCTGTCTGTCTTCTCTTACCATCTTATGTCCAGTAGTATTACATCTTAGAATGGGCTGGAAACTCATTATCTGGGCTTTTTGGACCATGGCAATTTGACTAAGTAAGAGGAAGTTCAGTTATTAATGCCAGGAACAACATGCTTCTTTACCAAATATGTACTAATATCATGACCAATATCAATGCTGATGGATCATATATATAATAAGACAGTATTTGGATTCATATTTAAGCCTCAGGATCCAGGAAGATGTCCTTAGCAGACAAGTTTTTAGGAACCTGCCTTTTTCTTTGCTGCAGATTAGGGAAATGATAGGAATCAGTTCAGTCACACAACAATGGACTGAAAAAAAAAAAAAAGTTTTGTAACAAACACTGTCTTTAAATGAAACATAGTTTGAATTGAATAAATTAATGGCTGTTAAAGCCAGACATATTGTGTGTGTGAAGGTAAAAGACAAAGAAGGCAGGTGAGGGAGAGGGAGCAAAATGAATAGTAGAAAAAAATTCTTTGTGGAATAAACAAACACCTTCACATGGTCAAATGCACCATCTGAAGTTTTTGTTTTTCTTGCTCCACTGCACTGATGTATTTTGACAGGATATTTTGTTCTGCCTCTAGGGTTTTTAGGGAAAAGGAACTCATGGGCTATTACTGTTCCAGTGAAGAGTTTTGACTGAAATGTTTTGGCTCATTTCCTTGAGCTATGCATTAGCCAGATGGTTTGATGCATGTACCATGCCACCCTGTTTGATCCTGCTGTTGGACTTCAGCTCCTGCTCCACTGTCAAAGGGAAGGATTATTATGAACGTTCTCATTAATATTCACACTGAAGAGTGATCTGACTGCCACTTCACTCGTACTGCAGGTTAAGTGAGGGTGCCCTGTCAAAACAGAGAAAAATCTTTACCTCTACTAATGCAAACCAGTCTGAGAGAGGATTTTGAGCAGAAAATTAGATTCCAGTATTAAGGGCTTCCCTCTTCTTTGACAAAGATTTACTATGACAAAATCTCTTCTTCATTACAAAATAAGAAAAACAGTATCTAACTCTTTCAGAGGGAAGAAAAATATATTCTACAAGGTTTTGTGAAAAAATACTTTCATAAAAATTGATAGAATTGTGAACTTATTAACAACATGACTGAATTTGATGCAGTACTTAAAATCCCTGCTCATGGGCAGGACCTATACATCGCATAAACCAGAAATTTCTTATGGATGGGTATCCAAAGAAGAGCTAAAAGGTGCAAGGAAAACTGAAGCACTCTGTCATCCATCCAGTCCTAACAGGAGGTAACACCCCGCAGAGCTGAGGGCAAACACACCCTGTGACAGAGCAGTTTCCCCTAAGCCTGCTTTCCAAAGGTGCTGGGCAAGTTCAGGGGGAAAAATCATCTGGGTGCTCTTAACACGAGAAAAAATCATATAGAGAGGTATCGAAATTTTGAGAACATAGCTTTAAACACAGTGGGAAACCTAGTCTTTATGCAAGGAACTTAGGTATCTGCTGCATTTCTTAACAGCTGATTCCTGCTATCCAGAGATTAAAGATGTCAACCTACACTGACTCAAAATTGATCATACATTAAATGGCCAAAACTATTTCCTGTTCCCAAAATGACTTTCCAGGACAACTTTTTTCTTCTTTAGAACACACTGAACGAATGAGAGTATAGTGTTACTGGTCTTAGTGAAGTATGTTATTGAAGTGAGAAGATGCCAAAGAAGATGATTGCCTCTGTCAGCCCACATAAGGCAACATTTAAAATTTCCTTCACCATATATGATTTGCTGAATTCCTGTGATACTGATTTCCAGAGGTTGGCCATAAACCAAGAAGAAGAAAAGATGTGATGGGAGTTCTAACTCAAAGAAATGTTTCTACCATGACTGAATATGAAAAGTTTTATGATTTTGATAAAGATCTGCAACTTACATAGAATTCATTTGGCTTCTGTGCAGGAACGATCACCCTCTTGGATTTTGCCTATTAATCTTGGAAAAAGAACCATTCTGTGTGAGACTGTGTGAGAAAGGATGCCAAATTCCTACTCATGGCATAGTCTGCAAGTTCAGTATAAATTAGCCTACATGTTTTCTCTCATGTAGTTGAGTGCTATGTATCCACAGTGCATTAGCTTCTGTTTACTCTAGACAGTTACAACAATGGAAAAGGTCCATGAACCTTCTACATGCCAAAATATACAGAAAAAACAGTCTCAGTCTGAGCAATTATCGGCATATTTATGCTTATCCCAAGATCAACAAAAATCCATCTGGTAGAATATATATTATCTTATTAGACAACAGTTGCTACAACATAAATAGCTTTTGTTACAAATAACAGCTTGCATAAGAATCTGGTAAAATACCAGAAAGGTAATGCCTTGAAAAGGATTTAGCTCTGGGCAAGAACTTAAGGGTGCAAGTGTAAATACCAGGAAGATGCCTAAACCCAAAAATCATAGTATAATAGAATAGAATTATAGAATTATTGGGGTTGGAAGGGTCCTTAAAGATCATCTAGTTCTAATTCCCATACCATAGGGAAGGAGACTTTTCACTAGACACAGTTGGTCAGAGCTCCATGAAGCCTGGCCTTTGAATACCTCAAAGAATGGGGCATTCACAACTTCTCTGGACAACCTGTTCCAGTGTCTCACCACCCTCACAGAAAAAAAGTTTCTTTCAAATACCTAATCTGAACCTACTCTCTTGTAGTTTGCATCCGTTCCCCTTTGTTCTGTCACTACAGGTCCTTGTAAAAAGTCTCTATCTTTAAGCTCCCTTCAGGTACTGGAAGGCTGCAATTAGGGTACTCCAAAGCCTTCTCTTTTCCCGACTAACCAAATTCAACTCTCTCAGCCTGTCTTTGTAGGAGAGATACTCCAGCCTTCTGATCATCTTGGAAGTCCTTCTCTGGACTCACAGGTCCATGTCCTTGCAGTGGTGGGGACTCCAGAGCTGGATGCAGCACTGCAGGTGGGATCTCACCAGAGAGGGGAGAGAGGGGCAGAATCCTATCCCTCACCCTGCTGCACACACTACTTTGGATGCAGCCCAGGACATTCTGGGCTGTGAGCACCCATGGCTGAGTCATGTCCAGCCTCTCACCCACCCACACCCCCAAGTCCTTCCTCAGCAGTGCTGCTCTGATCTGTTCATCCCCAGGCTGTGATGATACTGGGGGGTGCCCTGACCCAGATGCACAACCTTGCATTTGGTCTTGTTAAACCTTATGATGTTCCCATGGACCTACTTCTTGAGCTTGTTCAGGATGACATCCTGTCCTTCAGAGTGTGTGCAATCACACCACTAATCTTGGTGTCATCTGCAAATATGCTGAGGCTGTACATGATCCCTTTGTCTGTGTCATTAATAAAGATATTAAATAATACTGGTTCTAATATGGACCCCTAAGTTCTAAGAGGAACTGCTTGTCAGTGATGTCCATCAAGACACTGAGCTGTTGACTACAACCCTCTAGATGTGACTCTTCAACAAATTTATGCATCTTACAATCAACTCATCAAATCCATCCCTTTTCAATTTAGAGAAAAGGATTTTGTGGGGCACCATACCCAAGGCTTTACAGAAGTCCTGATAAATAACATCAGTAGCCCTTCCCTGTAGTGGTGTGTTTTTAGGCTACCACCACACTCCCCTTGTACCCTGATGTAGTCACTCCATCAGAGAAGGCCACAGTGTTGGCCAGACAGGACTTGCCCTTGGTGAAGATGTGCTGACTACCCCATATCACCTCCCCGTTTTCCATGTGCCTTAGTCTAGCTTCTAGGAGGGTTTGGTCCATGATCTTCCCTAGCACAGAGGTGATGCTGACAGGTCAGTTGTTCCCAGGGTCCTCCTTTCTACCCTTTTTAAAGATGGATCCAGTATTTGTCTTTTTTCAGTCACCTGGGATTTTGCCTGACCGCCATGACTTTTAAAATACTTTGGAGAGTGGCTTGGCAACTACATCAGCTAATTCCTTTAGGACTCTGGGGTGCATCTTAATGGGTCCCATAGACTTTGGTACATAATATACCTTCAAAAGCTCAGCTCAGTTGCACTTTGACAGAATAAATGACTGCTACAGATAAAACCAAGAAAAATTTTTGTAAGTGGTCTGCTCTGTCTCTCTGCTGGTAATTTTGATGGCTTCTCAGAGCTGGCAGAACAAGATAAGAACCAACTCCTCAGAGACTGTCATTTACAGGGAGTCATAGAACTGCAAGGCCACCTCCTTTTGCCCTAAATTAATAAACTGAATTGTCAGATACACACATGAGGCTGACACGCATTTATTCTTCTGCCTTATTTATCTCTGGCCAGGATAGAGTGAAAGCTGAAGACAGCACTTTGGTCACACAAGTTAAGCAGATTGAGTGTCAGTCAACTCCTTATTCCATTCTATCCTGCACAATGTGATGCTGATGTCCTGTTTAAACCCCTTTAGAAATCACAAAGTAAACATTTCACTGAGTCTCCCTCCTAACAATAATCCTTCATTCTTTGGGTTTTTTTTATTTCTCTCCCTAGCCCACCTCCCACAAAACTGTGGTCAGAGCAGACTCTATACAGGAGTTTCTGTGTGAAAAAATTTAGGAATATGAAGACTGCAGTTGAGTGAAATATCTTCTCAAATACAAGAGCATAGGACCTGAGGATGTGTTCTGTTTGCTGAGGCCTTTAATTCAGAAAGATGTTTGGTTATCAGTTTTTCTGAGTATATTATAAAACCCCCAATTTAGTGTTGAATGATGAGGAACCTTAAAGTTTAACTGTGACTTTGAGCCTTACACACTTAGGATTTTGCCTGTCCTGAGGAACTAATTTCACTGAGTAATAGAAGTGTTTGTAAAATAAGTTCTTCTAGCAACAGAGTATATAGAATATTAAAGATCAGAGGTGGCCTGTCCAACCCTGGATTTTGAAAGTCTGAATTTTCTTCTGTCTCTAATATGAAAAAAATACAATATGCAATGATATACATAATAAAATTTAAAAATTACCTGATTTTTTTGGTAATGAGAGCGCAGATCAGTTTGGATTGTAATGAGAGGAGAACTGCAGAAAGAAGATTTTCCTGGGGAAAATTTATAGATCAGAACATGCTACAGAGGTTCATCTTTGTTCATACAGCTTATGAAAGTAAGCTCTGCTTCAAAAGGCCTTGCTTCAAGCCTTAGATATTTTGGGATATGTCTAGAGTTTGTCAGCCAGACCGTGTCACACACAGGTTAGTAAAAACACGGTGTATTGTTCTCAAAATGTTTTTCTTGACATTAAACCAAAATTTTCTCATAGATCCTACCCATTGCTCTTTGATGATTACCTCTTCAAAATTATGTTAAGTGATGGTGATACATTAGTTATAAATGGTAAACACAATTTTTAAAGAGCTGCGTTCCCAAAGCAAGATAAGAAGGCAGAAAGAGACTCTACAAGGTCTACCTCTACTGACACACAGCCAGCACAAAGCCAGAAGCAAAGAGCCTCACTAAACATGCAGCAATGAGGTGAGCTCAATGTCAATGGCTCATTCAGTCTTTTTGCTGCTCTGCCAATGCTTCCAGCAAGTGCCCAATTAGCAGTGACAGCAGTGATGGTGTTTATGAGAAACTAGCCTGAGACTGTCATTTCTTTAAATTTGAAACTGCAGAGAAGTCACAGGGTGGTAAAGCTTTTAAGTTCCTATTGACATGCACCAGAAACTGACCTCAAGCTGGTGACTTAGAGGTGAAAGTCTTTATTTGCTAAGTCAGTTTGTCTCCCATAGAGCGAATTTGTAAGCTTACTTTATTACTGTTGAGATGAAGGAAGCTTTTCCCTGCACAGCAGCTAGAACAGTACCTTCCTATCCCCTCCTCTCCCGAAGGAAAACCGGGCTGTGGAGTCACACAGGTCTGTGTGAACAACTTGGTCAGTGCATCCAACACTGAAAAGTGAACAGTAGGAGAAATGGGAATTGCAAAGTCATTAGTTAGAACCACACAGATTGTCACAGGAGGCATTGCCTAGAGGTGTTACTGAATGTGGTGTTTCAGTAACTACATTTAAAAGTTCGCAAAAGAGATATGAAAGAGAGGAGAAAAGAAAGGATACATATTAAATACTTTAAAAATGCTGAAACAAACACAAAAAATTAGAAATTACTGAAAAGTTCCCCTAAGAGATAGTCTGCTAATTTGTTGGCTTGGCTTCTCTTGCCTGCACACACTGATGGGCTATTCAAAAAACAGCAATGTGCATTAATTTTAAGCATATGGGCTAAACTGCAACCATAGTTCCTGGTTGTCAAACATCTTTACAGCATTCCTGAGTCCGTTTTAACTCTGAATACCCCTGCCTTAGGATTTGAAAAAACAATCTGATTCCTGTGTAGAGTCTGAATATGTGGAGGTTTTTGCTTTATTTGGTTTGAGAGTTCAGGGATTGAATGTTGCTTGTTGCTTGGAACAAGTAGGCAAATTATTGTTATTTGCATCACCTTTTTGTCTTCTCTATTTTTTCTGCTATTGTCCCTTGTAATAGAATGAATCAGGATTAGGCTATTTTTGATCTGACCTGGTAAAGGCCTTTTTCTCTCTGGCCATGTAGAGAGCCAGTCCCTTTTTTTATTAAAGAAATACAGAATTCTCATCTGACATTGTGGATGCTTCACAATCCCTTTCCACAGGTAAAAAAGACAAAGCAGATTGCAAAATGTCAGGGAACAGGACTTGCAAAGTGTGCCAAAACTGTGGACCCAAGGTTATTCTTTCTTCTTTTTCTCTTCTTCCTAGCTTAGCTGTATGACAGACAGCTGCTTAGGCACCTACAGTGTTATTCCTTTCCAGCTCCTGATCTCTTGATAATAAAGGGCACGTTGAGAGGTGATTTGGCTGAGCTCCTGCCAGCCAAGGCTGGCATAATGGTGTCTTTCCAAGATAACATGAATCAGAGCAAGCCACAAAAATTATCTGACATATTCTGGGACTAAGGTAGCCTTAAAGATTAAGTCATCACAAAGTTGTTAAAAAAGCATTTCTGACAACTCTCTCACTGTTCAAAATTCTGAGTTGAACTTAAGAAAACCTAGCAAAGCTAGACAGTGGAATCTTGCATTTGGAGACACATCAAACTTTTAATTAAGCACCAATAATATCACCAGTTCCTATCTTTCTTTTTATTTTTATTAATATGTAAAGGCTGGAAAAGAAAGGATAATAGAGGCAAGATTGGTACTGCATGCTTGTATGCCTCACTCATCTGTACATGGGCAGTTGTAGCTCCTCTCTTTGAAGCAGTGGGGCAGTGATTCCCACAATATGTTTGCTCTGTTGTTTTATGGAGCTCAATTTGAAAGGCCTAGCTTTTTTTACCTCCTTTCAGAGACTCAATCTCACACCTTATTTAACCCCAGTGCAAAAGAAAATATTTCCTAATATTCCTCTTTAGTTGCTTCCTTCCACTAATTCATCTAGTTATATTTACAAATACTAAAAAAAAAAAATCCCTCTCTTATGTACAAACACATTCAAGACTATTATAAAATTCCAAGATACTTGCTTTAGTGTGTCTTTATATTCACAATTAAAAATTTGTTCTTCTCCACGAAGAAAAATTTGGTGTCTTCACATTTAACCACATTGTGGAAAATGATTACCGGGATGTTTCTTTTTGTTGTCATAACACTTTGACATTTAATAATCATATTCAAAACAAAATTCTTCTTCCAACTTCTAAGTACATATGTATCTTCAGTTGTACTCATCTAATTAATTATGAATGTTTGAACAATCTCATGCTTTCATTAAAAGCCCATGCATTCAGTTAAAAGCCCATCTTAACTCATTAAACATAATTTAATGGAATTAAAGGAAAAATTGAAAATGGAAATTTAAAAAGGGAAATTATGAGGAAAAAGAGAAACCAACTACAGTTGTGTGTGTTTGTCCTAATTATAGTGATTTCACAAACTTAAAGCCCTGCTTTGATTATTTGGTTTTAGCATTTTCTTTTTTACTTTCATAGTCTTCCAGGAAGGCTACAGAATTATTCCTCCATCCTTGCTGAAAAGAATTATTAAAATAGATTTGATTTAATATTATTTTCCTTGATACTCAGTCATGACAGAAAGTGTGCTGGGGTTTGGATTTTGGTTTGCATTTAGAGAAGCTGGAATGAAATGTGATTGAGATTTCTGCTTATGTTCAAGATGGTCAACAAGTGAACAACCCAGTAGAGACTGCAGAAAAGAATGTATTGGGAGACTTTCAAAAAACAAAATGGCCTGTGAAGAAGGCATCCTTTGCATAGTTCCTGTGATTAGGAGCTTTTTAGACTTGTGTTCATTTGAGATGGTAGATCCTGCAATGAACTGCCTACTCCAGCATGTAAATATCCAAAGTAATGCAATGCAGACTTCTGAAATAAGTTAAACAGGAGCCAACAAGTGCCTATTTCTTTTCCCTGCCAATGGAATCTAAGGTGACCAGCTTGGGGTTTTATGCTGCAAATTACATGAAATTAGATGACATCAACTGTGCTCCCATAGCCTGAAGTTTGGAAACAGGTGTTAAAGTGGATGGTTAATGAATTTGTAAAGTAACATCCAATATATTTTTTCTTGAAAGCAAGACAACATTTACTGTATGTATTATGTATGTCCCAGTAGAAAGCTGGTATGTCATCCTGGAGAAGTGCCAGGGCACTGTTTTCTGCAATCCAAAAATAATGCTCTGAGTTCCTGATAGACAGGGTTTTCTTAGTTGGTTGGCAGGTTTTTTTCTGTGTTTTATTTGGTTGTTGGCTTATGTGAAGCATAATTTTGTTTGTTCAGATCTCTCTTCTTAAGAGCTGGCTGCATAATGAAGGCAGCCATGATTTTCAGTGGGGGATTACATGCAATGGCCAGTGACTCATGCAGTGAGAGGCTTTGTACATCTTTCATATCCCTTGTGTTCTCACTAGCTGCCAGGCTGCCCATGTGGAATTTCATAGGCAGGCTGTGTTTAGAGACATTGAACCTGCTCATATGAAGCCAGCTACCACTAAACTAATATCTTACTTAGCTATCATCAGTCCCATGGGACATCGAAGTCTTCAGAAGAAGTCCCTGGGTGTAGCCAGAGCTTTTCTTGCAGCTTCTCTTGTTAAATGGAAACTGCACCTAGACTTACAGGCAGCTTTAGAACACCTCCTGGAATATAATATGGGATGAGAAACAGTAGGTTTTCCTTTTCTGAGGTTCAATCTCCTAAATCTTAGATTAGTACTGATAGTACCCTATAATGTCATTATACAGGCAAGAGAGAAGTGCTGGAGCTTTAAGTTCTTCATTAAAACTGCTCTGGAGAACAAGAGAAGTTTCAGACTTCTCCTTGACTGAAAGAGCACAGAAGACAGCAATTCCAAACAAAAACGTAGTTGAAGGCAATAGTATGACTAATGGGAACTGAACATCTGCTAAGGGGGAGATCAGTATGGGCAAGAGAAATATGGGACATCCAGCTTTGGAGTGATGAAAGATTCAAACAAGCAAAAGAGAAAATCCACAAAGATACCCAACGTCTCAAAAGCTAATTCAGAGAAACTCCTCAGTATCCCAGGGTGCTCTCCTTGCCCCCCAAGAGCACCACTTGATGATAATTTCCTCTCTGAGCACTGCAGGCAGCCTCAGGTCCCACCTCCTGAGGGCTTCTACTGTTCCAGAAAAAGACAGAAAAACAAACAAAAAACACAGAACTCTCTATTTGTCTCTTGTATGACTCTCATAAACAGTAAAAAGTTTCATGAGCTTTTCTGTGCAGAAAAAAACCCACCAACAATGCACATCTTTCATCTGAGCAGAGCTTTTGGAAGATACTAGATTAAATACATTTACATTTAATGAGAAAAGTGGCAGTAATTGGATTTCATGCTCTTTATAAACTTCTAATAACTTCTGGTTTAGATTTATTGTATTTTTTTATTTTTAATAAGATTGTGAAAGTAAACCTCCAAATACCACCTCAGCCTTTATTTCTTTAAATCTCTCAAGATCTGAAGCTCTTTAAATCTCAGTCTCATTTTGGCATTCCCTGCCAAAAGCACTCTTGAAATCTGTGGCAAAATCTAGCCTCAGTCATCTCTCCACAACCAAACTCAGACAGTCACTACTTTCAGCAAGGTTTTAGCTGAACCTTGCGACAGCCACAGTTGTCACTGCAAAAACCTTACCATCTAGGAGACAGTAAATGGCTGTGCTGCATCATGAACACCACTGGAATTGGACTCTGGGAGCCTAAAAACAAACACACGTGGAGGAGACCTGTAATTCTCTTACTTTGAAGGACAAGCTCATCAAGAATATATTTAGCCCACTATGTGTGCCTCACTCTCTGAAATACACAAAAATGTATCTGGTATGCTCTCCCTCCCATCTCTAACCTCCCTCTACCTTCACTTTCTCCTTTCTTATTTTTTCAGTGGACATTTGGAAAGCTGGGGCAAATGGAACATGCTCCTTGCTTATACAACTGCTATAACAGCAGCAACTGTAGAAGAATACAAGTCATAACATACCTCATTTCATTGCCTTTCAGTGACCAGCATGAAAAGCAACCACATTTTCTCTTCATTTTTCATGACAGTGAGGTACCAACAGAGGAGGCCCACCTCTCCCTGTTCAGTGCTTTTCTTCTCTGCATCACTGCTAGCCCACGCACATGCTGGCTCTTTGCTAAAATTGGTGTTACACTTTGCCTAATCCTTGGGATTCCCAGGTGGAACAGAAAAGTAAATTTTGGAAATTATATCAAGAAAAAGCAGTAAAAAATCTCTGTCTTCTGTAACCAGTCTGTCGAAGACACTTTTTGATGTACAAACCCAACCCTTTTTCTGTGTTCCACCATGCCTCAGAATATCTGATTCCCTAATATAATTGAAGTTTTCAAAGGGCATTTGCAGATCATAAGAATTTTAGAGGAAATCTTTTGGGGAAAACCCCTTATTCTAGGAAGAACCTCACCCATCTATGGCTTTACAGATAATTTATAAATGTCCAAATGACCAATTTATGCAAATGATATAGATGGACATTTGAATATGAAATGTGTCCCCTTTGAAGGGGCCAGCACATTTCCAATTATTCCATCTCAAAGAAAAGCACTTCAAAAATTTGTGGTATGACATTTACTGCCTGATAGACTGTTGCAGCTGAAATAAATTTTAAAAATTTTATAAAACTAAACCAATAGTATGATTCCATTAACTAAATGGACTCAAGAAATGGTTACCATTAGTCATCATTACTGTCCTGAAAGAGAGGAAGACTAATTATGAATGGATTTGTTTGTGTCTTCGTCTACAAATTTCTGCCTCTAAAAGAATAATTGTGAACTCAAAGTAGGTCTTCCTGAAATGCAGCACTTATAAGGAAAACACCAGTCCAGAATTCCAACTGACAACAAATTGTTCATCAGAATTAAAAATCAAATTAATAGGCTCACAGTGATTTGTCTTGGATTATTGATTAATATTACATTTGGTTTTGCTTCCCTTGGTGAAATCAATCCCGTTCCTCAAACCAGACAGCTTATGCCTTGTCACTTCAGTGTAATGAAATCAGCTATTAGACTCTGCACAGGCTGGCCTGATTTGGGTTTATTGATGGCTCAATCAGCGCCCGCGGTCCGGAGGCTCGGTACCCGACAGGGCAGTGACACCTGGAGGGAGGCAGTGGCCCTACAAGCAGCTTTCTGGCAAGGTACCACTGAGCACGGGAATTCCCATTAACGTGATGGACTTTTAAAAAATAACAATAGAAACAAAGCCCTCTAGTTCCCTTCTAACCTGCAGCCTGTTCTGAGGTGTATGAACATGCAGCAGTGCATGCTGATTTTGTTTTCCTGCATCTGAGCCACAAAGCTTCTCATCTATTTTGAGATGGGTGTTTAGGATTGTGTTGCTTTTTACTGCAATAGAGAGTGTCTCTTTTGCCAGAGTCACCAGTGAGAAAACAGGATGAGAAATGGAAAACATTAATAAAAGCCATGGAGGCAGCTGTGTGAAGTGCAGGGTGAAGCTGCCAGGAGTGGCTCCAGCTGCTACTGCATTGAGAGAACAGGAAATAATCCAATTGGATACAAAAAAGGGGATACAGTTCTGGGAGAGGGATGAATTCCAGTGACAGATTTCTGAGCTACAGTGTGAAAATCGTGAGACCAGTGAAAATTTTCTCAATTTTAGGGAGATTCTAATGAAAGAGTATAGTTAATTATTGCATCACTGGTGACTGGGTGTAAACTATTTTTACATGTATCATGCACCATTATGCATGGTCCTGCAAAGACATGTGAAAACAGTATAAAAGGTAGATTGCATACTGCACAGGTTGTAGCTGACCAAAACTGAGGGCTTTCTAAACCTGGATTTAAATCTTAACTATCTGAAAATCCTATTATTCCCTATTATTCCTTATTATTATTTATTGTTGTTGTTGTTGTTGTTCTTGTTCTTGTTCTTGTTCTTGTTCTTATTATTTCATTCCTATTATTATTGTTCTTGGTTTTGTTGTTATTATTTTATCCTAGAATTATTTTTTAAAATAGACTCAAAAAACTGAACTAGTCAGATTCCATGACTTTTCCCACTTCACTTTGTATATGCTTTATCATATAGAAGTTAGGGGAAATATGTTAAAGCATAAGATGTTACCCATCATGGCTCCATATCTCCCGAGTAGTTTGTCCCACAGATTTAGGGTGAAGTCAGCTGCAATCGTCACTCAGGAAAAAAAAAAGTCACAGATTTCATTTTGAAGTAACTAAATATTTGCCTTCCCCTTTCTTTTCTACCTGTCTCTATACCACTTTCCACCTAGGCAGAAATTGGTGATCACAAATATAAAACTGACGCCCTCAGTGTGTAGATAAAAGCATGTACATATTCAGTTATATTTTGAGTATTTTTAACCTATAACCTAATCATGGTTTTAGCTTTTTTAACTTTCCTCTGCTAGTACTCTTACATGTCAAGCACACTGTAGTTTCTGCCAGATTCCCTCTTGCTGCAAGAAATATATTTCTTAGCTGTTTGCTTTTAGTGGCAGCTGGTTTCTGGGTACATGTCTAGATCTATTGCAAGCTACAGATAACTGGACATTTTGATTCAATTGGCTCCTAGTAGCTGTGGAGTCCCATGTTGCTGCACTACTCCAAAAGAGAATAACTAGCTCAGGAGGATGAGAGTAAAGGTGAAAAAAAAATGTTCAAAAATTTAACTGTAGATGTCATTTTCAGCAATACAAATTCGGTTTCATTATTCAGCATTGCTACATTAATAAAGTCATATTTACACTAATGTTTCCAAGATCAGAATGTGATTTTAAAAATTATCCATTTCTTATACATATTTCTTTTATAAATGAGTTGGTGCAGAGTACTTTCACAGGCAGCAAAATAGCTGAAATAAAAGGAGGAGGAAAATACAGAGCTTCACAGAGAACTGCTTACAAGTGAGGAATCTGGACTGTGGAATACCTGGACTAAAGCTTCAGCCATCCCTTCAGGGAAGTTAGAGGGCTTTTCACACTACAGAAAGGTACAGAGCGCTACACACAGTTACAGCTTGCCACTGATCATGGTGCCAAATCTTTCCCTAAGGTAACTTGTGCAGTTCCAGGGGATTTACTCTAATGGTGAAATGGTCCCCTAGCACATAGAAAGCTGCTTACAGAGACAAGCAGCAAAGCAGAGCGAGAAAGTAACAAAACCCTTCAGCTACCAAACTACCAAGTGGGATTTATTAGGTTCATTTTTCATGGAGACATTTTGCCTCTTGTGAAACGGCATTTCTCCTCCTTCGACACTGCCTCAGTGTTATTCAGCCACCCTGAGTACACCTATACAGGCAGTGATGCCAGGAGTGCCTCAGGCTCAGAACGAGTTTGGGCCAGTTCCTTATTCTGACTTTGCCCTGCTGGGTTCCCACTGCAGGTGGGAGCATGCAGCGAGGAGACCTGGACTACACACAACATGAACTGCAAGCACCACTGTCACATCTTCACGGTGTTTGTCCTTCTTAAGCATTCTGAGAGCACCTGCTGCTCAGAGCCATGATGATTTCAGTTCCTCAGACTCAGGAGCTCCATCGATGTCTGACCCAGCTCGTCCTGTGCTGTGCAAACAAATCCTAAGCAGTGAGTCACAAGTTACTTGATTTTTTTGACCAGAGTACTTGACAGTAAGAATAACCTTCTGGCTTCCCAGGTGGGGTGAGGGTTTTTAATATGCATTTTCAAAGCTTTTGTGGTGACAGGAACTATTCCAATTTCACATCATTTTACAGTGGCCATCTTGAGGATATTTTTAAAACTCTGATTCTCCAAAAGAAAGGATGCACTATTGTTAAGTGGTACCAGTAAGCAAGCAGTGGAAAGAGAAGGTTCTGATGAATTCAGAATATATAGTTATAGCATTGTTGCAAATGAGTTTATCTGCTTGTCATAGAAGTTCAGCTGATTTTCAGGGTGCATTCAGCTATATTTTGAGATATGGGGTACATTTATTGATTTTTATTTTAAATCATATTGAATTTGGTACTGCAACAGCCATTATTTCTTAACATCTCAGCAGGACATGCTGATGCCTGCAGTACTGTTGTAATAGATCAAACATTGAACAGGCAATTAGCTGTGCTCCTCATTTAGCTGTGCAAGAAGAGTCTGGGAAGGGGGAGTCATAAGTTAGAGCATTTTGAAATTGATAAGAATGATCTCCCAGCATCATACACATTGACCAAGACTTAAACTAGACATCATACTCGGCTACTTTTTTTCTCCCACAAAGATCAAACCAATAAGAACTACAGCCACCTGAACAAAGACACTGTGGGGACAACTCTTGCCAGTTGTCTAAAGTAAAATAGAAAGTGAACAAGGAGGGAAATGGTTGCTGGCATAATTTTTGGTTTATTTTTCTTTGCTTTCCTATGAAGAGGCTGGGGTCACTGTGAGCCCAGGATATTCATTATATTTTTTCCCTTGGGTAGTTCTGAAAAGGGCACAGAATGTCAGTAATCATCCCCTTTATGTCTTAGTGGCAAGTTTATGATTGAAGGATTACCTTGCTAATACATGTTTAAATGAGGCTTTGGCAATGTTAGTGGTATTTAAAAGAGCTCTGGCATTTGAAACAGTCAACAACAAAAGATTTTGCTGATAAACAGCACAAGGTTCATGTTAGTCTGGCTCTGAGACTGAAGGCTTTAACATCAGCTCTGTTCTGACACTTAGCATTTTTAATTCACAGCAAAAATGGTTTGTATCAAATGCTGAACAGAACATCACAGAAGCTGAAAATGATGGGGAAAATAAAAAATATTGTCAAATGAAAGACCCTATAAAGATAGCTAATATGTAACATCTGAAATTATTTATTATTATATATCAAAGATTAAACTGAATTTTTTGCTCTAAGAAGTCTTTTAAACTATCAGGAAGGAACACAGAATCTAAAGAGTACAGTAACTGGTTATTTTCATTTACATTTTTTACAGTTCTGGGTGTGTCAAGCATTTAGCTCAATTAATAAGTCACAGGCAAGATTACCTTCCTCCTTTCACTTTCTTGCTAACTCAGGTGGATTCTCTTAGATTAGCAGATTGTTTTTTTACTTGTAGAAAGGAAGCAAAAATGGATTTCTTAAGGGATTTTAAATCATGTCCTTTCAGACTATGAAAATTTAGTGCATTATTTGTGAAGTCCTTTTCAGGCACTCAGTTGAAATGCAGTATTTAAAAGATGGACATAATTCCCAGATGTTTCACGATGAGGATGTGTATGATTTACAGACAACATGACTTCTTTGGAAAGGCAATTTTGAAATTAACTGACAAATCAAGCCTTTCACCTTTGTTGCCAACTGCTTTTCTAACTTCTTTTTCCATCGTAGGTGAAAATCTCACTTCTGCCTTGTTCACTTTTTGAATTGTTTCTTTCTTAGTTTTTACTAGATGGTTTATTTAATAAGTCAAAGGTAGTAACTGCAAAAATCTGCATTTCTTTCCATTGCTACAAAAACAGTCTGGGATAAAATCCCATCAAGTCAGAAACCTGAATCAGCCTCCATTCTTGGATTCCTCCACCCCACTTCTCAATTCTTAGATTCTCAGCAGTCCACCAGCACTCCAATGTGTATATGACACCTTGAAGAGAGCAAAAGTCAGGACCAGAGCCAGGCACATTGCTTGTCATAAGCAGTGAGGGGAGTTCTGGTTTGGAATTTTGTTTATTTGTTCATTGGTTGGTTTGGTTTGGGTTTTTTTTTTTTTAGCATTACCAAGGAAGAGCAAAATTTGATTTTTGATAATTTTGGGCTGTGCAATGGAAACTGAGGGGATGGTAGTGTTCTTGTTGCACCACAGGATGCTGTGTAGTCCAAAAAAGACAGACAGAAATGGAATCCAGAATTCATTGACTACAGCACAAAAGCAGCATAATCAAATTGTGTATAAACGAAGGAGATCCAACACTTGATAATTTCTCATTTGACTTTATCATCAAAATTGCTTTTCTATTCTGGGTGAAAATCCTGTATTAGACAGTTGACTAGAACTGAGAAAGTGTCTATATGACCAAATGCCATCAGAATACAGATAAGGGGTTTCAGATTTCAAAATCTTACTAGATCCTTGAAGTTTCTGGAAAGAAGGATTTACAGAGGAGTCATTCAGCATTTTCTGTTGGATTGTCAATTAGTTTCCATTTGACAGACTTGACAGTAGCTCCTGAAAAAAGTGAAAACTTCACAGTGCAATAGGTGAGGTATCTATTTTTAATAGTTTTTGGTTTGCAAGAAGAATGTCACTCAAATACTGTTTTGGCCAAGACCTTGCATGTCAGTAACTGGTTTTAGAATGGTTTTATGTCTTTAAGGAGATTTAATATGGTCAAAGGGTTAATTTTTCTCATTTTACAAGGTGAGAGGGTGGGGTGGGGGGCGGGAGGGGAAACACCCACCAAGTTTTTTTCTTTACTACAACTTCTGAATGAAAAGAAAGATTTTCAAAATTAGCATTTATCAACTTGAGGTCCATACACCCCATTGAGGCATTCAACATGTACTGATTAGGTGTATGCACCTAATTTTTTTTCAAGATATGGAGTACACTTCTGCTTTAAGAAACCACTCTATGACTATTTCCACATCAGGAGGGTTTCAAAGGTAAATAGAATTAATTGTTTCTGGAGATAGATATCTCTTTTCATCAGCTATGGAGGAAATCTAGGTGGCTAAACTGAACCAATCTGATGCATCTATTGCTGTAAGGAGTATGTCTATGGTGGTATTAGTAATCACAGCCCCACACCTATCGTTAAGAAAGAGGTGAAAGGAGTTGCCTGTGGACATGTAGAACACCTACAAACAGAGATAAGAGCTGAATTCAGAAGAGCAAGTTTATGGTCCTAACACTGTGCAAAGAATTGCCATCCTTTAATGTGCATGCAAATGTGTTTTGCTTTCCCCAATTAGAGGTTAAATGTGTATTTACAAACCCAGAGGATCAAGAGAGTTGTTTCTCATTTTTTCATTTACTTCAATGCAAAAAGGTAACCTTCTCATACCATAGTTTTCCTTGTTTTGTTTTCTTCTTCTGTAATACTGTCTCTATTCTTCCATTTATATTGTGGGCTCAAGTGAAACCACATCCCTCTTATCTTTTCTTTCTGATTAAACTTACTTAAGCTTCATACTTACTTAAGTTTCTTTCCTGCACCTATTTGAGATAGTAAGCAGCAAACACTACTTGCTTTTCCAAATTAAAAAGTAGGAGCAAAATGTCAGTACTACAAATGACACATAATTATTTCACTGTAGACTCCTGAGGATGAGGAAATTATAGGGTTAGGAAGCAAGAATGAAATAATTATATCTTTTAAAATATTTTATGAACAAAACCCTTTTCTTGTCCGGATTTCTCTGCTGAGCTTAAATGCTTCACTAGAAATTAATGATTAAATTAACTGCAGAAGTATGATTTTGGGTTTTTTTTTTAAGAATTAAGCAAGAATATAAAGGTGGGATATTTTCTTATAATAAATCTTGCACTTGTACAATTTACACATATGAGCAGGTTTTCCAGCTGAGAACTGTTTTAAAAACCATATTTCTGAAAGTGGAATTATCTCCTAATGCAACATTCAGAGAAGGTAGCTAAACAAAGCAAAATGCAGAATACAGACAATAGCCCTAAAAAGGCAAATTACAGATACTTGAATTTACCAACGGCTGAAGCTCCCATTCCTTGCTGAGTGACTTCTTACTTCATCAGGCTAAGGAAGTTGAGACAGCAAAGTTCAAAAGCTGCTAACTCATGAAATGGCAAAGGTGAATGTTGTTTAAAGATAACATATATTCGACCAGTTCTTACATTCTCTACAAGTTGGAGATAAGACACTAATTGAGATAGATCTTGAGACTGACTCATAACAAGAATATACTTCAGCTGCCTCTTTCCTTATGACTTAATCCTAATGCTTAAGTTAAAGTGAAGATAATAGTGACATTGTAGAGCTCAGGATGAAGCTTTGTAAGAGCAAAGTTGGCAAAGATTTTTTTGTTAAAAATGTCCACATCTTTGATTTTTTTCTGAAAGTTCCAAGTATGACTTATACAATTTAATTAAGCTACACTTTCAGTATCTAAAGTACATAAGTTACTTTCAACATTTGAAAAAAAAAAATAGACCATAGTACAGCAGTCCAGAATAACTAAAGAATGTGTAGGAGTGTTTAGTTCTATCCTATCTTCTTGGTGACAAATGACATATGGAGAAGTTAACTACTATTCTCACTATATCTCAATTTCTCTTATATAAAAAAAGTTGGCATCAGGAGGTCACAATGAAAATGTAGAAAAACAACACATGTTTACAGCTTAAAAATATTTTGGTTAATTTGAAGAGGAGACAGGATCTAAAGCTGCTGAAAAAAATCTGTTACAGTGGCTTCACAGGTATATCAACTTGCATATCTTGGCCCAAAATTAGTTGTTGTGCTCATGGCAAATTCTGGGGCCCTGTACATAGTTACAAAAGCCTCTGCCTTTTAATTAAAAATTCTAAAGTTAAATGTTAGTCTTGAACTTTTGCCAGCTCACAGAAACCATTTTGCAAGGGGAAGACTGGAATAGAGTTTTTTGGTTTTGTTTTTGGTGGGGTTTTTTCATTGTTGTTGTTTGGGGGGTTGGGGGGAGGGGATTGTTTTGTTTATTTTGTTGTTGTTGTTGTTGTTGTTTTCATAAAGACTTTCAGGACCCTCCATGTAGAAATCACTAAGAAAAATGAAAATATTGAAAAAATCCTAACAATTTATGAATTTTATATTTCGTCCCCATTAACATTTATTTAGTAATAAGAAAGAAAACTTATAAACCTTGTCTCCTGAATTTAAGTTTCGTGTTTATTTGTCTTCTGTTAATGCTCACATTCCTTGGGCCATCTAAAAATATCCCTCAAATATAAGATCAGTTGACTGAGCAAAATAAATGGGATATATTCTATTTTCCAAAGAAATTATTAAGACATTCAATTAAAGAGTTTTTATTACCTTACAGATCAATAACTAAACCATAACAGTATTTTTATTGATAAGACATGTACAAACACATTATCGGTTCCCCAGTCTTGGTCTATCTTTTCTGCTGAGTTGGAAATTGCCTAAAAACAATGATGATGTGTTCAGTGATTTAAACTTTCCATCATTTCCTGCCATGACTGGATTTAGATGCATCTTTTCCAGGCAAAATGCAAACATGCAGAAGAAAGTGGAAATGAAAAGTAAAGCAGACCAAAAAAAAAAACAACAAAACCCCCCCCCCAGTGTTTCTAAGCACTAAATGGCATCAGATAAAGCTTAGTTCTCAAACAAAAGAAACAAAAAAATGATAAAACATACACACAGAAGAAAAAAACCAAAAATCACAAAATTATCTTAGTGGATATAAGATGGATGACAGTGTTCCCCTGAGCTGAAACACTCAGATCAGCCTAGGGAGCACATGTGCTTCTCAAGAGCATTTCTCAGAGAGCTTCATAGGTCTCTGAACAGGCTGGAAATGTGAAAAATGAAGTGGTCCTCAAGTCCTGCTTCTTCTCCTTTTCATTTAAAGCCCCCAAGTGGCATTTGCACAACACACATGGTCCCTACAGTTGAATGAGCTCTTCAGCAAAATCAACAGCACTAACCAGCAAATTAAAGTTGTGGGTGAGTCTGATCTTAATTAACTTCTGCTTAGGCCAGTATCTCCAATTGGCTATGGCAGAATTAAATTTAGTCTGTACAGGGTTTTAATCACAATAGGATATATTTATGTTGAATTTTGACCACCTTGAAGACTTTACGTTTTTTTATATCTCCTGTCTTCAGCAACCTACCCACATCCTTACTTTCTCCTCTCCTGAAATAGCCATTAGGAACTTTGCTATAAATCTAAAGAATCATGGTGCATGAGAAATTTCCCTAAAAAGGACATTTAAAAATCTTTTCCTTAAGAAAAAAATTAACAAAAATTCCCCCATACAGAAGGACTTTTTTTGCAAAAAAGTTTGCAAATTTTTCCATTTACAAATAATTAATCTGAACATCTTAGTCACCTAAAGTCTTTTCCTTTTTGCTTTAGTCTTTTCTGCTTTCTTATATTCTAGTTGTGTTTCCCCATTTTTTTCTTTCTTTTTATACCTCTTAGAGTCAACATCGTTTTAGTAGTGTTAAGAATGCTCAGGTAAATGAGAGCAGGAACAGCTTATTACTGCTGGGATGGATCATTATAGACTCATTGCATTCCTCAGCAAGGGTGTGTAATTTCTGTACCATTTCACCTTTCAGGCCTGTTGTTTAAAATAACATTTTAATAACAAATCCACAAGACAAACAGGGGAGAAAAGTTTGGGTAAAGGCCAGCAACTTTTTCTTCATCTCCATGGAAAATGTGAATGTTTAATGCCTGTACAAGGCTTTACTGACTGCTTTTAAGCTATTCAAACCATGACTTTTCGTTCCTGTTCCTCAGCCAAGCAAAGATGAAAGAACAGAGGTGACCAGGTAGAAGTGCAAGTCCTAACCCATTTACCTTTCTTGCACTAGACCTTGCCCCATTCAATTTGTTTCTGAGAGGACAAGGGTGCCCATTACCCAGTGTAGCAAAAAACAATATATGCATACATTATTGTGTTTCAGAGGGAGTAATTTAACCTATTTAACATCTGCTCTGCTCCACTGTTTTCACCTGTGTTTTTCCTGAGATGTGGGAAGTGCAGGTGTCTAGCATTACTTTCTTGACTTCAGTGTTGTTGTTCTAAAAACAGGGCAACCACCTTGTTCACACAGGCCTGTAGAGTACAGGAAACAGCCTGCCAAGTGCAATTTCCTCAGAGAAATTCCTGTTGGACTCAAGTGCCACCCACTGTCTTCTTTCTGAACTGGATTTTGCTTTTTCTCTGTCAGCATCAACTCAAAGTAATTCATTTGAACTATGCAATTACATGAGCTAAGGGATGGAAAGTCATTCTTGAAAGTCATTCTTCATAGCTTCTCACTAACCCATCTGAGAAAATGCCATCACAGTCTTTTTGCACAAGTGCACTCTTTCAAGGCAATCAGGGGAGAGGGAAAGAAAAAGTGGAACAGTTTGAAGTGTCATCTACATACACATAAAAGGCAAGGTAATGAAGTAGATGTGAACTTTTCTCAGAAGATCCTACTAACTAATTCATCTTTCTTGAAGTAGTTCATGCACCTTATGGTTTTGTTTACTGCAGCATATTACAAACATCTCCCCGAGAACCCTCTGGTTCTCTTCCTGGAAACAGGGATTGGCACCAAATGAAGTTTCAAAGTGCCTCAGAAGCATAAGATGTAAGCACTAAGAAAGACTTTTGGGACCAAGTCACGTACAGGCTGATTAAAGTTGCATTACCCATGCCCTGAGGAGCCAAGATAGACTTGTAAACCAGGTTTAGTGTTGTCAGCCTCAAGACGAGATTGGGTGCAAGTGCTGTCACTTCTTCCCTGGGCCTGTTTTACAAACCAGTTCCTATTTCCTGACAATGAAAAGGCAATGTTTGGTCCTTCATGTATTCTCAGTACAAAGCTATCATAAAAAAATCTACTGAACATCAATAAAAATCTAACATAAACTCCGCTCCTCTCCTGTGAAACTTCACTCCTTTTCTCTGTTGCTCATTTTAAAAAGAAATATATTATTTAAGCCAGATTCATGTTCTTTGTAATAAATTGTTGAGGTCAAGCTGGTTGTCATCAAGCTGGAGGATGAGCACAACCCACTGGGGTGGGTTTTAGTATGAAAGCAGAAAGCCCCTCACTGCCTGATGCAATTACCTGGTTAGATTTGCTTTGCTTTGTGATGCTGTCCTACAAAAAAGAAATAGCTCTAGAAAAGACTGTATACATATCTCCTCTGGTCACTGGCAGCATAAGATGAATAGGTCTTGGCCTCAGTCCAGCATCAGGCTCTGTCTTCCTCATGCACACAGTGCATCATGATGGCACTCCTCACTGGAGGCAAACATTAACTCAGCTCACCTCAGCCAGCACAGCACGTGTGCACAGTAGCTTTAGAAAGTATCGGGCAGGGTATTCTTACAACACACCTTTTGTCTGAGAAAAAAACACACATTCTTAGGCTACATATGAGTAAGTTCAGCCTCTGGAATTTTGGATGCTGACTGCTCCTTTGAGGAATGTGTTTTGCTCTGTCAGGGGGTACATCACATATTTATTACATTGGTCAAGAAAGTGCGAGTTTAACAGTGGTAAGTGGGTGCAATTGAGCCTAAGTGAGTGTGAAGAAGTCTAAAGCTGGCTCATTTTACTTGGCAGAGGTGCAGGTTAATATAGAAGACTTCTTTAATTTACACCTTCACACTTCCTCACATCCTCTTGTGTGTTGCAAAAGAGCAATTTCTGCAACTCTTTTAACTCACACACTGCCTGTGATTGTGTAATTCGCAGTCCTTTAGGCACCACATCTGGGTCCTGCAGGCTGCATCTCCAGCCAGAGCAAGGCCAGACAGCTGTTCCCAACTCACCCATAACAGCTCCTGCTCAATCAGCTCCATCTGCACATTAATAGGAGATTATTAAGGACACAAGGCATAATATTTGCATTTGTTTTTCTTAAACATTTCTTGTAAACCACAGTGCTGGTAGTTGACAAGTTTATAAACTGAAGTTAGAAAAGCAGCCCCCTGTGACTGCCACAGATATGTGAAGGAGAGTGTTAAGATACTGGTGAAATCATGACAATTTACTCTGGTGTCTGGTGAAAGTCCAAGTTAACAAATTTCCTCCTCCACATCTCTATTGCTATTTTTAATTCTTTTCTTGCTAGCTGAAGCAAACTCCCACCCCAACAACCACAGACCAGTTTGTTTATCATATTTTCATGATATGAATGACCACTGATTAATAAAAAACCTTGTGAGAAAAGGTTCTGACAGTATTAATAGAGGCTGTCAGACCTTACATTCAGTGATGAGAGCTCCTTTAGGGTGGTTATTTTTTATTTATCTTTTTAATTTTGGGGGTTGGTGTTTTTGGGTACATATCCCTCAAGGTGGGAAAGATGGCAGGCACAGAAAACCTCTGTTTCACTTCACTGGGTACTTTGCCATTGTAACAAGTGTTTTTCCTTTACTGAGTGGTGTTCTAAAGTCACAGGGCAGTAGAAGCATTTTGGAACACATAACTTACAGAGACAGCGCTACTGTTGGGTAAGAAGGGGCAAAGGAGGAGGCATTAAACTGGAAATATCCTAAGGACAATTATTTAATATTGAAAGGTGGTTGCTTTTTCCTGATACTAAATAAGCATAATTACAGTTCCCACCAACTTCTAAAAATGTGTTCACTTTTACTGGGATAATGACATTTTGAACTTACATCACCATTCATACTGGAATCTCAAGGCCCTCAATAAATGCAAAATGTACTCTCCTAATGGATCTTTTTGATGTGGTTCCACTCTATTCTTCTTTGTAAACAAATTGAAGCACCAGATGACTACAGAGTTTGCCCAATCACACATCGAGTGAGTCCTGAATCTCAGAATTAGAGCCAGAGGTCCATTTTCCTAGTGTCTATCCATAATGTAATTATTAGATTTCTTTTTTTAATTTTAAAAAGCTACAAAAAAGGAAAATGTATATAGCATAATCAAAATCTGGATTATACACATATAGTATTATCTATATTATAATATAGATATTTTAGAAAATTCAGTAATAAAGGGCTGATGATGAATAGTATTCTTTTCTCCTTGCTCTGCTGAGTTTTCTCCACTTGTAGTTCTTCTATAATTTTGACAGCAAGTTCTTTAGAAAGTGATCACTCTAAATACAATGTACAACATTCATTTGTTGTGCCTTTTTCTGTCCATCAAATCTGTACTTTCTGATTCACTTTCTGACTCACTGCAGTTTTACTCTACTATCACTGAATTGAAATCAATTTTGTCTGTCTGGCATTTTACTATTTCCAGTGAAAAGCTGCAGTTACTTGACCAAAATAGAGTCTGAGGAGAGATGGTGTGTGTGTATGTGTATGCTTGTGTGTGTGCATGAAAAGAGGAGAAAGAGAACAGAAAGGTCCTTGTATTAGATTCAAGAATTTTCATTAAATTGTTAACATGGAAGCATATGTAGATGACAATTTGGTTTTTTGAGGAGCTAACTTCAAATTCAGGTCAGGTTAAGGCCAAAACTGGCTTGATGGGCTCCTTGAAAAGGTGATGTTTTCCATTACACAAATACATGTTTACTGATAATTCATGGCAGGCTCCTGTCTTCAGGAGCCTGATGCCATGAGTAGGAGACAGGAAAAAAACACAGGGAACCTCTGATGAAGTTATACCCTTATGGTTTTGACAAATAGTTGAAGAGGTATGCATACAAAAAGGGAAATAGCACCCCACAGTGAAGACTGAGAACTACAACTAGAAGAAATTCTGCTTTTCCTAAAGGTTATCCAGGACACATATTTCAAAACATAGATCACCTGAAATCTAGTTTGCTGATTTGAGTCCAGGACTCTCCTAGATCTTTGTCCAGTGCCTATTCCAACTGTATTCCTAGGAACTCCATGGTCACCTACAAATAAGAGCACACTATGTGCTCTAGGTGAGTCCAGAATGATAATAATTTCATCTGGTAAGAAACTACATAATCCTGCTCTCTTCATCTTCCCCAGGTACTCCTTTGAAAGGTCAGAAGCCACAGAAGTCCAACCTCTGTGCTTGCCAAAGGTCCATTTGGAAGGAATAACCTTCAGCTTTGAACTGGGGTCCTGCTGTTTCACAATGTACAAGTTAAAGGAGGATGAATGGCTGCTGGAAAGGCCTTTCCTCACTGGCCATTTCACTGCTGAGTCTCAGTGCTCCTCTGAAACTAAAGGTGTTAGCCTGGTCATTTGCTGTGGCATTGGAACAGGAGGATCCAAACTCTTCTCAGCCCAGATGCAAAATCTGAACTTTTCTGCATTAGCAGAATTTGCCTGTGACACTTCATGTCTCCACAAAACAAAAATCTGAAATCAGATAGCTCTGAACATTGTTTTCTGGTTTCCTCCAAGGCTGTCCTAGTAAGAATGTGTTCACTGACAAACTGATTAAAGTCTGCAAAGTGAGGAAGGCGAAGTCCAAGGAATATCTTACAGGACTGAGTTGATATATTTTCAGATATATAGAGCTTTGATAAACAGAATCTGCCTCTTTTTCTTTGCAAAAAAAATTATATTATTTGTTGAAATAGATTTGAAGAATTGATAATTCCAGATATGGATAAAATTGGAACCTGCTTCTCCTTTATACTGCTTGATTTTTCTCTAACTTTAAAAAATAAAATAGGCTACAAGTAGGAATTAGCCTGAACCATCCACAGAAAAAAATCTCCCTAACTCAGCACCAACAAAATTTAATCCTATGCACTTTTTAACCTGGAGTTAAAATCCATGCTTGCAATACACATCTTGTAGGAAGACTGCAAACAGAGCTGCTTGAGTCCTGTGCACTGGTACTTTTCCATGCTTACATCAGAAGGAAATAAGTCCTACAAAAAATAGGAGGCAAAAAATTATCCCTAAGAGAGTCTTGAAATGTTCCTCCAGATACATGTATATGCAGATGTCACAAGTATGCAAATGTAAAAGCATGTTTTCCATCACAGATGTGAGGTTCTGAGAATAAACTATAATGTGAAGCCTTGCTCTATTGAGAGCTAGTGCCCTTAGTGCTGAAAGCACAAAATAAAGAGGCTTTTGTGTAAGTGAAAAAAAAATCAAATCATATATTATCATCAAAAAAAAAATCAAAATTGAACATAATGCTGGCACAGCAGAGTATTAAGGAAATGTGCAAAACCTTGTAAATATTTTCAGATTAGCATCAGGATGACAGTAAAAGTGAAACACAAGATTGGTTTGCAGTGAGGTAAAGCTATACCAGCTGTCATAGAAGGCCTTAAAAAATTAACTGCTGGGTATTGGTGGAAATGTTATGAAGCTTTTGATTCAGGATGAATTCTAGCACAAGCGTTTGTTAATCCACCGTTTCACATTAGAGGAACATGACACATTTATCTGTTTCATGTTATCCAATACACTACAGATCAAACCACACTAAATGCAGCTGAAAATCATTAAACATGGATGGAAATTGGTGGCGATAATGACAAGATTTTTAATGGTTTTGTTTTTAAGTAGATATTAAAATTTTAATCAAATATTTAGCATTTTCAGTCAACTCAGTAGTATTCATACTGATTATTTGTCATCATTCCCTCTCCTATTTTAACCATACAACCAAAGAACAGATATATCACATGATCAACTACTTAGGGAGAACAGTGACTAATTAAAATGAATAATTCAAGGACTATGCATATCAAAACACTTTTAAAGTTCTCACAGGCATTGCCAAATTAAAAACAAGCAGAAAACCCACAGGCAACAGTCATTGTAATGATGTCTTCAGTGATGTTTTTTGGCACTACATAGCCGCTCAAATTTTGAGGGTCTTTATGAATCTCTATATACTTTTAGAAATATGTAAACAATCTCTAACTGCTCTAACAGCACTTGATGCAGTGGATCCAAGAAAGATTCCCTGTATTGTGAAAGCTGGAAGAATATTTTCTTTGAGATTTCCTATAAACTGCTCTTTGAACAATCTAAATGTGGTAATATTGCAATAGTGCTGTGAAGGCATGAGCTAGGGAAGAATTCTGAAGAGGGGTAAGGTGATGAAGGCAGAGTTTCTCCAAGTGGATGGCTTGCTTATTTTCATTTGAAATGGATCCTTGTCTTGCTAATGAGGTTTGTAGCTGTTTTCTTAAAGATAATCTCAGAAAGGTGCCTCTCAATATTTCCAATCTAAATATAGAAAACTAATAGCATATCATGAATCAAAGCTCAAAACTGCACAGAAAAATTAATATTTTTTACAAATTGACTATGTTTACCAGCCTCAGACTTGTGCACGTACACTCCAGCATCAAAATATTTCTGCATGTTCTGTGGGCTCAATATTCATAAGCAGAAGGAATTTGCTGCCTAAGTATACCAGTGTTAATTATGAAGTTATTAATCACATAGTTCAGTGTCAAGCATTCCAAGAGTAAGAGCAAAGCAGGAACAGAAGAGCAATTTCTTTTATGGTCTTATGGTAAGAAGGCACTCCACAATGATAGAAGATGTCTAAAGACTTACATTCTACATTCTGCACTTTGGCCAGGTCAAGTAAAAACAGAGTGAGAAGTAATCCCAAAACCAGAAGAAAAAACGCTTAGTGCACACTATTCTCAATCTTGCCTATATAGCCTTGTCTACCTGAAATACTAGGTAGCTTTAAAGTTTCCCCACTCTATTTAATCAACTCTAGAAGTTTATAAGAAATTAAATGGTATTTGTAGTACAAAGTGCTGCTTGCAAGCTAGCAAGAGTTATTTGTGCCTATTGGCACAACTGTGATAGCCTTTTCCAGTATAAGCTGGCCTGTTTCCTTTTCCCTCCTCATAATTAATACAGAAGTTGATTGCATCTGGTTTGCAATTCACAGGAGGAAGAGTAATAGCAATGTATCTGCCCACCACTATTATCCAGCATAGCAGCACTTCATTCAAAAATGCCAATGATAAGCTCTTCTGCATGGCACAAATCTTCTTCAAGTAATAGATAACCAGCTGGTATTTCTAAACTAGTCTTGATGACGTGATTTCTAGATTGCAGGAATGCATCCTTACGGGCTGCCAATACAAGCAGTTAACAGTTTGTCCCGGCATTGCAGTTTCCTTCTGGATGTAGCTCCATCATATCTGTCTCCCATGGCATGAAAAGAGAAGGTAACAATGTGATTACTATGAGTGAAACCCTCCTCACTTAATAATCTGGCTAAGACATCAGGGCTTTGGAGGTGAGGATCACAGGAAGTGCCTCTATAGCAGAAACAAAAAAAAAAAAAAGGTTTCTCTGTTCTTCATATCAGATAAAACAGAAACTGCAAGTTTGGGGGATTGTGCAGGATGTTTTTGTGTCAACTGGACACTCAGTAAAAGGAAAAACAAGTGATGAGCTGTGGAAGATTTGTATTAAAGATGAGTTGTGGAAGATTTGACTAAAACATACAGGAAATATGTGGCACAGGCAAAAACTGATATATTGTTTAAAAGCAGCTTTCCAGTGCAGAAACTATGGAAGTCAAGTATTGCAGCTTGCAATCCCCTCCCCCCATTTCTGTGTGCTTTTTATAACCTTGCAGTTTTTTCTATATTTTATTTTTAGCCTGCCTCTACCCACTTTTGAATGCTACAGAAGTAAGATCTGAAGACAGTTAATGTAGGTGTTTGATAGTTTAGGAATAACCTACAAGGTTTTCCATTACATTTCAGTGAAGCAAAACAAGGTTGTATCCAGAAAATATGAAAAGATGAATATCACCAGGGACCAAGGAGGAAGAAATTGTTGATTCTGTACTTGATCCTCATCAGCTGCTGTGAAATGAGCGCCTAAAGCCTTAACAAAGAAGGCACAGAAGTAAACCTTGGTATTGTGGTAAAGCAGAAATCTTCTTTATAAGTGCTGTGATTGCCTAGCAGTGAGGTCAGGGCAAATGTAGCACTGAAAAAATTGAAAAATCCCTTTCTAAAGTCAGCAAATACTACTCTGCTTTGTGGCTGCAGCTTTAGGTGAAAGATTACATTGCGTTGGGATCACAGTATGGAAGGAAAAGAACAGGTCTTATTGGCAAAGCAGATGACATCTAGAGAAAACTCAGTAAAAATTTCAGATGTTTCTAAGGAAAGGACTTAAATTTTCTATATAAAGGCTGGTTATAAATCAGTATAAAAACAGTAATAAGATCATTACCATAAACTGTGGAAATCAGCTTATTATTTGTTTCCTTTCTTGTTTGTTTGTGATTTTTCTGTGTTTTGGTTGGTTGGGTGGTTGGGTTTTGCTTGATTTTGGTTTTGGTCTTTTGAATTTCTTTTGTCTTTCAGAATGATTTGTTTCCTTGCAACATTAGTAGTTCTGAAAATAGTGCTTCTACACTAGCGGCTCATACACAGATTTTGAGAAACAATTTCAGCTGAAGTTAACACTTCTCTATAAATTTAATTTACAATTACAATTTCAATTAAAATAGATTAATGCAACCAGCACATAAAAAAAACCCTTCTGTTCTACAAATGCAGAACTGAGGCAGGAGAGTTGCTTCTATATTGTGCCTCTTCTCCAGTAAAATATTATTTGTGGCTCTGAAAACAAAGCTTGTCTTATTGTAGATTGAGGCAGCAAGTATAAAATAGCAGGCTGTTTTTTTCATTGTTTAGCAGTGTACTGTTATTTCTCAATAGGTTTGCCTCCACCTCAGCCCCAGGGCTGATAACTGTGGGCTGCATTTCCTCCTCTGAACTCAAAAAAACTCCTACTTTCTGTGCTTGCTGATCAGAAATTTCATTTTCTTTCAGGATGCTCATGTGAGAGCAGATTAGTCAATTACCAGATCAAAAGGGTTGGTGCTCAGATCATTCCTCATTTTCTTCAGCTAGAGCCTCCATGCTCAGTCTCCACTGTGAATAATATGTGAAAATGCACAAAAAGGCAGAAACTAGTCATTGCTTATAACTGGCCTTCAGGACATATCCAGCACCAGATAACAAGTCATGTTTACTCTACACTCAGCTGTACATATAAAGAAATGGGATCTAGAGCTTATGAAAAAATAACAATCATGGGCTAAGGGGAAGTGAGGACAGGGCCAAGTCCTGAAGAACTTAATTACTCCTTATTCAGTCTGCATGATGGCTCCTTTTTCACTGAACTCAGAGAAGGTTTTCCTGTGAAAGCATTAACTGAATAAATATGACCTAGAGTGTTCAGCTACAAGGTTCTTTGTCTACCACCTCATCACCTCTTCTTACTCTCTGTCTACTTCAGGATCACTTAACTAACAGAAGAGGTCAAATGTCTCACCTAGCTAGCCTGGGAAAGTTATCCTAGCAGTAATGGTGTTTCTGTTTCCTTGTCAGGCTTTGAACACCAAATTGTTGCAGAAAGGAGGTTTTTTTCCTAATAAACATGAGACAACATTGGAAGAGTGGAAGCAACAGACCCAGAACACCCTGGGATGCTCCCAGTTGTTAAAACCACTTGAGAGAAGTGAGCGTAGCACTGCTGAAAGGACTGGCCTCAAGCTCTCACATTTTCAAATAGGCTTGAAGTCATAACTGCTCCTGAGCGAATGAATGTGAACCAAGTTAGGTTTTTGCCATGGTGGCAGCAAGGAAATAAGAGACGTGGATAGCAAATTAACATAAACAGAATACAAAATGAGGGAAGGCTTCAGAGACTCCATGGTTGACTCGGGGAGGTTTAGAGTCTTCCAGCATTTGTTTTACTGTCACATTTGAGGATTTTTAAGTATCAATGGATTCCAGAGGTGGCCCAGCCAGCCAATTAAATTTATGATGCATTGCCATTGAGCTTATCATCATGAGTCTGTAGTATCATTCAGTGAATGCCTCCAAACTAAGAGGATACACTGATTAGCCATAATTAGCACTGCACCGTAAATTCATGTAGGGCTTTAAAAACATTAAGAAACAGTATGTCTCGTCCCCAGAGAGCAACAGCTTATAACTAAGCCATTTTCTCAGACACAGCACAAGCATGCTTAATTTAGCTATTAGCCAACAAGGACATGGTAATTATTTTTCTCTAACAGTGACCCATGTCCTTGTGAGAAAATGCAGGTTTGAGGACAGAGCTAGAAGGAAGATGCCAGCTTGGAAACTGTAGGTTGCATTGCAGCTGCTAAAGGGAGAGCAGGGTGCCTCAGGGTCACCTACAGAGGAAAGTCTTGCCTGTAGTAGGCTATTTGCCATGCAACATCCCAATGGTTGGCTTCAAAGACAGAAAATGTTGGCAAACACTATGTTTGAGGTTCATATTATAAGAAAAATAGTTAGTTGTGGAAAATGTTACAGGTAAGCAAAGAAAGCAAAAAAATTGGTCTTTTATCAACCCCTTTCCCTTACTAGTATTTTTTTCTCACTCTATACTACCATACTACAGCTATACTAATTTAAGATGATGCTTTGCCTCTCCCTTGTATTTTCCAGTCCCATGACTGGTGAAGTTGCTCTTATCCCAACCACTTTTCTTGAAACATCTGATCTCACCACTCATTAATTTACACACTACTTGACTCAATTTCAGTTGTACCTCAAGCTTTATCCTACCTGTTGTAAGGCAAGTCAAAATAATTTTTTCCACAGAAAATATAGAACTAATCCTTGTGTAAGTTCAGACCTGCAGAATTCCAAGAGGAAAGCTGTGAAGAATGGGGTATGGGAGACATTCATCTCTTGTAAAGATGTTTCTGTGGTCCTCATTCCCTTCTTTCCTTCAAAGGTTATTTTCTTTTAACACAGCAAGTAGGCTCTTGCAATTTAGAGTTTGAAGTTCAGGACCAGTTCTATTATTAGGTACATTGAGCTTCCTGGGTCACTGAGGTAGTTTGGTGAAATCAAGCTACAAAGCTACCCATGGTTTATTTGCTCTCTGTCTTCCTTCTCTTTGAAATACTGTTTAAAAGGAGATCCCACACATAGCTACCACTGTGACTTAAGAGCTGAAGAAGAGGTGCCTTTTGTCTGCAACAAAGGACAAACATTCAACACCAGAAAGCTTGTGCAAGATAGAATTTGGCTGGAACAAATTGCATCTCTGTCAACATAACTAGAGGCTCAGCAGTTTTCGGATTATTAATGTGCTTCAGAAATCTGCTGGGGCTGATTACACATAACCAATGAAACACCAGTGACCCACTCAGCTTTCAGTTTCGTGGGAGACCAGGCATGCTTTACCTCTGGAGCCATCCAGCCTTCTGCATTTAGTGCAAGAGAAACAAATGTAGTTTGCATGCAACCATAACCACATGGCAAGATTATGCCTCTGCAAATTATCCCATCAGATATTCACATATCACCAGCCCTCATGTTTGCTGAAGGCAGAAAAGCTACATTTTGCAAGCATTTGTTGAATGCTGAGATTACTGGAGTGTGAGATTTTTCCTGCCAGGAGTTTTTCATTAAATCATGTTGACATTTTATTTATTATTTCTTGATGAAAGAAAAAAATAAGCTTTGCAGCCTCTCCAACTGGTTATGGGTGCCTCATGCTCCTTCCTTCAGGGCTCATAAGTCCAGGCTCTAGGCCTTTCTTCTCTAAGCACAGAAAAAAAAATCCAGAGCAGATTTTAGAGGCCTCTCAGAGCTTTCTCTTTGCTAATTTATTCTAACTTGATTTGACAACAGGGTTCCATTGGTAGGAGACCAGCCTGCTTTTTTCCTTTATTCCTGTTTTAGACCTTGCTTAATCCCACAGATTCTGTGCACAAATTCAATTGATTTCTGAACACTCATTTTGTTTACCTTCATAATACTGGAGTATTTAGCCCTTTGGGGTAAGTTTTTCTGTGAGAAGAAAACTTCTTTGCCTTCTATACTTTCTCCAAATCAGAAGGGTGTTTAGCAGAGTGGTCAGTAATCTCAGACTTCTGTACTGTATTATCTGCTATCCTCTTGGGGAACACAGCTTATATGTCTGCCCACAATGGGCAAAGCAGTAGAGCACCCAGCACAAAATGTCACCAAATTTTCACATGTATGCAATTCAGGAATAAATGCCTCTGATCTAATATTCAGAGCCAGTGGGCAATCCTATCTCCCAGGATGAGCAAGAATGAGCAAGGACAGGAAATGTAAAGTACCAGTATAGAAGTGGATGCAGAAAACTCAGAGGGGCTGGCAAATGCCTCACCATGGGTAAATGAAGAGCTAAGATTGATATCCCACCTGATTTTCTTTTCTTTTCTTTTCATTTTCAATGATCATTAGGCAGTGAGCAAATTAATAAAAATCACTATCATATGTAGAATGGCCCACCAAGCAAAAAGGAACTGTATTCTTCAGCCACTTCATTTCCAAGGCATACTTGAAAGACACTGTGATCAGGCAAAACAGACAATGTTTCAGTAGCAGTGGATTGAAAACATACTTTGCAAAAAAGGCAACCCTTACATATTAATCTAAAGTAGATCAGCCTTCAGTTATGACAGATTAAAGAACTGTACAGCACAACCCAGCAGTCATCAGTGTCATCTGTAGAGGCCAGTAGTTGTCATAAAAACTAGTGGGTTGTTTGAGTGTTTTTAACAAATTTATTTAACACTGTGATTTGTCTTCTATATATAAACATCAGGGTGAGAGGAGAAGGTTTAGAGAAAATCCAAGCTGATATTTTACTGTGAAATAATTCAGGTGAATTTTCTCAGTGGGCTTGCCATCTCAAATGACCAACCCTAGAGGAAGACATGTATTTGTCAAGCTGAATTATTTTACTAGTATAAAATCATACAAAATAGAAAAAGAAATCCACAAACAATCTCAAAAAGGGTTTTACTTTTTTTTTTTCCCCAAAGAACTTTTCCATGCTGAAAGAAGACTGGAAAAAAAATGTGTGCTTCTCAGATAAAGTTAAGTTTTTGGAAAACCAGTGTCCCAAGAGGTTGTTTTTTGGTGCGGTTGCATTTAGAATTGAAAGGAAAAAACATTGAAAGGAAAAATATTCTCTAAGTAACTCTTGTTAGAAGTCAAATGTAAGCTATTTTTAAGCTTGGAACTATGAAAAACTTCATTGATTGAACTGGTCACCTGATTCAGGAGGTTTCTTTTTTTTTTTTTAGACCAAGTCCCTGGTTGTTATAAATTAATGTATCTCTTCTTGTTCTGATAGAGCTAGATGAACAGTGACCACTGGAAGTATTCACTGGACCAAAGTGCAAAGATGAGGAATCTTATGGCAGTTAATCTCACCCACAAGACTCTAGCTTGAGTAAAACCAAGCAAAGAGGCACATATTCTTCACAGTGGCCTTTATATTTCTCCTGTCTTTCTAATTGATAGGAAAGCAATTAAAATCTAAATTAGATCATCAGTCAAATGAGGCTGTACTAAATATTGTCCCTGCTGCCACGTACCAGCAAAATTTAGTTTGTTTGCAAGCCTGTGTCTTTATTCTAGTCATGCAATTCAGATTATGGGTTGTGACAAATACATTTTTCCATACAATTTCCTGAATATAATGTTATTCTGGATTGTTCAGGGGGAAGAAGAAAAGAAAAAAAAATAAAATCCATCACTAAATAAGGTGGTTTTAAAATTTTTGCTTCAAAATTTAAGTGCTTCTGAAGTCTATAGTCACACTGGTGTTTCATGAGCTCAGTGTTAGCACAGAAGTCCTTAACCACAGATTTCAATGCAGTTCAAGAGACTCTTTGCAGGAACTGAATCACTTCCACACCACTATGGAGTTGGAGAGGAAAGGCTGTCTCCACACAAGTCATATCAGGGAAAACACTCTGACTACCGTAGAAACCATTGAAACCAACACACTGAAACCAGCAGCTATGCCTGGCCCACTCTTACAGCCTCGTTGTTTGCAAAATATTTGACGGATTTTTTTTTTTTTTTTTTTGCATGCAACATATGACATGTAAAATAGATCCTATGAAATAGTAAGCTGACTCTATATCCCAAAAAATTGTCTGGGTGAGAGGTGAGTTCTACCTGTGGGTTTACATATCCTTATAACTTACTTCCCCAGAATATCAGTTAAATTTTCTTTCTCTCTTTGATAATTTTTTATTCCTTTTTTCTTCTTCTCCTCAGCTTTAGTCTGAAAATTTACTTCTAACAGATTTTTATTTTTTTAAAGATGAATAAGTGAAAGGACATATCTCCCTTTTCACCAAAGCTTCCTTCTTACATTTCAACAAGAATTATTGTTTATTGCTTTTGAGGAGAGAGAAATGTGAAATAGAAGAAAGCAAAAGACCTTCAGTGATGAGATCAAAATAACACATAGAAATATATTTTATTCAAAAGCCTGCACTTGCTTTGGTGGAAGCCCTTCCATACATGCCTTCCATGCTGCATTTAGATTAGGGTACAAACTGTACAGAATTTCTACCTGATCAAAAAGAAAGTATGATTTATGTGCACATGAAGGGTGAAGTAGTGGTGTACAAATCACATTTGTAATAATTTAGGCAGTGTCATCATCACTGTCCTGAGACAGGTCAAGGAGAAAAGATCAGTGTGTCTCATCAGAAGAAGGAAATTCTGGGATGAATTCATTGCGAGTCAGGAAGGGCACCATCCAGAATTGGGAACTAAGTAGGGATAACTGGAATTCACTTGGGATCAGGAATGAGGGCTCCACTAATCTTATACCCACAAGGGAATATGTTATAATACTTCTGCTAGAAGAAAAAAAACACTTTTATTGAAAAAAAACAATTACAGAACTATAGGGGTTTCCTGTGGAAAGACCCAAGTTAGGATTCTAGGACAAAATACAGGTATTGCTGTATATAAACCTTGCTATGATTAATTAGTTTATTAGGTACCCATGTTTCATGGAGACAGATGCAAATGGCAAACCATCAAATTGAAAACTACTTTGAATGGTGAGGTAGAAATGCCCAGAGTGGTTATGTATAAATTACTCTCTGAGACAGAGAAATTCTGAGGGGTCATTGAGCAGCGAGAATATAGGTTGTTTATTCCTCTGCAAAATCATGTTTTTCTTAGAAAGAAGAATCAGTGTATAATAATCAAAGGAATTAATGGGTTTTTTTATTATAAAAGGTCTGACCTTACTCTGTTACTCATACTAAATCTGTGCTGCACTGATGGCACCTGTTGCCTTGTACTAACACACTGCTGTACTTGGTTTACTTGGATGAAGGAGGGATCACCATGAAGGCTTAGGCTCCTGTATGGGTTTATTATGCTTCTTTTCTTCATTTTTGTATTTTTACTTACACATGTGATGAACAAATTAAATACCAAAGCTGTAAGTTAAATTCAGGCACACATATGTGAAGCAAGCAGTTGCAAGCCTCTTAAAATCTTGGGACCAATCTCTCAGTTGTTTACATTCACACCATCTCCACGCTATAATTTCCAGCAAAGGTTTTACCTTTGAACATTAAACTATTTGGAGCATGAGTCTTTATCAGGAAGGTATCTTTATAAAGAAGGTATCTTTATAAAGTACTTTGCACATTTACAGCATGTTGTGAATTCCCCTGTTATTGACAAAATGCAGTCTGTGAAATGCAAGCAAAGTAATAGATAAGACTGATTTTACCACTTTCCGTTTCTTTAGCTCACTTATTTCAGGCATCTTATATCTTACTTTTTACTTCTGTGTTAGGGCTGGTAATGCTGACTCAGTACCGGACAACTTGTTTCAACTTTGCTTGCTGCTGGCTTAGCAAACAAAATTCAGTAACAAATGTGAAATCCATTGCAGTTGACGATACTTTTGCAAAGATAAATGAACAGAGCAGGAGTTCAGCAGCAGCAAAAGTTATGCAAAGAGAAGTATATGTAGGAAGCATCAGCTGGGATTTTCTTACTCCAATATAAAACAAAAGTAAGTGTCTGGATGACTGGATATTTCATAAAAGCAAAATCTGAATCAGCCCCTTCATCTCTGGGAGGCAGGCATTTAAGATACTGGTGACTGATGGAATAGTTACCAAGCTTTCAGTTATGATAAAGGTGAGTAATGATTTTTATGTCATTCTTCACAGTCTATCTTCATATTGTTCTCCATCCTGCCAAAACAAGTGACCTGCTTTTCCACATAGCACCCAAATGCCTCAATGCTTTAACAATAAATTAATATGAGCTGGTGCCACTCTTCTGTCAGCCCATGAAAAGCTGTATCTGGAGAACGTGTGAGTTCATGTGGCAGACCTTTAGGATGCTGGTAATAGCAGCAGGGAGCCGTGAATGGCATGTTCTGTCAACAGCAGAGCCCTCAGAACCCACCAAGGGGTTCTACCCTCTCCTTCTCAGCTGTATTTTATGTTCACTGACAGGTAGAAAGCACCTCTTTCTCCTTCTGTCACAGCCAAACTAGAAATGAATGATAAAATATTCATGAAAAGGGCATAAAAGGACAGAGAAAATAGTACCAAGTTATAATACCCTTATAAAACACCCAAAAGAAGAGAACATAGGGGAGGCAGATATATTGGCATCTCCCCCAACTTATCTCTCTCAATTTATTTCAGATGCCTCGTGGTCTGGCTTACCCACATGAATGCACCGAGCGATGGAGACTGAAAGAACAATGCTGAGTGCAGTGAGCAGTCGAGCTCTGTGTCATAGGGTATTAAACAGGACCAAAACACTTGGTCAGTGATAGTGTCTCTGAAGTTGTTTTCAGCCCACATCTGCACCTCATACAGAGGAAACACCTTTTGTCAATTTGCTAGACAGCAAAATATGGCAGTTACGTGTTTGAAAACGTTCCACTTTTTAAAGCTGCTCTGTGGGAAATCATGTACAGAAATGTGTAGCACAGTGATAACACGATGCAATCCAGTTTATAGAAGGATCTCGAATGAAAAATTATTTCAAAATAAGTTGGGAGGTATAAATATGATATATGTAGCAAGGTAAATCTCTCCTTTCTCACTCACTAAATTGGTGTTAACATCAGTGCTGTATAAAAGTAAGTGCCACTGAGAGATTAGGTGTACTGCATGTGTCATGTGAGTTGACTTAAATATATTCATTCACAGAAAATGTACAGATTAATACACTAGATATTCATAAATCCACTGCACAACTTTTTAGATCTTTGGTTTACATATCACCTATAAATTATTGCTCCTTAGAGTCTGACAAAAAATTACAAGAGGAACTCTGCCTTTTTGAAAGGGCTTGAAACTTGCCATTGAGATGCGGATAGAGGCGCAGACATGATTGCAGTAGAGATTTTGCCAGGAAACGTTACTATAAAGGTGCAACAGAGAAGTTCCTAGTTCAAAATGCACTTGTTAATAATTTGGTGGAAGAATCTCTCAAGTTTTCATGTGCCATAAGCATGTTCAATCAGCTCACAAACATCTTGTATTGGTGCAGACAGAAGGGAGGACTACCCACGATCAGAGAGAAAATGAGCTTTTTTCAAGGGCCAACAGCACTGCCCCTGGAATTACACTTCCATGTTGTTAGATCCTGTTACAATGTAAGGTGCTGGATTTGAAAGATACAATATTTTTTCTTATTATTATTTGTTTCTACCCCTGAATCCCATGAAGGGAGAAGGTAAAAAGCAATAATGCAATTAAATTATTGGAGCTGTGATACTTTACATGGACTGGAAGGTGAAGAAAAGATAGAGAGGGAGGATGCTGGAGGAATTGGGGATTGAAGAGCTCAGGCTTAGAAAGAGAAAAGCAGAGCCTTTGTGACTGTTCAGTGCAGCTTTGAAATCCACACAAGAATGGGTCTTGGAGATGAGAAAACCAGAAAGCAGATAATAGGGCATAGCAACAGATACAGAAGATGTCCATGTCATTAATGTGAAGGACCTAGTTGGACATTACTGTTTTGTTTTCTTGACAAAGGCAAATTCATGAGATTGAATATCTTTCAAGGCAACAGGACTTGCTTTGAGAGAGTTCTCACAAAGCAACAAGTTTGGGGAAAAAAGCTTCAAAATGGTAGATGCCCACACTGACCTTTTCAAAATTGAAAATCTTGGGTTTATTGTATGTAAGAAGCTCTCATTTGAAAATCCAAGCTACTGTGATTGAGAGACTAAAATGATCTGAAAAAAAATGAAACACTTCAAAATTATATAGAAGCCTGTTTCAATTGAATAGGAATCGTGCACTTAACTTTCACTCTATGAAAAATGTGACATTTTAACTTCTAAACCCTATTTGTGGTGAATACTTTCTTTTAATTGGTACAATTTTCCTAAGTGGGAAAAAACCATCTGTTTCCCTCTCCTTCCAGCTGTGGCTTTGCTCTTTCACATTTCTCTGCTTCAGATCTATAGGCACTGGGTAGCATTTCAATGGGAAATAGGGGAGGATGGAATAGAAGGGCTTCATTTGCTTTTTCACTAGAAAAATCTCTCTATTAAATGTTATGGTCATAAAATCAGGGGCCCACAATACATGAAATGGCAGAATTTGAATGTCTTTCAGCCTTAACTCAGCCATCTTTGGCTTATACACTACAATGCATTTCTTCTTTTTATGATTACCTGCTTCTTTCCCCAGAGCCACAAACCACATAAATAGGTAATTTTTTAGTGAATAGGTTTTTCCTATTGTGCGTTATCACCATCATTTAAAATGTTTGCTTTGACACTTTGTCTGAACTGATGCCCTAAGGTCCTATTTCAGTTTTCTGTCCTTCAAAAGGTAGCTATTTGCTGTTTGCTCTTTGTATTCTTTTTAATACCCTAAAAGAAAAGGTATTCTGAAAGAATAATATTTTCTTATATGTTTGTGATCAACCATCATCAAATTTACCTTTGAGCTCTGCTATTTGAATTGCAGACACAAATTCAGCTGCTTATGTTCATCTTGTTCAATTAAACGTACAGGCCACCAAATTAAGTAACTGTAACAGAAGAGGCTGGATTTTATCTGCAAAAGAAGGTGGCCACAAAGTTTTGTTGTTATTTTTCTGCAAATCTTTGGGGCAGTTATCTAAGCTAAGCCTTAGCTTTGGTAGTTGCTGTCAGCATTACAACAATTTTGCTTTGAATTTTTTGCCTTGCTTGGCCACTAATGTCAGGAAACTTCACCTTCCTTTTATACTCCAAAAGCATGAATATCCAATAAGAAATCCATAAAATGCATATCCAAGAGAAGCAAACAGACTTTTCAAATAACAATAAACCAGAGTATTTCAAACCAAAGAATCAAAATACATGGAAATATGTGACCTGATGGTGGGAAAGATTTTACACAACATTCTCACAACATATATATATACCCACCTCCTCCTTTGCCAGTTCTTTTCTCCAAAAATAACCTGTATTTCATTTAGGTTGTTTTGGAGGCTTCCATATAATGTAACCCACATATCCATCTGCATCTGGAACGTAGTGGTTTGTGAATGACCTTTTCATTACATTTACTAAGCAGGATCTTGATCCAAGTAGATTCTTTGGCTTGGACTCATTCTACCCTCCCTTGTGCTTTGAACAAACCACTTCCCCAGGCTCAGAGGGCCATAACTTTTGTTGTTTGAAAAACTCATTTAACACGATTTATTGTAGCATTCTCTCCCCTTTTCCCCTGTCGTAGCTTCCTGATTGTTGTTCATCTGTACCAGATGTGCTCTTTACATTTCCAAGTTACATAAACTTATTACCCAAAATGGTTCTCCCTCTTTTCCCATCTGCTGTATATTTATATTTACAGTAGCATGCTAACTTGTATACTATAGCACACATTTAACTACTAGGTCTGGAAAAGCACAGGGAATTTCTCTCTTAGAGGTGCAGTTCTTGCCATCTGTAGCCATATCCACCCCGTCTTCAAAAATATGTGATTATGTAAGATAAACAAGGCAGCCTTAGAGAAGCCTCCAAGGAAAATTGGGGGTACTGCACAGAGTAATAGTCCTGAAGAAGCAGATGGCACCCTCTGAATCAGTCCTAAAGCCATGGTGCAAGGGTGACATCCTTCTAATCAAGAAACAGCAGTGACAGTTGAAAACTACCATTTAAATCTTCTGCTGAGTATAAAACTAGGAGTTTAGTTGGACTTGTGTGTGTGCATGTCTACTTCCTATCACATTTCTCTTGAGAAGTATTAACTGGGAGCCAAGAATACTCAGTGATTTAACAAAAATAAAAACAAATTCTGCGGAATCAATCTTCTTCAACTTTTCTGATTTAGTAAATAGGGAATGGTGACTACTTTGCTCATCAAAAGTAAGATTTTTATGCATTTTCATGCTCAGAAAAGTGATGTGCCTGTCAATCAAGATACTGCCTGTGCATGCAGAAAAGCTCACTATAAGTACAAGGACTTTTTTTTCTCCTTTATGTAGGCTTTAGAAATTATCCTTAAATTTATTCCAGCATTTTTACAAGCGTAAGGGAAAATTCCAGTTTCTGAATTTATGGAACTATGATAAATGCTAAACCAAAGCATAGAAACATGTGTCTCATGCTGAATTTCTCCTCTTTTGCACAATTCTGAGACCCAGTGTATCACCTTAAACCAACATAGTAAAGCGTGATAGTTCACCCACTTCAGTTACTGCTGTGAAAGAGCAGTGGCATAGCAGGGTCCTGACTAGGCCAGTCACACTGTTCTCAGTCTGGAGGAAAGAGAAGGATAGCAGATGCTGAAGCATATATTTTTGACAGATAATTTTGTCCTGAAAACACCTACACTAAACTGAAATTCTCCCAAGATTTGCATCTCTTTTTTTTACTTTGATGCCTTTTAATTTTTTCAAATGCAGGAAAAATTATCACATTCCCAGCACAGAATAGAAAATAAGAACGACTTTTTACTGCTCAGATTTACTTAAAATAAGAGATTTTAATAGTTATCTTTCTCCAATGAAAAAATCTCCAAGATTATAGAATATATTTGTTTTGAAAAAAACCAAATCCATTTAAATTGCTAGTTAAATTATGTCCATATTTCAGTTCTTCTTCTCTTCTTCAATTTAATACATTTTCAGTCCTGTCACAAGTGCTGTTTTTGTTATAGGATTAAGCATACTGAGGTATCATCTCAAAACCCAACCCTACAACAGTACAATAACAGGGTTATGAAAAATGCTTTTCTCTTTCTAGCTCCATTTGTTCCACCAAAATTCACACAGTATTGTATAAGTCTGCATATGCATCTGTATTTCTGCGCCTTCATTGCCTGAATCCGTAAGTTGCTCTCATCTGGAAGCAGAACAAAGCAGCTGCAGAAGGAAGTTTATTCTGTGCAGTCTGGGGTTCTGACTGACATTGACGGGGCTGGTGTGTGTGGAAGATGACTTAGCTGTTATTTTCCTTGCCTCTTGATCCAAATTTGTGCCACTCTAAGAGTCAGAAAACACAGTTCTAAAGGATAGTGGGATTTCCTCAACTTCTCAAGGAATCTAGAATTATTCTTAACTATTAGTGATTTTTATTTTAACTATGAGTGTTAAGTATTCCTCATAGCCTGAGATTCTGCAGTGCTGATGAAAGACAGAAGCTAAATCCCATCCTGTGCCCTCTTTTCTATACAATCACTCTTTAGCAGTGTGAAACATCTATATACTTTATATGCAAAGCTCAGCAATAATTTATTCAAAGTGCTTCACCTCCTATTTCTAAAACAACTGTGAACAACTTAGCATTCAAGTGTCTTTGGAAAATAAATTTGCCAATCTTTTCATGGAGAAACTGGTGCTAGTGTAGAAACTTTGAAAAGGGAAATTTTTAATTCTGTGCCAGTGGCACTGAAGGAGCGTGTGATTTAGGTCACTTCATTTTAGCTAAAAATTAGACAGATCCAAATCTTTGAAAAATAAAGATCGGTAGAAATGTTTCATCTTTATCAAAACATTTCATTGAAAACTAGTGAAAAAGAAGGTTTTGTGTAATAAATATGGACCCTTCTACAATTAATAAATGTGAGTATAGAGAAGATGTATGTTATATAATTCTGCAAGGGGGTTGACTTAGTACAGCATGGAATTCTGACTTAAAACCTCATCATGTCCAATATCAGCAGAACACAGAGTCAGCAGATTAACAATTAGCTTAGTGACATATCCAAAAATGACTGATCCAAAGTGAGTTCTAATCAAACACAGCACCATTATCCACAGGGGGCTTCTGGAGGTGTTGTTACCAAGAAAGGTGTTACACAACTTTTTCTTGATTATCTGGAAAAACATGAAGCTCTCAAAGACTAAATTTTCAGACGACACAATAATAGGCAAAGCAAGAAATAATGAGAAGCTATTTGTATCACACAGTAAGGTGAACACTGATAAAATGGATTGTAGAAAATACAGTCTTTAGAGAAAGACAGAAATGCCTCAAAAGTGTTAGGAAACGAGCTGTAATATTAACTCTTTAAACGTTCAGTTTTAAAAGAGAGATCTGACTTAGTTATTTCTACTCAGGGAAGAATGATTTCACATAATCTTCCTACTTTTGCAGCTGAGGCCCTAAATTTTGAGAACCATAAAATTACTTAAAACAATCTGTTTCGTTTCTGTTTATACCATACCCTTGTTTTAATCAGTCCCCCAATTATTCTTTCTACCTGGCCTTGTCACTGCAGCTGAATGAATGTGGCTCTTTAAATTTGCAATACAAATACCTGACACTTCAAATTAAGTTTGTCTTCTTAGAATAAAACCAGTTTTAGAAGAGGGCATTTTGTGTAACTGAAATATTGCTATAGGCTAGACAGCTATGTAAACACTTAAATAGTCTATCCACATCTCCTATGGTCCATTAAAACAATTTAATTTACATTTTTACCAAAAAATAATTTCATTAAAAAGTTGTTGGGTTTCTTTTTTACCTTTTCTTAATTTTATTCTAATCCTTGGAATGATTCTGACTGAAAAAGATCATAATTAGAAGGTTTTAGATAAAACCTCAAAGGAAATGTTGATACTTCTTTTTAAAAAATAAATAAATTGGTAACATATCTCTGCAACTATTATTTTAAGCACATTGGTACAATATTGTATTAAGTTTCTATGAATGGGAAATTAAATGCTTCTGTGTAATTTCTTATCCTGCTCTCAAGCAGTCCTTTAATATTTATTCAAGTTCACTGATGTATCAAGAATTGTAATGGAATTTAAAGTTTATTGGTGTGGGTCAAATATGCAGTTTGCTCTTCACCCATAACCTGGAGACTTTCTGCTGCTGGATATATATTGCAGAAATAAATGGCAGTTTCCCTTTACTGTTATTCGTCGGTTCATAACACTCAAGGTTAATGTGCTGTGGTGGTTTATTCATGAAAAATGTTTGCAGATCTTGAAAGTTTCATACATTTTAACATATATAATTTGTCCAAAAGTTCCTAGCAGAAAGCATGGCTGTTTCTTATTCATTCTTCATCACTCATTTCTCTTTCAAAACCTTCCATTCTGCCAATGCATACACAGCACACACATATACAATACAGCGTCTGCCAAAATGACTAGTCACGTGTTTATGACTAGACAAGAATTTAAATTGTTCTATAACCCCATCAACCAATATTTTCCATGCTCTAAAAAAATAGCAAGAAAAATAGAGTACTAAGCAGTACCATACCATTTATTCCAAGAAAATAGTTCAGGTTATTCTATTTAACATATCTCAAGAAGCAGATTCTGGATAGATGAAAATATGCATTATATTTCATGAATACAGTCATGAGGGCTGTAGCTCCTACAAAGCACAGCTACCCAGCTCTTGCAATATGAATGAACTAACAGACCTGCTAGTCATAGGAATTGGCTGTGTACATCTATGTACCCCAAATGTGTTTTTCCGTCTTAATCAAAAATTCAGTGGTGACTTTGTCTAATTAGTTCTAAATTCTTTTACTCAGTTCTGCTCATTATTCCTGAAAATGTGCTTTCTAAGCTTTTTCTTGCTGTTTTCTGGAAAAAAAATTGTTAATAGACAGGTTTTGAAGCTCTTCTCTTGCCTGAAGATTTTGACTAGGACGTGAAAGCTAAAGATACCTAGAACATTATCCAAAGTAAGATAATTTCACATTCTCATCTAGGTGCTTTTATGTCTCTCCTCTTTTTCTTATATACCTACTGTCATTTGAAAACTGCTAAAAGGCAAAAAATTATTCTTCATTTTTCTATGCAAAAGCTGTACGACTAGCATCTGTTTATTTTATTTGAGGAAATTAGAGGTACCTTTTTTTTAGTAGTATCTGTCACTATCAGCATGCCTAAATGGTGGAGATATTTGCACAAAACTAGAGCAATCAGTTACTGACCAGATTTTATTATTCACCAACAATAATTACTCCCTCCCCACCACTCTTTACTATCTTTCGACCCTCAATGTTTGTTTCCCTGCAATTCCATGATTATGTACAAAGATTTGTTTAGCCAGAACACTGCAGTGAAAATATGATTTTCCTGTGGGAAGTCTGAGTTACGTTGGGTTGCTTAGCCTGGAGAAAAGAAGGCTCAGGGGGGACCTTATCAGAATCTACAGCTGCCTGTGAAAAGAGGTTTTAGCAAGGTGGAAGTCAGCTTTGTCTCCACAGTAACAAGTGACAGGATGAGAGGAAAAGGCCTCAAGCTGTGCCAGAGAAGGTAGAGATTGGATATTAGAAAACATTTCTTCACTGAAACAGTGGTCAGGCACTGATTGCATCTGGCATCCCAGAGCAGTGGCAGAAACATTGTCCCCAGAAGTTCAAAAAAATGTGTGGATGTGGCATTTGGGGACATGGTGTAGTTGTGAACACAGTGGTACCAAGTCAACAGCTGGACTTGATGATCTTAGAGGTCTTTTAAACCTAAACAAACCTCCTATATGGTGACTGAAATTTTGAATTATACCTCTGTTACTATAGATAGGGTATTTTACAGTATTAGAATTCTTTATTCAGAAGAGAATTGTCAAAGTTGTAGTTATAACAACTGTAACAAGAGCTGTATCACTTAAAACACCCCAGGGTACTGGTCCAGATGGTTAAAATTATTATAGAAATTAAGTCATCAACACCTGATTTCCTACATAACTGTAGAAAATCCTTCTATGTCAATTTTTATACAATAACTGTTTATTTCTATTGATGACATCTTCAAATACCCAACCACTAAGTAATAGTGGTTAACTCAGAGACCAACACTTGAAATACTAAGTAAGGAATTTTTTTCTCTTTTGCATCAATTTATATACCTACATTTGACAATATACCTGTTCTCTTTTTACTAAGTAGCTAAGATACATGTGCCTTTCTTTACAGTCCTTCTGTCCATATCTTTCTTTCCCTGAATACTAATTCTTGAATAATTTATATTGTTAGCACATAGTTTCACATCAGTAATTCTAAACTTCTTAGCATCATTTATGTGTATGTTGAAAACTTCTGCAGAGAGATTTATTTTTGATTCTCATACTGAGTTCTCACCAATATGAAAGATAATCATCTATGCTTCATCTTTGGTGAGATACCAGCAAAAACAGAAGTGGTAAAATAAAGTCCTTCATCATTGATTTTTACCAAGTGTAGATTAACAAAATAATGTCATTATCAGTGGTATGCACATACTTACATATTTAGTAACACTGGGATGGCCTTATCAGACCAATGTATTAGCATTTTATTAGGTATATGAGCAATGTGATCCCCAGATATAGATATAAATATATATATATTTATGCATTTTCACTGAGATCCAATCACATCAAGAACATAGTATCTGTTAAAGTTCATTATATTAGAATATTATGTTGTTTCAATGTTGTTTTCTCTTCTTTTATATCTGGCAGTTCTGTAAACACCTCACCACTGTTTGCTGTTTTCCCACACTGTAGGACAAAGGATTGTGCCACTTCGCAAATGCACATGAAAGCATGAAATTTGCTTCCATCTCCAGACGAGCTATCAGTTCCAGTCTGTGCTCATCACTACCACTAGAAGCTGTGACTGACAGGCTGGGCTCATGTTTGGCAGAGAGGTTACACTAGAAGCAGGCAGCTTGATATACAGGATGGAAATTCTCTCCATGGCAATTTCTCAGATGGTCAGATCTGCATGTTGTCCTGGAAGATAGCTTCAGCTAGAAGCAAAAGAAAAATCAAAGCAAAGCCAAGCAAAGAGTCACAAAGAAATCTCCAAGAATCCACTTCAGGTACTACTCCAGTCCCACAAAAGAGCAATACCTCCCGTCAGACTATCACATCCTCACTCATTAGCTTGCCACTGACAAAGCAGTTCAGCAGCCATAAATAATCTGTACCTGCTGTGCATGTTTATTTTTCTTTTTTTTTAACAATGAGAGGATATACATTACATCAAGTCTGAGTTTATAGTTTATAGTGCTGATAAATCACACTTAAGGGAACAATGAAAACAGCACCTATTTAATATATATGGGTTCATATCTCATATCTAATTGCTTCCAACGGGATACTAAATGCATCCCATGGAGAGAAGGGAGTACGTAAGTCACAAAAGGTAAAAAAATCTCTGTGATGCATATATTTCTCATGAGTGATAGATAAAGCTCAAGAGCAAGAGTTCTTTTGGTCACTTTGCTACCTAATGCTGCTGTCAGATCAATGAGACAATGAGAGGAATGAGGGACAAGCTCAGGGAGCAAACAGGGAGGGAAAAACACTACTGGAAGTTAATATAATACAAATTAAAGCATAAAGGAGGTTTCCCACCTGATAAACAACTCTTGGATTGACTTACATGAACAGAAAGGGTATTAAATCCCACTATTCTTACAGGAACATATTTTACTCATGCTAGTTCCACTTACAATTAGTTTGTTTACTTATTTACATACCTACAAAAATCTACTTATAAACTCTCAGGTTCTTCATACTGTCGACAGTGCTATGCCACAGGCTTCTGGGAATGCACTCAGTCCCAGAAATTTGATCTCATTCCAAGGCTAGTGCATTCAGGTTTTTGACTTTAATGACATTTGTGTTTCTCTTTATAAAAATTTGTGAAAATTCTGCTAGTTTCACCATTTCTAAGACAACTGATGTGAACTGGATCTTACATGGTTCCTCACAAAAGTGGTAAGTATGAGTCAATCGCCACCCTCTAGGTCCAGCAGCTGTACAAAAAAGTCTTGTATCAGAAACAGAACAGAGGCAAAGAGGACCTGGACCTCTAGGTGAAGCTAAATATTTCTGGAGAACTTAAGTATCTACAAGTTCTCAGGTTCAGCAAAAAGACCCTGATAGACAGAATAATTAAATAAGCAATATTTATCCTATTTTGTAGCTCTCAAACACAAGACTCCACACAAACCTGTCTCATTCACTTGTAAAATGAACACTAAAAAGAAAACTGCTTTTTTTTAACTTCCAATCACAGAGATAGGGTTAGTATTTTAAAGGAAAAGCAATGCATGTCCATTTTGAATTCTTTAAGGAAAGGTCTACTTTGGCCATAAAAAAAAATGAGGCAGCCTTTAGTTTCCCATCTGTAGCAGAAGGGTCCTTTTCTCCTAGGGAGATCAGCTGGTTACAGATAATGAGGCTGACTGACAGACAGCTTGGCATATAGAGGGCTGAGATATTTACCATTTTTGGGTTCAAACATGAACTAAGGCCAGAAGCAAAGGTAATGCACTCCTGGTTTCCCACATGGTCCTGTCTAAGCATGCTGGGTCCTGAGAAGTAATTTAAAAGCTTAGCTGTCGTATTTTTGGGGATAGACTCTTGCTGCTCAGGTACCAGGAGTGCAAGACTTATTCTAATTCTGAGATCTTCCATGAAGACTCTAGATGCAACCAAGATGCAACTTTATCATACAGGTTTGATGCCTTTCTGAGGCAGAGGGAAGGTCAGAAAAGAAAATCCTACCATACACAGAAAAAAAATTAATACCAATATTTCTGGGGTTTAGGACTCTTTTAGCCTTGTCTTCTATCAAGGACTTATGAGTGTCTTAGAACTGTAGGAGCCAGTCCTAAGTTGTTACTTCTTCCTGTTACTGTTTTCATTCCCTTCCTCACTTAACATGGCCCATTTGCCAGACTGAATTAATGAGCACAGAGCCAGCAAGTAAACTTCTTCACCAGGAGGTTTTGTTCTCAAGACCTCTCAAAGCAAGCAACACAGACTTGTTTTTGTTGAGTAAATATGTAGGCTGATACCCCATTTATCTTCATTTGGAAACATTTAAATTCTAGCAAAGGAATACAGCACTACACTAATCAGTAAGAATGATGCTATCATTATGTTGTTCCAGTGGCTACAAGATAATTAATGTTTAGTGATAGACATATTCAAAATAACATTAATTATGTTATTAATGATTTTAATTAACTTCAAATGCTTCTGTGTTTTCCAATAAGTTCCTATATCTAGGAGTTAAGCCACCCACAATTTGTAACTCTTAATCTCTTCCCGATTTTATTTACAACAAAGGCTTACTCTGAGCTCTGAAAAGGCACCTCTGGAAGTTAACTTGAGATTATTTCTATTAACTGTTTTATTCTATTTTGTGGGGGATTTTTTGTTGGTTTCAGATTTTTTGTGTGTGTCTCTTCGGTTTTTTGCCTTATAACAGTAAAATTTGAATAACAAAGTAATTAGGTGCATTTATGTCAGCATGTTTCACCGTAAATCTGGTCTGCTGCATGAAGTCAGTCCTGAACAGAATTCTTTCACCATGAGCAGAAAATGAAGTTAAATGCCTCTCTAATAACTTTAAAAAGTCATTTAATGGTCTTGGGGAGGATTTTTTTCTATTGTTGCGAGAATCAGGCTGAAGCGCCCATAGTCTTACTGGATTATTTGTCTTTCGGGAAAGAAAACAGATACAAATTTTCTCCTTATCTTCCCACCACTTCTCATTTAAAAGTACTTTTCTTTCAAAGTAGACATTTTTGTTGTTGAAAACAGGTCTTCTGACAGTACCATGGAGTTTATTAACTGATACACAAAGAAAAGCAGAGTTCATAGGCAGTCCAGCTCCTTTGTAACATACGCCTCAAACACAAGATCCTTAAAGAAAGAGAAAAAACCCCTAATGTTGTGTCTTCTGATTATGGCTTCTCTTGTAGAAACTATTTCAAAATTTAAATCATTTGGGAACAGTTAAGAACAGTTTAAGTCACTGTGGCTGGTGATGGAGAAGCTTTTTAAGTAGCATTATATTCAGACTTGTCAAAATAAACATTAAATTCAGATATTTGTGTAAGACCAGCTCTAATACAGTAACCTGAATTACAAAATCTTCCTTTTCTGCTGCTATTCATTATCTCATTTTTAGATAATAAGCTAATATATTAAAAAAATAATTATTGTATACTAATATGTAATATGTAAAATTATATCATATATAACATAATATATAAACTTTTTTTGTTACCTCACGACTCATTGAAGATTGACTCATATTGTTTGAAATTGATAGGTCATGGAAGTCAGATGCAAGATTGCATTGCCTTTAATAAAGGTCCTATGGATTGTAATTTCAATTCTGCATGGTAAAAAGGAAGAGCTAAATACCTGAGGTTAAATATTCAGAATATTCACCCTCTTGAATAAATGGCATTCAAATTTTAATATACCACAGAAGACAGAGATAACATCATTTTTCTCCTTTCATCCTTACTCAGATGATTTTTCAGAACACTGGAAAAGCGTCTAAGCACAGAATCCAAGACTACAATTTTATCACACTTAAAACACTTAATTATTGATATGGATTAACAGTAGCAGCATCAGTAGAAAAGATGAAGCATATGTGTATCCGAAGAAGACTAAAGCTGATGGTGAGAGTGGTCAGAGACATACTTGCTGTAGGAAGCATGCTCCGGAAGGGTTCTGAACCACATTCCACAGTTATTGTAGTTCTATGGGCAGTAACAATACTAGTCACAAAGAAAGAACTGCCTCAGAACCTGATTCTTCAGACAGAAAAATTCCAAAATCTAGATGAAGCCTAAAACAGAGATTGGTTTCTGAATCCCAGTTAGGCTCAGGTATGCAACTATATGCCAATTGATTTGTTTGTCAAACTGAAGAAGCAAGACTTTCAAGTGGGATAGGAGTTATTTATTCACCGTCAGTGATTCAGAAGATACAAGGACATCCTGGGGGAGACAGAGCTCTGAAACCCCAAATCTGGGACTGGGTACCTCTATAGGGTAAAGCAGCAACCATGTCTTTCATCAAATGCACTGAAGGGAGAAAATTTCATTTAGGTTTTAGGCTAAAGTTCCCAAAAACAATTTTTTGTTCCATTGGGGAACAATTTCCAAGAAAATACTAATCTCAAACTGGACAAGACAAAATGGTGGAACCTATCCCACAAAAGACAAAATTGCACTGGCAGGGGCCTGAATTATTTCTCCTCTTTCTTAAAGATGTGTACAAAGGCAGAGATTATAGAGGAAAGTTCAGCACTCGGGGCGTCACTCAATCCAAGTGAGGGTTCCTTCTTACGCACCCTTGTTCTAACAACCTACAAAGCCAGGCTTTACTCGGTTTCAGGGTCTTCTTCCTCTTTGGGAAAGTGGAAGTTCTTGATATAAGGAGCTGCTTCATTGTGTGGGTGAGTGATCAGAGACTGTGGCAGGAAGAACAGAGCTGGAAATTGCTGACACCCAAAAGCAGTTCAATGATCAGAAGTGCAGATGCACTACAAATACCACTACTTGCTTTTTATCCCCAGGTCCTAGAGCTCAAGTAGCACACCAATCTTCCCTTAGTTAGCATCTAACTAAAAACCTTGTGAAAACCTTGTGAGTACACCTGCCCCACATCACCTTAATTGTTTTGGGTGCAAGATAGCCAAGGTGCTTTTTCACACCTAGTCCAGGTCCAGACTTTAGAGGTGCCTTATTTTTCCTGATAGAACAATTCAATAAGCCTTAGAAAGAAGTTCTTGTCATAGTCATCCTACATATGTAGGAGAGAACTGTATGAGAAGTTCTGAGAGGAAAATATAAAACATGAATTATATCATCTTTGAGAATTTTGTAGTGACAATCTTTTGTGCTTCAGCAGAACTTTAAAGTTTTCCACTGTGCATAGCTAACACAGCTATGATAGGGAGGATTAAAACTAAATTACTTTCATTAGTGACTCTTTTACCTCTCATTGGTTTTCATATCCACTCCCCATGTTTTGTCTTAATCAAATAGTAATTCTCCATGTTGTCCCCTGCAAACAGAGCTCTGCAAAGAATTTCACTGAAATTAACGATTTCACTTCTATAAAATAAAGAGACAAGGTCTGGTATTTTTAACTGCTTGGAGATAAAGTCATGTAAAAGGTTATGCAGTGCAATGGAGTACATGCATTTTACGGTAAATAATTAATAATAAGAAGAAAAGGAACATATGTTAAAATCCTCCTTTAATGATGTTGGCTAGGAATTCATATTTTGCAGCTTAGCCATGACAATTGATGGAATCAGTGCTTGTTTTTCTTGCCCATAAATTCATTCTTAGGTGTTTGTAATTTGAGCATTACATTTTAACACACAGAACAAAAATAAAAGACTTCATATATCCATCCTGACATTTTCAATATTATTTTAATGTGTACATTTTAATGATATCAACCTCATTACATTGGGTTTTAGAAACTGCAGTTTATTGCCAAAAAAGCAACACCATGATGCTTCTGCCTGTAAGACTTTGTCTACTGTTTGAAGTTAACAATATATGTTAGACTGAAATTGTTGCAGCAGCCCTCTTGTTAGAAGGTAGAAACAATCCCAGATACAGACTTGTTGTTTATCACAGCATGAAATGGGTCCTGGTTTATTCCTCTTTACAGCTCAGCCATCCTGACTCCAACCATTCACTGACTCTAGCTGCAGCAGGCTCCTACTCTAGGTTTCTCTTCCAGCCTCTCACTGCTGGTTATTTCCTGATAAACTATGACTGCAGGTATTAGTTTACAGACTCTGACTGCAGGCTTTTACCCAGGTAGCCTGTGACTGCAGGTTCCAACAACAGGCTCTAACTGCAGACCCAGACTGACCTCACAGCAGTGATTCTCCTTCCCCTGAATGCTTCTTCTTCATGAGCATCTCATTCCCTCTTCCAAAAGATTCCTTCTCCTTCATGATCACCCCTCACCAGCTAACCCACTCCCTTTTGTCACACTTATCTTTACCAGATAACTGTGACTCAGGGGTGAGGCTGAATTGGGTAATTAACACAGCTGTTACTTATCAGGGGCAAGGTCACCTGTATTCCCTTCTCCTACAGAAATCAGTGAACATCAGTCAGTTCTTGGTTTCCATGAACCTGGATTTTACTCTCCTGTAGGTAGACACTGTACATTTGCCATAGGCCTGACAGTGCACAGGTGTGCCATCACACATCTCCCAGGACTCCTTGTGGTTCAAATGGTCTTACCTGCAGCCATAAATGCTGGGTTAGAGACTCATCTACCTCTGTTTCCTCATAAACCAGATTCCTCAGATAAGCCCATATACAATTTACTTTGACGGCAGAATCCATTACTGATCTAATATTGGGGATTGGTAAAAGGTTATTTCTGGAATATGGCAAATAAAAAATTTATCTGTGTTTTATTAGTCCAAGCAAAATCTAAACAGAGATCCTTATCAAGTTCCTAGCTCAATTCATTCACCTCTGTTTCCTACAAAACTTCAATCTCCCCATCCAAGAGCTCTTCTTAACCCATCCCTGATGAAGGTCTACCTTATTCTTCTCTGGTATACTTAGTGCAGGATTTCATTCCAGCTGGCCCAGCTCATTACACTCACCAGTGTTCGAATGAAGATAGCCATATCACAAAGGGACCAATTTTCATTGCATCATTCAAATCATTGGTGTCTCCACTGCTTATCCATCACTAGAAAATTCATCATCCCCAATTAGAAGCCTGGCTGCTTGTACATCACACTGTATGTTTGAAAATGACATTATTTATAACATGTTCCCCCACAACTTTTGGCTAACAAACAGGCTCTCAGGGGAAACCAAATTGACAGGGTTGGAACCTAGATAATAAAAGCTTAATTATTATAAGCAATGATGATATTTAATAATTGCCATCTCACTGGGAACAATTTCGAAGAAGAATCACTTTTACTTCATTACAATGTGTGAGTGATGATACTAATAAAAGCTCACATGAGGAACTCCCAGCCTGCTTCCCACAACAAACATTAATTACTGTTCCACAAAATGCCAAAGCTGGGAAGTCAATGAGCAAGGGTTTTAGTTGTGCTTGGCTCGATTATGCGCTCACTGTAATATAAGAGATAATAAAGAAAATCAGGGGCTACTACCTACAGGGTGAGGGAGAGTCATGGATGGTCCATTCTTTCAAAGTAAGGAAAACAAAGCCAGCCTAAATAGACCTATTCTCTGGAAGTGATGAAAGTAGCAAGCTTAGCAAATTAATTGCCTTTACAATTAATAACTTCACACTTCCTTCTTTCCTTTTTCCCCAGCTTAGCAGACATGTGACTAATGATGTTTTCTCTCCCATCAAATTGGAGAATAAACATAAGTCCTTTTAGTGTGAGATGTAGGCTGGAAATTAAAGCCTGCTATTGTGAGTACTGAAGGCAGGGAAAGAAGTCCAACAGGAACAGATAGGACTTACTTCAAAGCCTGATTCAAATGTCCTGTTAAGTAAAGTGGAAGCTATCAGTAAATTGGAAGCTATCTGTTTCTTTCCTTGATTCGAAGTAAATTTGGCTTATTGGGTGGGGAGTGGCACAGGGCTACCTAAAAATTTTAGTTACATTTGCTTAAAAAAGAAAATCAGGCAGATTTCTTAATGCTGTACTGGTTTTGTTAATTTTGAAATATTTGTTTTCTTAT